>VBSM01001681.1:6147228-6258038 GCA_008086735.1 Cheirogaleus medius
AAAAAAAAAAAAAAAAAGAAATAACTGTCATTAACATTTGGTAATTATGATTCCTGACATCTTTTTATGCATTCTTACAGATAGAATTCTAAATGGTGGTAGTTTTTATTTAAAAGGGATCACTATTCAAGTGATTTTAAAATTAAAATAGTACATTTAATTTTACTTGAATAGGATAAAAATAAAACAGAATTAGAAATGTCACATGGTAACATATCTCATATCTCTACATTTTTTCCTTGCATTGCTCCTTAAGCACTACTAGCTTGCTTTACTTTCTATTGTCTTGTCAATTCTTTGAGCCTTTAAAAGAACAATAATGTTGTCTTTGTATCTTTGAGACTTTGAAGAATTATTTGCCAGAATTCAAATTTTTCCTTAAATAGTTCTTCTTCTAGTGAGGGCCTATCTGCCCTTTGCTCATGGTTGTTCTTCTCTCTCTTGCAGCTTCTCTATATATGTCCTGATTAATCATCTAATTAATAATAAAGGTTAAAAATTCTGATCATTAACTATCTTTGAATTGGACCACCTATTTATTGAAGAACTAATGGAGAGGTAGCTGGAGCTGGGCTGGTAGTTTTGACATAGATATGTTGTCTTAAATAAATTAATTATTTCTTTTACCTTAGGGATATATCTTCCTCCTACTTTTGACATTTAAGAGATTCGTGGAACTCACACGAAGTCCCTTAAGTCACCATTTCTCTGTGTTGTGATAGTCACTGTTGTTTCTCTCATTGTTTGCAGGCTCTATGGCCTTGGTCACTAGTTGTAGATAATAAAAATTGAATGTTTTTTGGTTTCTCATTCATTCTGCCTCTTCTGTTGAACTGTGTTTCAATAGGTATATTCCCTGCACCTCTCAAAATTTACAGTGTTCCTGGATTTTGTTCACCAGCTCGTTTAGGACTATGGCAGTTACCTTTAGAGAAATCTGATCCCTGCTTGAGTCTGAGCTGATTTGTGTCAGTTCTGTAAATCCTTATGCATTATGGTTCAGAGGTAGAAATGTTTGGACAGTATTTGTCATCATTTGTGGCTTGAAGCTGTGCTTATTCTTTCTCTATTTTTACTTTCGTTTGCTGTTTTTGATGAGTTTCACAAAAGAGGGATGGTGTGAAAAACACCTTTACTCTGCCATCTTTAACTAAATGTCCCACTTTTACTTCTGAATGACACAGTTGAATCTATAACCCAAGATGGGAGCCATATTTCTTAGGCGTGGAGAGGTTTAAATAATACACAGGGATACTGTGTTAGCCTCTAGAGGTTATGAAACAGTAAAAGTACATCTTTATATGCCAGGATTTCCTGGATGATATTCTTTAAGTTGAAAATATTTTCCAGGGGTATGTAAGCTGGCTACACCCTTTTAGAAAGTAAAATGAATAGCAAATGTATTTCCTTATCTTTATATGCATTGAAATAGCATTATTAAAGCACTTTTCAAGCAATCAAGTTCTGCACATTTTAAACTTAATTACTCCTCTTATTTCCATTTTCTCTGCCTTGCAAAGAACATGGGTATGCTCCCAAATACAGAAACATTTTCTTCATGGAATATAATAGCTGTTTCTAGGAACTTCTGCTCAGAAAATACAATGAGTAATTAGTGCAATATACTAAGCTAGTTTTTATTTGTGCTTAATTTTAAAGCATTTTCTATTTGGGTTGGGGATGGAAAAAGTTTGAGAAAGCTGGGTAACTAAATAAAGAATGGAAAGAAAAACCTTGTAAATGAGACAAAACAGGCTGAATTTAGACCCTAATGAAGGCATTTATGTGTATTTCATTAAAGTTATCTCTTCTTATTGGATAAAGATGGTCTTTTACAATCTCTTTGCTTTTCCAAGCACACATAGAAATTTTGTTATTTCTTGTTATTTCCCAAGTCCTTTGCCAGCCCTATTCTGAGAGTTGGAAACAGGTCCTCAGTCAGTTTCCCCAAGGGAGTGAGCCCCAGCAGAACCACTCCACCTACTCCCCACAATCAGCCATTTTTATCACGATAGAAGCTACCAGAGCAGTGGGTCTCCTTTTCTAGAAGGGCTCTTACCATCTTTCTTCTGGAGCCTGGTGTTCCGGGAGGGCCTGGCCAGCCTCTTCTACCCTGTCAAAGGAACAGACAGATGCGTGATGGTAATTACACTGCACGGATGTACTTCCCCTTTAATCTCAGCTTGTACTCTGGGGAGGATAGATGGGCTCATACCAGTGAGCCCTGTGGAATGTGGCATTGACTTCTACTGATTGTAAATCACACCTCTATGTGGGTAATAAGGGACAGCAGGACTAAATGCTATGACATGGATTCCTTCATCTGTTCACCACCACTGTCTAACTTGCGTTTGGGGAACATGTCTCAGAGTACGCAAATCAAACTGTCCCTACTGTGTCCCCACAACATGGATAACTGAAGCATACTGCATTAGGTATGGTGCTACTGGTGTGGATTTCTACCTTTGGATGTTTTGTTCTGTTTGGCTAACCTATGTAGAACACTATGCTGTAAATAAAATCTTGTAATATGCACAAGTCTTCCCAAGATACAGAAGTATGGAATAGGTTAAAATGTGGTGTGGCAGAGTCAGTCATTAAATTACCACCATAACCTTCTAAAGTAGGCCATTCACCCTATTTTGCAGATGAGAAAATCGAGGTTTATAGAAAGTGACTCAAAGCCACCAAGCTGCTAAGGGACAGAGCATGAGCCAGGACCTAGGCCTGTCTCCAAAGCAGAGTCCTTTCCACCATATCATACTTCTTCCTTGGATAGAGTCATCAAGGGAACTTTCTCATCAGGAAGATTCAGAGACACACATTTTCCAGATAACTATTAATATTTTTTTAAATCCTGAAAAGTAAGTTGACGAAACTGTGACGTGTGAGATTTCATGAGATTAATCACAAGAGACTTTTCTTGATGGTATGAGCCATATAGGTCTACTATGTCTTACTCTTTTTATCAGGTGCTGTTAATAATGTCTTTTCAGGTTATGTGTCTTCTGGATACTGGGAAGGCCAACAACTCTTTTGCTAGCACAGTTTTTTCTATCACCTCGCCCTACATTTTAGGTTAGAGTTCTGATGCTTTTATTCATGAATGAAGACATCAAGGGTATGGCTTGGTGAAGGCAAGTCACTCCAAATTTACAGAATGTGTCTCAAATCCCAGAGTAGCAGATAGGCAGTAGTAAAGATCTTTTTGCTCCTGAAAACAGTTTCTCTGTACCAAGTATATCCACTCTGATTTCAAATTTTTTCTATGAGGCATTTCATATTCTATCACTAAGAACTTCAGCCTCACTGTTGGAGCGCTGTCATTTTACAAGCTCACTCTCAAATGCCCACATAATTACTTGTCTTCCATGTTCTCCCTTCAAGCCCTTGGGTCCTTCTATGCTATTATCGAATCCAGGAACTCCCTAAAAAATAGAAAATAAAGAGAAAAATTAATAGGTTTGAATATTTCTCCTTGAAAACATAACTTACGTATGAGTTATTTAGCTATTCCTCAAAAAGTTGACAAGAGAAGTCCAACCCAGGTGAAAGCAGAAAGAGGTTAAAATCACAAATGGCTTATAAGTGTTTTCTTTTCCTCCTGTGCTTGGCATTATGAGAGAGAGAACTGAAAGCGAAGGTGAGTATGTGGGGAGAGAGCAAGGAGCTCACCATAGATGGCACAGCCAGGGGAAGCAAGGGGGATGTGATGTGTGTGCTCAACTCCTCTTATCCTGGGTTTGAAGTGTGGACTAAGAATAAAATCCTAAGACCCCAACAGACTGAACAGACCCCTCTTGGCCAAGGAGACCCTAGAAAACTTTAAAAACTGTTTCCTGGCCATGACAGGACAAGGGGACTGGTTAGACTTATCGTCTTACTGACTTCAACCAGTCACTTGATGCCATGGACAAACCCCGGCTCCCTTTTTGTAGTTTCAATATAACAGCTGACCATTTTCACAACATATTCATTCCTTCCCAAAAAATTACCACTGACCAGACTGGTTCTGGTCAGTTTACAGAGGCTGAGTACAAAGGGTCTTTGTGTCCTGAGTTTCACCTTTTGACAAATAGAGCCTGATCTTACTGCATTTTAATGTTTAAGTTTCCACTCCAAAGTGAACACGGCGCATATGTAAGATGTATGTTTGCTTACCACACGTGCATGTGACCCCCTTCACAAATATTCATAGCCTCTCCTATTACCTGTTATACATAAATGTTTACCCTACCCATTCAGCATAAATTCCTGTTCCACCCTTCCTCCTTTGAGGTGCCTGCTTTTGGTCTCAGCCAGAGGCTCTGCTTCCCAGCCTGCAGGTTGCAACTCTTTATAAGAAATGAAGTTCTCCTTTCCTAATTTATAGATCTCATAATTTTCAAGTTGACAGGAGGTTCCTCCTTCTTGTTCCTGCCACTCCTTCTCTCAACTTTCCTTGTTTCTTGGAATCTGGGCAAATTTATGCTTGAGAATCAGTAAATTTTTTTTTTTTTTTTTGAGACAGAGTCTCGCTCTGTTGCCCAAGCTAGAGTGAGTGCCGTGGCGTCAGCCTAGCTCACAGCAACCTCAAATTTTTGGGCTCAAGCAATCCTTCTGCCTCAGGCTCCCGAGTAGCTGGGACTACAGGCACGCGCCACCATGCCCGGCTAATTTTTTTCTATATATATTTTTAGTTGGCCAATTAATTTCTTTCTATTTTTAGTAGAGACGGGGTCTCACTCTTGCTCAGGCTGGTTTCGAACTCCTGACCTTGAGCGATCCTCCCACCTCAGCCTCCCAGAGTGCTAGGATTACAGGCGTGAGCCACCGCGCCCAGCCTTGAGAATCAGTAAATTTTACTCTCCCCTACCCCTGGGAGAAGGCAAGTGTTTGTAATGGGTGCTACCACAATAACCTGAGCAAGGCTGAAGACTCTATCTGCCATCCAGACCCTCTTTCTCTTCCTGGACACATGCATGCTCCAATATACTACCCCTATATGCTCACCTCTACTTTTCTGGTTTTCAGGAAATCCTTGAATCTTGAGTTTTTCCCAATATTAATGGAAATGTTCCAGCAGGAACTCATCGAACACAGGCACACGTTGTGGGATATTATGCTTGGGCACGTCAAACCAAAAGCTTTCTAACTTTGGTAGTAAGGACCACCAACAGAGCTGTGTCTCATGATGCTGAGATAATCAATTGAGCCAGTCAATACTGGCAATGCTTCAATAAATTGAGAGGGGGAAACAATTATCCAGTCCTGCTGAGTACCAGCAGTGGGGCTGCTGGGCTGATAGCAGCCCAGATTACCTTCATCAATCAATAACTAATTTGCAATCACCAACAGAGATGTAGCTTTGTTCCAGATACATACTAATCTTTTAAAACACATAGTTTTTGCACTTACAGAGCTTATAAGCTAATGAGGTAAAAAAGATGGGCTTGGAATTTATTTTATATAACTGATATTACTAAAATGTATGCGAAAAACTACTTGTTTCCTCTACCTGCCAAAGTCAGATATTATTTTATACATTTTCTTTTTCCCCCTTAACTTTAAAAATTTGTCTCTTCAATTCTCCAAGCAGGGCATACCTAAATTATAATATTAGAAAATTGTATTTTGGTGAAAAAGGTGAATGAGGAAAAGAAAGTTTATATAAAGTCCAGAATTTTATTCCACTGCTTGTATAAGCCCCTTATTGTACTTAAATTCTAAACTGTTTGGAGAGAAAACATGAAAAGAATCATACACTAGGAATATTTTACAGAACAGAACTCAAATTTTATGTGGACAAGTTATTTGGTCAATGTGAATATGAACTGATTTAGTCTTTTTCTATCAATACAACTGGACAAAAGATCATCATCTAACACATTTATGATGAGAAATGGTTTCCCAATAATGATGTGCTGTCAATGATAAACCTTTCTAGCCTCTATAGATCAGATAATAATTTAATTTCCCCTCAACATTACATTAAAAAGAAAATCTCCCAGTCAAGATGGAAAATTCCAAATAGACAAATGAGCTTTCATGTGATCAGAAATTCTATCTGAATAAGCTAGAATTTCAGATATTTATGCCATTTGCAAGCATTCCTATGAATCCTATGAATCTGATTGTGTGTGTAATCTATTTATTCTATTGATCTTGTTCTCCTAAATTTTTCTTGAAATAGTAACCCACAAAACCACATGTAATAAAGCACAAAGAGGTGTCTTAGAGTTGAGATGTATGTTTCCAAATGCTGGGAAGAATCTTTGTATATTGAAAAACCACCTAAAGTCAGTGTAGGGACAAACAGTACTTTACAGAGAAGCTCTAGTGGGCTGGATTTTCAGCCATATTGAAGTCATAGAACATTTATTTTAAAATAAAAATCCTTTCACATCATTCAGATTCTTTTAAATATGTTAGATAATCACATGCCCTATAGCAGATAATTTAGGAGAAATTCTGATAAAGTCAATGGAAATTGTATAGCAATACCCCAAATAAATTTTTGATCATACATAGATGACTGAAATGTCTTTGTATTTAAAGTATTGTGTATTTCTTAATTATCCTTATATGGGGATAGTTTTCTGGTTCTAAATTAGATACTTAACTCTCAGGTCACCAGACTATTATCAGAAGATGTCACTTAGTAAACAATGCTGTCTTCAAGTGCAAATTCCTCAGCTTTTAAAATAAAGTTATTGTCAATGCATATCTAACATTTGCATTTGTGGATATACATTGCACCAAATTTTTTCGTGGATCAACCCATTGTAACCTCAGGGAGGATATGTTAAAAAGTCCTGTGAGATCCCCAGTTGCCCCACATTCTCATTAGTATTTGGTATTGTTAGCTTTTATAAATTTTAGCCATTCCAATGGGTGTATAGTATACTTCACTGGTACACTGTTGGTGGGAGAGTAAATTGGTATAGACATTTTTCAAAAAACTGTTTGGGTATAAAGACTTAAGCTGAGTATAGCCATACATGTTATGATCTAGAAATTTTACTCCTAAAGTATAGACCCAGTAGAAATGTATACAAAAGTGCACCAAAAGATATGTACAAGAATATTCACAGCATCACTATTTATAACAACAAAACCTGAAATACCCCAAGTATCTATCAATAGTAGAATGGATAAATAAATCATGGTACATTCACACAATGAAATACTATACAGCCATGAGATTGAATCAATAACATGCAGGAATCTCACAAGCATAAAGCTAAGCAAAAGCACCCAGAAAGAGAAGACTACACACTGTATGATTCCATTTAGACAAAAATCAAAAATAGGTAAAACTGATTTATGGTACCAGGACAGTGATTACCTTGGGGAGGGTGGGTTGTGACTGGTATGGGCAAGAGCAGGGCTTCTGAGATGCTGGTAACAATATATTTCTTTACCTGGGCGACTACACAGGTATATTCGCAGTGGTCAAGCTGAGCATTCATAATCTGTGTACTTTTCTGATGTATGTTACAGTTCAATAAATACTTAAAAACAAATCTCAGTCTTAATTCATTAAGGTTTTGGTGACGTAAGTGGTGTTTCAAACTCAGGATTGCCAGTGCAGTACATTATAATGGAAACACCTCTCCCTACCAGAAGTGCGGATGGGAACCGAGCCCTGACTCCCGTTCACTCAGCCCAAGCAGCCCAGGCACTTACAGGATCTCCTCGCAGGCCCTTTGCTCCACGGTCACCAGGAGTCCCTCTCTTTCCCGGGCTTCCCTTAAATTGATACAAATCAGAATAAGAACAAGGCAAGACTTTTATTTATTTATTTTTGTTTCAATCATCAAAGGCAAGACTTTTAAATAAAATTAATAAAAGCAAAGGGATGATATCTCCTCCCTGGTGTGAATAAATATTTTTCTACTAAGGTTATTTTTAAACTGGAAAGAGGAACAATAAAAAAAAAACCAGTTTCAAGCATCATATAAATAATTTAATCATGAACTCAATTATTTGCCACAGTGCCAAACTAACTCTGTGTTCCAGATATATCTGTCGTCTTGTTTACTTTTTACGACTATTCTGTGAAGCAGAATTGTTCGTTACCTTTCTCATATAAGGCAGGAGAGATTCAGAACGATTATGCAATTTGCCCAAGGTGGTTGCATCAGTTAGAAAGAGGGTTTCTGACTCAACTGCTCACCCTCTAAAGACAGAGCAGATGAAGGAGGCATGGCTGCTGCTGGTATCTATTCCAGACGGGAATGAGTGGCATGCACTCCTCAAGGTGCTGCCCTGCCTGCACCACAGATCCCTGTCAACACCCTACTTCTGTTCTTCATGGAGTATCTGCTTGTCATTAATAGCCACAACCCTTCACTCCTCCCTGGTTTTTTGTCCTTTGCCAGGTAACCGCAGTGACTTCCAATCGTGGTGGGTGAGATTCCCTTCCCCTCTTTGGCCACATGACTTGATTTGGCCAAGAGAAAGAAATGAAAGTGTTGCTGTGAGAGCTCCCAAACGAGGCCTCATATGTTTCCACTTGCTCCCTTATGCTTCTGCCGAGGCCATGGAGAGGTAATGTCCAACATTATGGTCACAGGAGGATGAGAGGCACATGGAGCGAAGTCCTTGGCCAGCCTACAGACACATGCACCATGGTAGCCATGCCCAGCCTGGATCAGCTGAGCCCCTCAGACACATAAGAAGTAAGTGTGCGTTGTTGTATTTGTTCTATGTGATTGAGATTTTGTTGTTTATCACAAAACAATTCTGTGGCAATAGCAGACTGATACACCTAGGGTAGGTGTTCTACTCCATTAATACACTTTAATTCCCAGTACAGTTTTTATGTTGTCCTTTTATTGACTTCCTACCTGGGATCCCTCATCACCCTTTTCTCCTTTTCTTCCAGGAAGACCACTGTCACCCTAAAAAAACAAAACAAAACAGAAAAACTCTCAAAGTCCCATTACAAAAATGGGAAATAGCTCAGAGGGTCACTATGGTACGAGGTACCTGTTCTCCATTTAATCCATCAATTCCAATTTCCCCAACTTCTCCCTGAAAAAGACAGATGTGGTTAGAATAGAGTGTATCACACGCATGTGGAAAGAAGTCAGATACAAAACAGAAACAGTCTAATTTTGTGTTTCACGTACAGCCTCTTTGTTAGGCTGGACCTGGGTAACATCAAAGATGACTCAGTAATAGAAACTGTAACAAATAATATACATCACCAGCAATAAAGAATAGGAATAAACAAAATGAAATGGCTCGTAATAAAAAAGGAAGGTCAATATAAACTTCGGTTGAATAATTTATGGTTAAAAAATCTCAAAAGAATATTTCTAGATGACGGATAGGCAGATAAATGAATGTGGCCTGGTACTGTACCTCCTGTCCACTTAGTCCCCTGCTTCCCTGAAAATAGAAAGGACAGTAGTAGTTAGCATAGGACAACAGAATTAATGTTGGGATGACTTTGCAATGTCTTACGTGACTCTTACCTTAGGACCTTTGGCGCCACGGCATCCCTTAGTACCTTGCTCTCCCACGGGTCCAGGGGCTCCTCTTTCTCCCTGGGAAAGAACACACATATCCAGATGAGCTTTTTCTATTGTAATTTGGGATCTGTCTTGGAAATTTGACAAGTTTTTTGTTGGAAAAAAATGTGTGACTGCTCATGGTTTACAATCCAGAATTCATACTTACAAAAACTAAGAGTGGAAATAAATCAGAGCTACCCTGATGATAACCTTTTGCTTTGGATCCCACTTGCGTATTGCCTGGGTGGGGCTCCTCTCTCCCCAAGTGGTCACCGAGTTATTAATATGTCCTTTCCATCTAGTCATATTATCCCAAGCCCAGATTAAGACCTCTTTGCTTGCAACTGTGACTGCAAGATTTTACCTATAACCCTGCTTTATCATCATGCAAAATGTAGCCTGAGCATGCTTTCTAAACACCCCCATCATTTTTACTGCTGCACTCAACACCATTCAGTGACTTCCCATCAACTAGAAGACACAATCCAAATCTTCTGCAGGGTATTCAAGACTACCAATAGCCTTGGTCTTATTCCCATATATAATCTCCTCCTGCAGCATCCTGGGTCCCTGTCATGTTGACGATGTGCTATTTTGCAAACATGCAATTCTCTGAGTCAGTTAAATGCCTTTGAGTATGCTGTTTCCTCTGTAGTAGAATGTTCCTTCCCACAAACTCTGCCTGCAGAAATTTCTACTGTCCTTCAAGTGTCTGCCCAAGCATCTCCCCATGTTTGCAGCCTTCCCCTCTCAAGCCCCAACTTCAGCCAAGGCTACTACCTAAGGCTGTTAAGTATTTTTTTCTGCCACACTCCTCTGTACCTCTGTATACTTCTAGTATAGCCCTTGTGTATAACAACTGGAACCACACTTGTCTCATTGCCTTTCCACTAGTCTAGAAGTTTCCTGAGGTAGAAACCATATTTTTCCTTTTATTTATTTTTCTTGTTTCTGGGGCCTAGCATCATGCCTGGGGCATGATAAGATATTTGATATATATTTGTTAAATGAATGAATTAATCAGTGCATTAATGAGTAAGGCCTTTGACAAATAATGTGGTAAAAGGTAAGATGTTTAATACCTAATTGTTAAGGAAATGTTTGGATGGATGAATGCAAGAAAGAGTGAGGTCCTTGATAAACAATGTGGCAAGTGGGTTTACCTTTGCAAAATGCTCCAGGACAGGGGAAACAGCAGTGATTCAACTCCCCTAGTGAAGAAGATAACTCTTGCATTGAATTCATTGTGCAATGTTGGTGGAGAGTCAAAGGGGAGACAGTTGGTTAATAAACCCCTACTGACCACCAGAAGCAAAGCACAACGAAGATAAGAAAGACGTTAGGTTTTGCACATGAATCTTTAGAACTTGACCTGTGCTTCCCTCTGAATTGACTCAAGGTATTTCATATTGTAGACGTGTTCTTAGAGATAAATGAAGGTAAACAAAGCCTTGACTTACAGCAATGCCCTCCTCTCCCAGGTAACCTTCACTGCCTTTAAAACCCGGGGATCCCTGGAAATAAGACACGGGAGAAAACATTAGCATCCATAGACCAAAACCCAAAGGTTAACGAAGCAAAATTCTTAAGCTTTACAGTTTTACTTCGTATGCAATAAGTAAGAGCTTGAAAATAATAGTCCTTCCTCCTCAGTCTAGGCTGCCTCTAAAAAGAAATGGAATTTTGTGACAAGTCTCCAGATAACTCAAGGGTGTGCGTGCATGTACAACAATAATACTGTCCGTAACTCTCTCTGGGTTTATATATAGTACTGGAGTTTTTTCCGAGACAAACATTCAAGCGAACACAGCTGTAGTTGCCCCTGACAGACTAGAATTATCCTCTTTTCATTAAAAAAAATCTCTTTTTTTAGGATTTATGCTACACGTAGAAAGAGACCACACACATTTCTTTCCATTCTTTCTGAGGCCTGTTTTTATTTTTTAATCTACCCTTCTCTTGACATGGAGTTGAAGCATTCAGGAAATAATTGGTCCAAAAAATTTATTCAGAGACACAGTCCTGGTGATTTGGGAATTATAGTTGCTATCTAGAAATTATTCAAAACTCAAACACATATGTAAATAAGAATATTGAAATTACTTAACATATCCATAGTGTGCTTATACATATTTGAATATTTCTTAAAGTTCAAAACAATATTTTTACATAAGGGTACATAAACTGTCCTTGGTTAGGAAACATATAGATCAATGTTGTTGGTTACTATTAATATTTTGTAATAATTGGCCTGTTTTGGGGCATATATCTGTGATAACATTTGACCTGGCTAAAGCTAAATGAAACATCTTAACATCTTTTGTTATGGGAGATTGATCTGATCTAGTGTGATTTTCAGCAGACTACACAAACTATTTTCTACTTGATTTTAATGACTGCTATCATTAAAAATGAATGCCAAGATGGGCTATTGGTATTAAGGAGGTTTTCATTATTTAACATGAGACATCACAGCTGATTTTTCTGTATCATTGTCATCACTGCAAGAACACTGGATAATCAATGATCTTGACAGTTGTTTCTCATGAGAATTCTATTAAAACTTAAAAAAAACCCTCCAATTTAAAATGCCAAAGAAAATCCATGACTATCTATTTTAACATATTAAAAAAAGGAGTATAATAAACTGTTTACCTTAGTGACTCTATCTATATGGAAGTTAAAATCACCCCTATTTCTACCTAAACCCATGTCTGAAAGACATACTACAATCCAAGTAAAGTGAACCATAAACCTGAACTAAAATCACCTTTTTCCCTGGTGGTCCAGAATCTCCCATTGAGCCATCTCCTCCAATGCACTTGCAGAACAAACAGCAGCATGTTCTTTCAGCAACATTGACCTTGGGAGAAGGTGGGAAATACATTACATTTGGTGGCATTGCTTCCCAAATCATGTGTACAAGCTCAACCGTGTGATCCAGATTCCTACTACAGTCTCGGGAAGCCTGATCACCATTAAAATGACTGCTCTAGAGGGAATGCATGAAACATTCTTTTGCTTCTCATCTTTCCTTCTGTGATCTGCATTCTCCACTGTTTGAGAAATTCCAACTCAACTCAAAAATGTCTTGTGTTCTCAAAATGGTATCAGTGTAGCCATGGCCAACTCACTATATACTAATTTATTAGTGTGGTTGCCTGTTCCTGCCCCACCCTACCCTGATATTGAGCATGGTATTGTTGATTACTCTCTATAATTCTGCTCCAAAAGCTTTGCTCAAATAAAATGAATGCATGCTGTTTTCTACTTTCCCCATTTTGTGAAATCTTAGTATGCTAGAGGATTTAGACAGTGCCCAGTGTAACACTGCTTAGAACTGAGTCCAATGGTAAACTCTTCCAGAACACTTTCAATAAGATTTCAAAAACACCAATTACATGTCCAACATTTGGGAAGCACTTGCTGTAGAGGATGGGGGCATGAGGAGAATATTCCTCTTTATACTCTGGCCAAAACCCCCATATTATATATTTAAAAATGTGAGTGAACCTCATCCTGGACTGACTTAGTCATCCCCTGAATAGCTGGCATATTGCATTACATTTTTACAATTAACTCACCAGAGTTATTTTTAGGAAACTTCTATTTGCAGTAAATGTTATGTTTCACTTTAGTGGGGTAGAATCAATCTTTGTATTGTGAAATTTCCTGTTAAATTTCTAGTGCAACAAAAAATGAAAATTTTTACAACATATGCTTATAAGAAAATTTAGTGATTGTCTCCCTTTGATTATTTCCTATTATAATGTCCTTTTGACATTATAAAATTCTCCCTCTTTTCCTGAAAATTTCAGAGAAAACGATAACACAGGAAATGTGTGAAACCAAATAATAAAATGGTTATATTATTTCATATGAGATAATATCAATTTTCTTCAGATCATCAAAATCCTACAACACCAAATCTATCACTGTTAACATTAAAATTGGTCTATTTCTCAAAATGATTATGTTTCTTATATAGTGTTCCATTTATGTGATATCTAAAAACTGACAGGTTTGTTCTGAAGAATAACTTTCTCCCTTTATGAATTAACAATACTGATTTCAAACAGTAGTAGGCAGAAAAAATACATTTTGTAAAATAAACACTATCTTCCTATATAAGAAGGAATTTCAAAAAACTTTTATATTAATTATTTTTACATAATTACTATGCTGAAAAAATTGTTTAAATATTTACATATAAATTCAACAGGTGGAAAAATAGCAGGAACTAGCCCTTTCTTGGAAAGTGTTCTCATATGATGATTAAAGATTTTACGAATTATAAGCAAATTATAAATCATTAGCCATTCATGAAAGTAGCTTGGTAATACTTTGCCACTCAAGTTTGAATTCTTGTATATTTCTGAAATAAATATGATGGAGAGACAAATTCCATAAGCATTAGGTTCTAAACATAGGACATAAGGTGAAAATCCCAGAGTCATGACAACCCTTAAAAATCCTTCAACTGCTGATAAAGTACAACATATGTGGGTTATTGTCACCAGTTTTTCCTCCAGCATTAGAGCAGATTGTTTTTGCTAGTTGAACTCCAAATGTAATTTGCTTTCATTTATAGGCCATGTTGCAGGGAAAACACACCTTAAACACTAGAATTACACTCAGTGGGGTAAGCTGTTATGCCTAGGATCTGCAAGGGATGTGAAAACTGGCTGGCTGAGGAAATAGCCGATTCATGCTCACATCTCAGATTCTCTTTGGCACTTACGTTCATTGACTATAATTTGGGCAGAATTGTAGGTGCTATTTAAATATTTTTTCTTCTTTTCCCCCCTTCTTCTTCCTTTTCTTTTTTTGCCAAACATATAATTTAAACATGCTTTGACATACTACATTGCCTCCAAACACCCTCTTATTCGGGCTGTTCACTAATTCAGAAAAGCCTTTCTTCCCTCCGAAATAAACATCATTAGTTCAAATTCATAAGTATAAATATTAAGCCTATATACAAAGTAATTGAAAATTTAAGCTCACCAGCCTTTTCTGAATAACTTACCAGCTGCTTTGACAGCCGGCTCCCGAGATCCCTCATGCCAACAGTGAGCTGTGTCCTGTACTCAAATCCTTTCCCAAATTCGATGTAGAGAAGATCGCCCGAGTCACTGGGATCGATAGATCCGTCCAGAGCAACAGTGATGAGGGCATTCAGGCCTGGTCAACACAGTGTACAAGTCTCCAGATGAGGTGGATTTAGTTACTTTAATCTTTTTGCAAATATATTTAAATTGTCATTCTCAGTTGCAAGAACACTCATTTTATTGTCTACTTTCCCCAACTACATGATGCAAATCTGACAAGTGATGAGACTATAATATGAACATGAAAGGAATTATATTTTTTAAAACTAATTAAATTAGAAAGAGGGGAAATGGTAACAAAACTTACAGTTCCCTGATGATGTGAAGTGAGATAGCAAGTTAAAAGTTAGCTAAAAGCATGCTAAAATACAAAAAGGCATTCACATAACAAGAAAGTAAATATTCTACGTTTTTGCCACTCAGAGGGGGATCCTTGGAGCAGCAGCATTGGCATCACCAGGGGGCTTATGAGAAAGGCAGAATCTCAGGCCCCTCCCACACTTGCTGAATCAGAATCTGCATTTTAATAACCCCCAGGTGGTTTTATATGTGCATTAAAATTTGACAAGCACAGGTCTAAATGACCTGATAAGAAATCAATAATCCAGTTAGAACTACAAATAATAAAAGACAGTGATAGACCTATTGTCAGGTAATTAGGACAAATGACACACAATCATCCAGATCTGTAGCTCTTAGGCTTTGGGATTTTATGGATAAGATTATTTTAAAAAACACTGTTAGGGACTAACACAGGGTTGCCAATGACTTATTTTGCTAAGTAAAAACATTAAGTAATGATGGTAATAAACCTGGCAATCACTGTGGTGGAGAAAGTAACCACAGCAGCAATGGTATTAGCATTTACTAACAGTTAACTGTGTGCCTGGAAACTGATTAGGTGCTTTATGTGCATTACCTTATTTGTAAGACACAATTACAACACTATCGTTACATATGATTATATCCCTGTTTTACAGATAAACAAACTGAGGCTTGGAGAGGTTAAATGACAGGCTCAAACAATATTTTTAGGTTTTCACATAGACAGCTCAATTCCAAAGCCTACAAAAGATAGTTTAACAACAAAAATGTACTAAGGATATAACCAGGGAATTAAGAGCAGTCCTAAAATTGAACAAATTTAGCTTGATGCAAATCTGACTCCACTGGCCTAAGTTTTCTTATTTTATTATGGATGGGTAAAGAATTCTTTGGATGCTATTTGGATGCCAATGGGCCAGGATAAAGAAAAGTTCAAAGACTTGGCTAAGCATCAAGAACACCTTCTCAAATAAGTTTATATGATATGATTTTGAATGAAGTAAGGCATAGATGAGAGGAGAGGGAAAGGAATAAAGTTTCAAGGACATATTGGAGAGGCTCAAGTTTTAGGAGAGGCAAACAGAATGGCTGGCTGAAGTGGAATAAAGAACGAACCCCCAAAGAATGGGGTGACCTATTCGTCCTGGTTTGCCTGGGACTTACTGGTTCTAGAGCTGAAAGTCCCTATTCTTGTCCCAAGCAAACCAGTACAGTTGGTCATTTTGCTAGAATGGGAATGAGGAGGTAGGGAAGAGGTTGTAGGGTGAGCTGGGATAGGCAATGCTCTGTATGTCAATTGGAGTTTAGTGATCAAGAGAAGGCATGCCAATGGGTCTATTTATAAGGGGAAAAAATCTTCTCACATCTGATTTTTTAAATAAGTTCCAGGAAACAAAAAAATTAAAGCATCATGAGAATCATGGGATTGTTGATTTGCAGGAAATGTGCATATAGCTATTTTGTATCACTGCTTTTCTCAGTATCGGGGTACTTCAAAGTACTCTACCTTTTAGACTCATCCAATAAATGAGTCATATGGTCTCTTAAATAAAATGTATTCACTTTCTAAAAATGAATTAAGAAAGAAAAGATTTTAGAAATTGAGGGAATAAAGAACCACTGAGTAGATTCTAGGGTATTATATTCTATTTTACAAAATTAATAAACTAATTCAAACTCCAATCCACATGGACAAGTTATAAAGCCACCATCAAGCATTCTTTTCTCCTTGTCTCCTCTTGTTCAGTGATGATGCCACAGTTCACATGTATAGATGTAGGTGTGGGATGGGGCCAGAGATTCTGCGTGGTATCTACATAGGCCTCAAATTAAGGAGGCTCTTGCAGGACAATATGAATAATAGATCACAGGGCCCAGCATCAACTGAAATCATATGGGAACCCAAGGCTAGAGGTACTTCATGTCCATAATGAGAGCCATTTGATGTTTCAAGAAACATTATGGACATGATTTCTTTCTCTCTTCCATTCTAAGTCCATTCTAAGATTCTAAATTTCTGAGGATGTTATTAAAAAATCTAGCTTCTGAAGTTGATACTCATTTATTAGTTTTTTTCAGTCGGAGCTGGAAGAAAGAAGATTGGTTTTAGACTTCTGGGCACTTCCTGGAAGAAACTCTAATGTTGTCTGCAAGAGATACATCTTTTTCCCACAAAGAAAAGCTGAAACAAACAAACAAACAAACAAAAATCTACCCATTCAAACTAATCAATCTAGGGTGGTGTTCTTAGTCCTAATTAAAATCTCTATTACAGTTCATGAACAAAGGCCAAAACGTGATAGAATAAAAACAAGGCAGATATAGTAAATAGAAGATAAAATAAAAATGCTTACTTTCTGGCTGTAAATTCAGAGAATGTTGCAATTTGTTTAAGATTAAGGAGAGAGAACCAAACAGAAAAGACAGTGTCCAGTCAGCCTCCCTTAGCTAACCTGAGAGGTAGAGGTCTTGGGTCAGGCTCCCTAAAAACAGAGCCTGAGATACAGATTTGGAGACATTCCAGTTGTTGAGGAAGCATGCTCAGAAGGAAAGGGGTGAGGGAAACAGGACAGGGCAGGGGAAACTGCTGAGAAAGACAGTGCTTCAGCTGGAGCCAGCCTTAGCTTGATCCCACAAAGTTCTGGAGCATAAATTGCACCACAGCACTGGGGTGGGGAGCAACCTTTCAGGTGAGGGGGCTCCCACTGGCCTAGGACAATCCTTCAGAGAAGGAGTAAGCTGTGAGTTGTTAGTAGCCAACACAGCAGCTGGAGGGATGGGTGAGCCTGCCAGCAGAGGGGATCTGGGTGGGGCGGCAATAGCACCCACTTAACAGGAGAGGATTTCTATTCTTAGGCAAGCCAGAACACATAGTTGCATTTTGCTTCCACTTATCCATGTTTTAATAAGAACTGACAATAAATCAGATTGGCCTTTGGTTCCAAAAGCCTGGTGCCAGAGCATTAAAAATTCATAAACACCATGGTTGGTCCATCTGTGGTCTGAAGGAAGGAAAGAACTGATTAGAAAGCTCCAAAACAAAAAACAAAACAAAACCAAAAAAAAAAAAAAAAAAAAAAAAAAAAAAAAAAAAAAAAAAGCTCCAAACATGAGTAACTTGTCCAACAATGCTTGCAACTCTTAAAACTTTAAGAGCGTTAAAAGAAAATGTTAAACTCTCCCATTCCTTGGTCAAGGAGAAATATACTGTTTTGCTGACACTAAAGAAGTAGCAATATTATACAATGTGGGGCAAAGGAGAAAGGAACATTCTCCAGGAAAGGTTAGGAGGAAGAAATATAGTAACATGAGACAAGAGATAGGACTTTGTATTCAGCACGGTTTCCTACACACAGAGCATGAGGGAAAAAGTAGTTGCCAAAACGTTCTGAGCTCATTTGCTTTGCTGAGAGCAGAGAAGAGAGAATGAAAATTCAGGGTTATTTCAGTGCCTGGAAATTTAAGAGCCAGAATTGAGTTCTGAGGTCATAAAATTAATAAGCATTCCCTTCCCACTCCTCCCCCATGCTCAGTACCTTTCTTTCTAAGTTCATCAGATTTTTGTTCAAGTTTTTCAATGTCATCATCCAATCCATCTGAAAATAAAAGGACCACCTAAGAAAGTATTCAAAAAAGAAAAATGAGTAAGAGGAGTTCATTGGAACCATAGACCAACAAATAAAATAGCACATTACCTTTCCTCGAGCAGCTGATTTATTCTGAAATGTATCCCATAGAGAACTCAAGAGGTTTGCATTGAGAAGAGATGGTCCTTTAACTGTTATACCTTTCAAGCTGTTCAGTATGTTTTCACTGTAGATCTCAAACTTGGGAGAATACTTTTCCATGGCATTTGTCACTTGAAAAGCCACACTGACCTGAGTCTCTGTGCCCACCTCACAGCTCACCCCATTGAGGGAGCTGATGGCACGTAAGATTTCTTGAAGGTAGGTTCCCATCCAAGACTGGCCTTCGAGCAACGCCTGCCCTTTCTGCTGAGTTGAGACATCAAATCCCACCACAACATCCACAAAGCAATCTAGGATTCAAGGGAAAAGCACATCTTATTAAATGAACACCTTTATTGGACTTGGATGCCATGTGTGAATCAAGGGACTTGAAATTCTTATTTCTTTTTCACTTATAAAGTTGGAAAACAAGGAAGGGCATGAGTAATGGAAGAGGCTCAGAATCACTCTTTTATAATCTGTAAAAGTATAAGTGTACATTTTTTTCCAGCTGGTATAAAATCTGCCTGATTCTATAACAATTAAAGCTCTGAAAGATTTTATTGTAGCTATTGGAAAAGCCATGCACAGGCATTTAAATATCTCTAAAGTACATTGTGGGAATGTTAAGAGTCTAAAATAAGAAATTCATATCATGCTACTTATTATTTGAGGTCACTCAACACATATTAAATTATAATAATTATAAGAGAAATGTAAGAATATTTGAATAGAGAAAGTCATTTAGAAAAAAAATCACAAAGGACTTGTCTAAGGAATGGTTTTGATGATTTGTCTCTCTAAATAGGGCCTGTGATTCCTCTTTTTGTCTTCTAACATCCACTCAGAAAAGAAAAAGTAAAAACAAAACTTAAAAACCCAAGGGATCCTTTGAGCTTTTGCTTGATTTAAGTCCTGCCAGTGAAGAAACTAGGAACCGAATTATTCATCTTCAACCATGTCAAAGACAGTGCTGCCTTCAGGAGCTCAGCCATTCAGGAAGCCAAGGACACTGCCATTTGGGGTTCTAGAAACACCTAGAGAGGTGTTGAATTTAAAATGCTTTGTGTTATCCTTATTAACTCCAGGAAAATGTAAGCATTGGAGAAACTAGAGGTGGTTGATATTTTAAGCTGAGCTTCCTATAGGCAGATAGTTAGAGAAGGATAAAGTTATATGACACATATACTCTTCTTTCAAGAAATTTTAACTTAGCTAAAAACTTCAACCTTTTCCAGCAAACTCAACACAAACAGCTTGTTGATAAAATAAGGAGTTTTTTTTTTTTTAATTTGCTTTGTTTAGATCAGCAGTGTTTTAAGATATTTGTTGTGTAGGCAAATACCTGCCTAACTACTGCCCAGACACACTGGTTAGTTGGCTATCTGTAGGTCTTTGAAACCAAAATGTCAATTCCAGTTCTTAAAACAAGGGCTGGATGAGGCTTGAAGAGTTGGATGAGGGGAGATAAAAGCCTTATTTGATAATCAATTTTCCCCATGAGATTCAAGGTAAATCAATGTGCCACCAAACAATCTAAAATGTTGGTTTTCTTATATTATTGTATTTTACTTTACTGCAAAATCTCCTCTTGGATATTCAGAAAATGAGATGAAGAGAAACTAGTCAGAAGAAGCACCAGAATATGTCTTTTCCAAAATTCCTCTCAAATCTTTATCTTCTCATATCTGTCTTGAGATTGAAAGTTTCACTCTCAGATGAACATTGTTTTAACCTCTGAAGACAGAGCCAGTTAGCAACCAAGATGTGTTACTGCCTTGAAGGAAAACAGACTCATATGACAAAACAAACTAGCAAAAATGCCAAAATGATCTCAAGTGACCCTGGGAACTGTTTCCTACAGATATCGAGTATTGTAACTTTTTTGTCCAGATTGCTGAAAGTACACACTTCTTCAGGTAAACAAGTTCCTTGTGTTTAATTCAAATTAACAAATGATTCCATGACAATGTGATCAAAGCAATTGAATTTGGTGGAGTTCAGTGTTCGCAACCTTATGTTTCAGTACAATTAGAAGACCAGGCCATCCTGGTCAAGTGGGCTCTCAGGTAATGGCCTTAAAAACTCTACTGAGACAACTTCCCTTAAGTCAGTGTCCCTTCAAAGTTCCAGAACTGCAGTGTTCCATGATAGAGGCTGTGCTTTGAAGTGAATCCGCCATTGGTGATTTGAATTAACTGAAGGCAGGGACGGTTCTAGAAGGGAGCTAGGGAGAAGGCTCAAATTGAATTTCCAAAGAAATAGTGAAGACACTATGATGACAGAAGTGGGAGCAAGAAAGGGGCAATAAAAACAAGGAGAATGAAGAAGGTAACTACAGGGCTGGCCACGGAGGGTGATAAAAGAAGTAAAAGTAGCAGCCTGAGCCCTTGACTGGTCCTCCTGACAGCAATGCAGAAGCCTGGGGGACAGGCCTTTGAGTGGGAAGACAAGAACTATAGTTTTAGTCATGTGCTGGTCACCACTCTGGTACTGCTCAACAACTTTTGGCAAATCTTTAACCTCTCTGGGAAATAATTTTCTTGTCTACAAAAACAAGGGGATTATACATTTCAAAATAAAAATACAAAAGAACAGGAGAGAGTGAATTGACTAGACAGTTGCAGTCTCAGGGTTCCCTGCCAGGCCCCAAAGCTGATTCTAATTACCTGATTTATAAAACGATGATGGCAGATTCTTAGTATTGCTGTTAAGAGGCTGGGGTATATTCATAAAATAAGACAGATTCTTGAAAAAATCCTTTAAAGGGGAAAATGATGATACTGGCAGTTATCAGCTGGGATAGGAGAGAAATTTGCTTGGGGACTTTGAAAGGAGGGGTATTTTAGATGAAAAAAGAAAAAGGATGATCTAGAAAATATAGTTTGGGTCTGTGGGAGACTCAGTTTATGTACCTGTCAGATTTTCTTCCTCTCCTTGCCTAAGACTCAGACATTTGTCCCCCAAAGAACCCCATCTGCCACCGTTGTTTGGTCTCCTAACACTGTGGAGGCGATGGCCAGGCTTTGACGCAGCCCCCATCACGCTCACTATGGAAGGGACACTGTGGCTCTGGTGCCATGTGCAACCCACATGAGCTCATGAAGGCACTGGTTCCTTCACCACTTCCAGTTCCAGATGCAGCACACTGCGGGTCCCATATCTGGTTTCCCCAGCAGTTTCCCAAAGGGTCTGGATAACACAACCCAGTAGTATGGGAAAGTTAACTCTCCATGGGATAAACTCTGACTAATGAGAGGCAGTAGAGAGGAAGCAATGGGCAGATAAAGCCTCTCCCTTATTCTCCTTGCTGGACTGGCCTATGCAGTGGTTCTCCAGGGTCTCTTTGGTGACATTCCGTATGACCAGCATACCCATTATGCTTTCTTACGCAGCTGTGGCTAGCTTGGTGACATCCCACCTGGTATTTACTTTCCCTCCTTTCCTGTATCACTCCCCTTGCACTTACTCTTGCTTCTTGGGACTTGCACTCCCAATAAGGTAAGCACATAAACTTTGCTTCAAGCTCTGTCTTCTGGGGAACCCAGTTAAGTCAGGGATATAAACAGCTCATCATCAAGAAAAGTTGGAAATGACCATCTATTTTTTCCTTATAGTCCTTCCATTTCTTAAATCAAATCCTGAGGTTGTCTCTTACCTCATCCTAATCAGACCAGCCATTTGCTTAATCTCACTTTTGATTCATCTACCTATGATGAGAGATGCAAAAAATGAGAGGTACTTATTCTTTTGCTACCTTAATCATGGCTCCATGCCAAAAAGGCACAACTTCCACATCCCGAAAATTGCCCAAAGTCTCCCCTAGGAGGACAGAGTAGCCAGGCTCAAAGAAAAATCAGGAAAATAAGCATGGATAATGGTAAGAAAACAGGCTTTGGAGTTCAGTTGCTTAAGAAAATTTGGTGTATGTTGAGACATTACATTTGAATATAGCTCTAAAATACCACTGATATAGTTAAATCTCTAAATCAAGGAACTCGTGGCAAACTGTTCTCTGCACTAACCCCATCGCTCCATGAATTTTCATTTATAAGAGGACTTCAAGGTACCCTCAGTAACATGCTGTGATACTAATTAATACTCAACGAACATTTACCATGCACTTTCCATTATCTCACTTGTCCTTATGAAACATAGGATAAGTAGAAACTCTTATTCATTTTGCAGATGAGGAAGCTGTGACTTAGAGAAGGTTGCCAAAGGTCTCACAGTTGCTACTGTGGATCTCACAACTAGGGATTCAGATCCAGGTTTCTCTGTAATCCATTTGCTGAGTCACCTCATTTTACCACTTCCTGGGTAGCCAGTGATGACAGGTCATGCAGGTTCCTAGCTCTGCTACTAGTTTGTGTTATTGGAAGTGACAGCTCAGCAGCAAGTGGCTTCTTTAGGGAGCAGCAGCTTGAGAGAACAATTTCCAAGCGATAAACCCATGAAGTCTTAATAAGCTCCCTGTATTGGTGAAGGCCAACACTTAGACACTAGTTCATGTCAACATCAGATAACCTAGACAAACAACTATATCGAGAAAACAATTTAACCCAAAAAAAGGGGGTGTGGGGGTGTGGTTGGAGTCAGACAAACCCAGGTCTCAAAATGTGCTTAGTCTGTTACTTCCTGTATGAACTAGACCACTCTACCAATATTCCATTGAGCACCAGTTTCCACATTTAGAAATGAAAATAAAAATATAAACCGTATAGTATATTGGGAGAATTAAATGAGAATGCATTTAAAGGGCTTAGAGCACCAGGCTTGACCCTTTGTAGATCCTCAAAATACAATGATTCTTGGTCACCTCCTTCTCATCTCCATGCAGCTGACCTTCCTTTCAAATGTATCAAATCATAGTGTACAATTAGAAGAGGTCTTAGAGAGGACTGGGCTCTACAAACAAGAAAAACTAAGTAACACTCAGAAAGGGTAGCGACTTGTCTGAAGTTGTGGAGGTTTTTAGTAAGAAGCACAGCAAATGTTCAGGCTCTATGTCCAACTTGTTTTGAGCCACACCCAGCTACTGTCTGATTTCCTCGATTTGGGGATTTATAATTTGAGAAGAACTGGCATGCCCTAATACATTTGCACATGCCTTTGAAGCTTTATCAGCGCTCATTCCAGCCCTTCAGCCCTCAGCTCACAGTCTGGCTACAAAGGCCTCACATTCTTGCTTGGTGGGGTAATAGCCTCAAGTTTACTTTAATAAAGTATTTATTTTATTTTTTTGCATTCATGACTGTTTCCTTTAAAGATAACTCACTGACTACTTGGAGTTCACACTCCTGTTTTTGACTTTCCACATTGTTTTCTTTCATGCACTCAAATAGAAACTATATGGTTCCAAGAAAATCTTCTGGCTAATACTTGGAAATGGGTATTTCATGTGAAATAGGAAATTAATGTGGAAGGTCTGGCTGAGGTAATCAGACACATTCCAAAGTATGGGGAAACCGTGAAGCAGGATTTACACAGCCAGTAGTCCTTAAATCTTAACCTTTAACCTACACATTAAGTCTTATAAAAGGTTTGAGATTGGAGTTTGGAAGAGCATGTTTGGAGAGAGCTGCTGATGTGCTGTGAGTTCTCCCACTACATACGTGTGCATGCACACATACACACACACGGTAATTTCCTCTTGAAGTCAAGAGAGGTGCTTTAAGAGATAACTTAATCCTGGAATCTAATCTAAAGAATGATACACAGGATAGCATGTCGCTCTCTCTGCAAAGGAGAGACATCCACATTGGAGGGCATTGATATGTTATTGTTTCCCAAGGAGCTGATATGGCCAAGTGTGAGAAAGAGCTGTTGTGGGCTTCTCTGATCTCCTGTCCAAGAAGCCTATCTGGAGGGGGCAGAGAGACCTCAGCAGAACAAAGCTGGAGGTTTCACCAGATGCTCAGAGGCTGAGGAAGCTATAAGGGACCATCCAGAATTGAGACATACCTATCATCCTCCTCAAAAGAACCATGGTTGGGAGGTTGCCTGATAAATGTGGTTTGTTGGGGGCAGAGATGATGGAGAGAAGGAGGGAGAATCTTTCAAGGACCCATGAATGGACCCAGCTGTAGACATGTGCTATCATCAGAGAAAACCAATTCCTGACAAGGATCATCAAATAAAAACTTTCCTGTACCCCTTTAGCTCTTCTCTCTTTCAAAGTCAATTCTTGAGAGGCCAGAAACAGTGGTTAACATGAGGGGAGCAGGGATGGGAAGAAGGGTAGAAGTGGAAGGGAGGGGGCCAACAGGTGAAACACCAACCATGTGTGTGGTCTCTTCTCTTACGCCAGGTGAGCAGCCTGCAGCAGGCTGGAAAAGTGGCAGAGCCTTGAATGAGGTTTGCAGTTTTCATAGTTACACTGGGATGGACATGCTAATCACCAAGAGGAGGTTGATTTAATTCCTGAAAGTAATTAGGGGCCAGGGAAGAGCTAGGCCCCATGATAAATTTAAAGGGCGTGTGGTATAGACAAAAATGAATTGACTTTACAATTATACCCCAGGTGCCTTGCTTAGTCAAAGCAAAGTTTAAACATGCATTTTCTCATTTGATCCTCAGAATGCTCTTTTGCACTATGTACTGCTATTTTCTCACATTTCATAGGTGAGAAAATTAACTTAGAGAAGTTAAGCAACTTGTCCAAGAAAAAATAGTCACAGAGAAGGGATTTGTGGTCAGGTCATCTGTCTCCAGAGCTGCCTCTTAATGACCTTGTAGCTTTCCTTTATTTTGGTGGAAACCTGGGGTTAAGGTTTAGCATGGGTAGTTACACAGAATCATAGCCAACCCATAAGGTGCCTTTATAATAGAAAATTATACCCCTTCTTTAAGACACTTTGACATTTTTTCCAACACACAGAAGTAAAATGTGCTAATTGTAAAGAAGGTATTTACTAAATTCTCTGGTAAATTTTCGTAATAAAGACACAAACCTCTGGGGATGCTCCCTGCCTGCCTGTACCATTGCACCTGGCAGCCCTGCAGGCCCTATTGCCAGGCACCCAAAATCCATCAAGTAGTTTTTTACTCTGAGATGTGTTCTTCAACCTCTAAACCAGCCAGACTGTAAACAGTGGCCTTTTTCTCCTACCTTCTGAAGTCAAGGCGTTTCCATTCACAAAGGGGACACGTTCCCCCAGGAGAGAGGGAGGAAAAAAAGGCACAGGATCTCAAACACCTCATGTCTCAATCCACAAGTCACAAAAAACGCTTGATAACTGTGAAAAGTTCAGTTTGAAATCCAGGGGCACAAATCTAAATTCTCCCACCAGCCCCAGAGGGTGTAAATGGAACTTGAGGAAAATGTCGAGGAAGACAGTGGAGGGAATAAATATGAAAGACTCATTAAATACTTACTGCTCTCACCCCCTGAGGTACAGATGTGGCGAACAATCCTTTTTTTGATATTTTTCAGTTCATCAAAGTTATCAACTGTCAGTTTTTTATCTGCAGTCCCAGTGATCTGAATGAGCTGCTGGTCATTCACATCCCCAATGCCCACGGAGTAGATGTCGATGCCTTTGTGTCTCAGGGCTTCGGCGGCCTGGGCCACCTCGTCTTGGGACTGGCCATCGGTAAGGACCAGCAACACCTGTGGGGTACCTGTGTTTATCCTGCTGCCCATGTCTGGCTGGAAGTAATGCCCCACCTGCTGGAGTGCCGCACCGATGAGTGTGTATCCAAAGATCTGCTGGATGTTTTCGATCTGAAATGATATCTCCTTTTCTCCTGTGAAAGTTCCCAGCGGAAACTCTGGCTGATACATATGGCTAAACTGGGCTGCTCCTATACGCACTCTGTTGAGGCTGATGTCAAAGTCTTGAACGACAGATGCTAAAAATTCCTTCATCTTCTTGAAGTCGTTTGGATGAATGCTATTTGAACCATCCATGAGGAAAACAAGATCTACTTTATCAATTTCACAATCTACAGGAAGAAGAGAACAAACCCCACCCCCACAGATTGTTATTCTCTCTTTAATCCACCAAGAGTAAATTAAGTGTTTGCAGCTATATAAAAATGATATTAATGTTTCTAGAAGTGGTATTGTGCTACCCTGTGGTCACATTAATCAGAGAGGAAATAAAAACACACAATAAGTTCATAAAGTCAACACCAGGAAAAACCACTCATACATCCTTGTATGCTTCTCTTGGCTTGGTCATTTGTCTTATGCCATTTTCTTTTCTGATATGCTAAGAGAACTGGGGAGGGTTTCTGCAGAAAACTTGTTCTCCTCTGCAATCAAGCCCTAACCCTTCCAGAAAGCCCCGTAATAGTAGCAGCACCGCAAGAGAAAACAAAATAACACATACCTACATTTAAGAGTTGCAAACAAAGAAACAGATGGTTTGTATTACTGACTTGGCCTCCCTGGGCATTTGAGCCAATAAATATTTTTCTGGTTTATTAGGGCAAATTGAGAAGAGGTTTTAAAAGTGTGCCTTCTGGTCCTTATCTAGTTAGTTTTCCTTTTTATCAGCCCCCTTTCTGGTGTATATAGGCAAAAATACCTACTGGAAAAAAATATTTTTGAACAATGTGATATAGAGATGCTTTGCTTGTATTAACACAGCAAACAAAAAACAAAAAGAATATGAGAGGCTATTGCCAACGGATGAGTTACTCTTGGCACATATTCATGTGTGTTCCTCAGCTTTCTGGTAAGCATTATCATTTCCATGAATTCCCCAGTGCTTCAACCACTGTCTTGATTAATTCTCATGATAGCCTCAGAAAAGATTAAAGGTATCTGAGATTCCTGAAGTCCAGATAAGCAAGGAAGAGATAAAAAGAAATATGGTAAACAGATCCTTCAGGAATTGGTTAACGCATTATATTCCTTTGTTTCAGATTCCAATAAAGAAATCCAGTACTGTTATTTCTGCCCAAAGGAGAACTTTCAATATGAAAATTCAATGTCAACTTCCACAGTAGACTTGAGAAGGACAGATCAAATTTTAGGCATTGGCTACAAGGAGAGAAGAGACTTATCCCAGTTTTCAGTAAGACCCAGAAAGATTGTGTTAGTTTTGTAGGTAGTAGCAGGAAGAAAAAAAAAAAAGATAGTAGCTGCATTCTGGAGGCAAAGCATATGAAAACCAGAAAAGTTAAATGATTTTTACAAAGAACTGCATCCAGATGTTGGAATCATGGATTAATAGCAATTCATCTAGTAAAAATATTGATATATCTAGTAAAAGTACTTTACTTATTTTCAGTAAAATCATCTTGGGAAAAACACTTAGGAATTTTAATAGAGCACAGTTTCCCTCCAAACCAAAAGTGTAAGATGGCAGCCGAATGAATGAATGCTAAGGAATACGTACAGATATACACATAAATACATAAATGCAGCAACACGATCTCCGTCTGTCGGAATAGAAGCATATAGACAAAGGAAGTCCACTGTACTCTGTCCTAGAGATGTCCAAGGCTGGAACCAGAGTGTTTGATACTAGGTTCCACATCTTAAATGAGCTTGTGCCGTGATAGAAATAGTTAAAGAAACTGGGGACTTCTAGTCTGAAGGAAAGAAAACTTCAGGCAATTATAGCTGGTTCTTATGAGGAGAATTCCATTTCTTGTGTAAAGATCAGGAAAAAGAACTAGTGGGTGGAAACACATGTAAGCAAATTGTGTTCTAATAAATAAAGCCTCTTCAAAAACGGTGAACTCCTCATCATTAGACGAGGTTAGGAGGACGTGAGTAGGAATGTTGTAGGAGTTATTTTTCTTTGGAGAGGAGGCTGGATGAAACATCCTTGAGGTCTTTTCAACCCTGAGATTCTATAACGTGGGAAGTCCTATGAAACAGTAAGGACTCCTTGTCTCCTCTCTGGAAAACTTGCTCCTGAGGGCTGTTGCTTTGGTTTCTCTCTCATTTGTCCCTCTCTTAATAACCAGGGAAAACTTAATTGACAGGCCTTACCTACTTTTGAAGAGTTACAGACACTGGCTGACACATCTGAAAATATCTCCTTCAAGCCTCCAAAAGTCTCCACGAAGAAGTACTTGTCACTTGATCCTGCCATGGCTAACAGCTCCACGGGGTTGGCGCCAGCAATCCCCACGGCCAGGACAAGAATGCCTTTGTCCCGCAAGGCCTTCGCTGTGGCATTGAGTTTATCGGCATCATTAGATTCCCCATCGGTGATCACGATGAGGACTTGGGGGACCCCCTTGTGCAGGCGGCTGCCCCGGGCTTCGGTGAACATGTGTTCTGAGAAGCCTAGTGCCTCGGCAGTGTAAGTGCCGCCCCCCATGGGCTGGTCCTTCTGGAGCACTGAAATCACCTCCCATTTCGTGCCAAAGTCATCCAGATAAAACAGCACCTCTGGGTAACCGGAGTACTTCAGAGCCCCGAACCGGACCTGATTCTTGCCAACGTCGGCTTTTTTCACTAAGCCAGTCATAAAGTCTTTCATGATATTATACTCATCATAGTCAATGCTGCCGGAGCTGTCGATTACAAACACGACATCCAAAACTTCAATCCGCTTGCATTCTGAAAGAGGAAGAGAAAGGAAAACCATATGAGATTAGCTTTGGACAGCATGGGAGATCCCCCCAACCTTTTTTTTTTTTTTTTTTAATTGCTGGTGTTTTCATGGGCTCAGGCTGTACATTAGAATGTCAAGTCCCTGGATAACAGAGACAATACATGTACATTTGTGCCACCAGTACGTAGTTCATACTCAGGTGAGCTATCAGGACAAGGCATGTGTGAAGCGAAACCTACTGCACGAAATGATGGGGGGGGGCAGAGTAACAATCACAGGATCATCAGAAATTTCAAAAACCTTTAGACTCAAAAAGAAAAATCACAATTCTGTGTAAATTTTCCTATTAAAATAGTTCCTTCAACATGTGCTTTCATTTATACAAATTTAAAATTTGTTTTTTTTAAGCCACAGGGATCTTGATATTTTATTCTGAAAATAAACCTTGGGGAAATAACCAAATGCAAATCAATTTGGCAACACTGTATATTTTTTTCATGGTTCTATGGATGGCTGATTTTTCAAGGTTACATTTTCTCCTTTTTTGGCTTTTTTGAAACATTATCTATTTTCATTATTAGGCCTCATCATAGAAATAAGCCCATTTCTCACTTGGCCCAACTAAACTGCTCTTAGCTTGACGTTCCGATTAACTTTTCAAACCTGAGGTCAACGCCATGGAAAAAATAAGGCAGGAAAAATGCAATTAATAGTTAATCTACGTGTCGCATGTTCCCTGCAAAGGCGCGGTGTTCCAAACTCCAACTCATCTATTCTGGAGAAGTGGAATTGGAAGATGGTTCGTTATTTAGTCCTTATGTGGCACATTCTCTCTACAGGCCGCAGAACGGTATGATCCAAACGTTAACTCATCCATTCTTGAGAAATGGAATTGTGAGAAAGTACCCCCTCCTCAGAGGCTCACAGAATTTCCTTCTTTAGCCAGCTACTTGCTGGCTGTGTGAGGATTGTTGAAAACCCCAGAGCCAATGTGCTTACCCCCACTGGAGGCCATGGGTACAAAGCCATAAACCAAATCCCCAAGAAGAGCTGGCTCCACTAAAGGAGGAACTATGTCCCTCTGGCCTTCAGCTGCCTGCAAAGCCTGCTTGGATTCACCAAGGGTCTGGGGGGAGATTGCGCAGTGTTAGAATCCTTCAAAGAGTTCATATTTGTTCTGGGTGGAATTCCCAGGCAATATGGACTAGGTGTACTCCTTTTTCTACAAAACACAGACCGTGATCACCAAACCTTCAGTGGGAGTGTAACAGAACTGTTATTTGAATAAGAAAATGATGGTCCTCTCCTCCTTTAAAACTCCTTTAAGATCCCTCTCCTTCACAGAGTTTTCAGAATGCCTCTTCATTCAGCCCAGTGGGTCACAGCATAAATCAGCCCTTTATATTTGCTAAGCTTTTGTTTGATCACTTCCATTATTCTGCAGTTTCATGCGAAGAGGGTGGGGGGACTATGTCCTTTGCTTCCTTCGAAGAATCTGTTGCTCAAGGTCCCTATTACATTCCTCTTTTATAAAATTTAATAAATATCCAAGTGTTTTCACAAACATTATTTCATTTGATACAAGTATTGATCTTCAGAAATTGCAAAAATAAACCCCATGTATAGTAGATGGCTAGGCCAAAGGGGAGCCACCTTTCCCAGGCTACGCCCCTGGGCCTGCCTCAGCAGCTCTCACGCAGCCCAGTGAGGCAGGATATGCAAGGCCGGGCCCCTTGCATCAATGTAGGATCAACTCAGTGGTATGATTCATGCTCTAGAGCTCCCCGGGTGATCAGGCTGAAATGAGACTCCAGCAGGATGACCTCCTCACTCAGCTCCTACCCCATGCCATGGCCTGCTTTTCCTATTCCCTTCTGAACACACCTCCTCTATAGATCACGTCCACAAGAACCCCTGAGCCAACTTCTGTTCCTAGGGAATCTGATCTAAGACCGGGCATGGCACTACTTTTCTTAAATGGAGGATCCATCCCCCTAGTGCTATTTGCCTACCAATGGGAATGAGTCTAGGTGAACAAAATCCTTCCTTGCTGTCTGTTTAATTCAACAGGCCAAAGCCTGTTTTAATTTTAATTAAAACAAAAACTTTACAATGTTTGAATAGAACTGTACTTAATTCAAGAAGTAATGATTAACATAGACATCTGGTATTTGGATAGCCCTGCTAGTGAATATGCCCATGCTCACCTTCATGGGGACTGCATATTCCAAAAACGAGATCATCTTCAATGTGCTGCAGAATGTCAAAATTCTCAACGTAAAAAACCATCTCAGGCCTCCCGCTGATCTCCTCGAGCTGAGTGACATTGGAGCCAAACACTCCCACAGAGTAGATAATTATGCCTTCTTGCCGAAGAGCTACCGCTGGGTCCTTTACTATGTCCTGAGCTTCACCATCCGTGATGAGGATGAGAAACTTCCTGACGTTGGGCCGGGCCCCCTTGCTGGGGCTGAAGTACTGAGACACAAAGGTCAGGGCACTACCGGTCAAGGTGGTTTCTCCAATGTGAGCCATTCGGTCTATTGCATTGGAAATGTCACTTTGGGTTGTAAATTTGTTGAGCTGAAACTCCTCCTTATTGATGTCGCTGAATTGGACTACACCAATTTGCACCCGATCTGCCCCAATCTGAGATTTGCTCACCAGGTTTTTCATAAATGTTTTCATTTTGCTGAAGTTTTCAAGTCCTATACTGCCTGAACTGTCCACCAGGAACATGATGTCAGCTTTCATCTCTTTGCAGGCTGCATGGGAGAAATTAGGATGTTTATTCAAGTCAGCTACATATAAAAAAACTGAGTGAACAGGAAAATCCAAAACACAAATAATTTTATACTGAAGTTAAGTGTGTGCTTGATAAGGATTGTTAGTAGGTAAATAAAACATTGAAGGCAATAAAAGTGAGAATATTCTATTTGTTATTTAGTAATTTGCTAAAACATATTAATGCAACTCAAGTTTTCTCAATCTCAGCACTATTGACATTTTGGGCCAAATCATTTTTATTGAGGTGGGCAATCTGTGCATTGTGGATACTAGAGAATGTTTAGCAATATCCCTGACCCCCACCTGTTAGATGCCAGGAGCACTCCCTGGTTATGACAACCAGAAATGTCTCCAGACATTGCCAAATATCCCTTGAAGGGTCAAAATCACCCCTAGTTGAAAACTACTGACACAGCTCTAAAAGATTTCATAAAAGTTTTATAAAAAAGAAATTTACATAAACTTGAGATACTCCTAAAATCAAACCATTTGATCATATTACACACTTGGTATCTAATAATATATCTATCCTAGTAGGGATTTCTGGAAGGAAGCTAATTAATATTTCTTAGGGGCAATCCCTCCAAATAACTTTCTTACACTTCAGATATTAATTAGAACAACACCATAATGGGCTCTTAGCTTTGTTCCGGAGAACAAACATAGTTACACAAGTCAACAAACCTCAACTCAGAAATTTATGTTGTTTCTCTAAACCAGCCATATCAAAGCAATCTATGAGCCAAAGTCAAAAGCCAAAACTACCACTTCTCTCACCTTCTTCAGCACAGATTTCTTGAACAACTTGGTTTCTTATGTCTTTCAAAGCATCGAAGTCATGCACATAGTACACTCTTTTTTCCTCGCCTGCAATTTCTCTCAGCTGTGTTTGGTTAGCCTCCCTGACGCCGATGGCGTAGACATGGATGTGCTCTTGTCTCAGTCTGTCTGCAGGCTCCAAGACACTATCCTTGGACACGCCGTTCGTCAGGACAACAAGGTGACGTGGCACTTTGGTCTTTCGCTGCTTCTTTGCTTTTTGCAACAGACTCAGTGTGAAATTCAGGGCTGCGCCCGTGTTGGTATTCCCCCCCATCTGCCTGATGTTCTCAATGGCCCTTCCCAAATCTTGCTTGTTTGAGTATTTATTGATCTCAAATTCCAAGTCCCAGCTGTCGGCGTACTGAACAGCCCCGACCCTCACCTTGTGGGGACCGATGTTGAACATGCCTACCACCTCGGACAAGAAGGTCTTCATTTCTTGGAAATCCATGGGCTGGGTGCTCCCTGAGCCATCAATGAGCAGGTAGATGTCAGCTTCCTCAGTGTCCACACAACCTACAAGGGAACCAAAAAGTTGAATGTGGCATTTGGGGCAACTGTGAAGAAGAAATGGTAGGTAGCAGATGGAAGAACAACAAATAACCTCTTCAGATAGAAAAGTGGGAAACAGCTTCTGGGCTTAAAAGGCATTCTTTACTAGCTCAAAAGGGGGAAATCTTAGCATCGGTTGGGCCAAATGAATTGCTTCTGACAGTTTAAGATTATCACTCTAATTCTCTGCCATGAAACAGGGTAAATCTGGATATAGTAAAAGATCAGAAAAACTTGAAGCTGTTTTTTACAAGGTACTTTCCCCATTAGTAAATGATTGTTTAGCAAATAGTCAGGTGGTGTGTTAGGAAATGGAGAAGGCATTTGATTGGACATTGTGGACATATGAATTCTCTTTCTTGAAATCTTGAACGAATGATTTACCCCACACTCCTCATCAATTAAGTAGAGATATTGGTGAGCTTATGTAATACAATGACACTTTTATAGTAAATATGCTATAAATATTTGTTGAAGAACGTATTCATATATATGTATAGCTATACACAAAAGTATTTACATAGCACACATGTGCATGTATGAGATGTATAAAATATATTGCCTCTGTCTCTCTCAACTCGCAGATGTTAGAATGGTATGTCGCAACAAATTACGTAATTACCTTGTCCTCCATCCAAATCATATTTCCTGTTTTTATTCTCTAAATTGGAATTTGGAGATGAGGGAAGAGGAGAAGGAAAAGTTAAAAAGAGAATAAAAAAAAAAAGAAAGGAAATATCAAGGAATTTAAGTGGCAAAGGAGTGAAAGAAAAAGGGAGAAAAATAGCAAAGGAAGGTATCCTGGGGTCTGCATGAGTAACGAATCCCATTAAAGCTGCACAAAGGAAGTAAAAAGAGAATTCCCTTTCCCCATGCCAACACCTCAATAGTTTTTATTCTCCCCAAATTGGACTTCATATTATCAAGCTAAAATAGAAAATTAGAAACTTATTCTCCCTACCCATATCCTACCCCACCAATCCCTTTTGCATATGTAATATTCAAAAGACAAAAAAAGACAAGAAAAAAAGAATATGAATACTCCTTCTCTCAATAAAAGACTTTACCAGATTTGAGTGCTTCAGTCCGTTCTGAAAAGACAGAGACCGTGTGTGTTATTTGGTTCCGCAGCTTCTTCAGAAAGGTCTGGTTGTGAGCAGCCAGGTCAGAGAAGGTCTTCAGTTTGGAGACATACTGCTCAGCCGGGTGAGATGCTATCTTTTCCAGCTGGGTGTCACTAGCGCCCTCTATGCCCAAGGTGAAGATGGTCACGCCCTCGCGCCGGAGGTTAAGGGCTGCCTTAGTCACGTTGTCTTCCGAAGCTCTGTGGGTCACCAGCACTGCAATCTGAGGCACCCCCTGATTCTTCCGGCTGCCATTCTGTGCTCTGAAGACTTCCTTCTTGATCTTTCTGATGGCATCTCCAGTGTAGGCCTTCCCAGCCTGGGGAGAGAGGTTCTGTATATTCTGGAGAACCTCCGACTTATTTACACCCCCGCTCAGTGAATTTATCACCTCCGTCTCATTGCTATAGGCCACGAGGCCCACCCTCATGCAATTTTCCTTTATGTCGAGGGCAGATACACTTTCTTCCAGGAATTCTTTAAGGTAGTCAAAGTTCTCCTGGCTTCCATTGACAGACACATCGAACAGGAACACAACATCGGCCACAGAAGGGTCTTGGCAAACTGTGCGCAAAGAAAGAACAAATACAATTTTAGTTGAAGATTCAGCATCTCTGCTCAGCACTAGAAGGCATGAAGGACATACACTGGAGCTCAGTTATGCACTTAAAGAAAGGAGGAGATATACAAAATAATTATGAACCTGAGATCGGTGGGACCTGGGTTCAAATACTAGATCTTAGCTAAACTCCCAGCTTCAATATCCTCATCTGTAAAATGGAGATAATATCTTTCTCATAGAGTTGGTATGGGGATTAAATGACATGATATATTTAGCACAGGGCCTGGTACATAAGATTCACTCAATGAACAGGAGCTACTGCTATCATATTAAAATCATTTAATCATCACGTTATAATCAGTAGCTATAGCCCAAATATTCCTAAGGAATGGTAACAGAATAGCAATTGCACTTTCAATTATACTACTGGGGAAAGATGCTAGTAATAAGGATTCATATTTTCATAAATTATTTAATACCACAAGAAAAGTATTCTCTATTATCCTTAGGTAATTATATACACCATCTCATTCAAACCGATTTAACCAGGAATAATGTGAGTTCCCTACATTTCTTATCTGGACATGTACACTTTGAACAAATTGTTTTTTTACTAGATATCCCCTGCCCTTCCCTTGAATGATGTTCATAAACTCTTGGCCATTCTTGTTACTAGAGTAACACAAGAGGACAGAACAGGACAGCAGGTTGGACGTGAAGCAGGACATAGGGAAACTAATTCAGGACAGAGCAGCAGGGAGAGGGGCCATGCAGGGCTGAAACTATGTGACTGGGAATCAGCAGCCCGGACCTGGGCCAGGTACGTCACGTCTGAGGTCGCCTGCAAGGTCCTCTCTGCATAAAAGGGGGTTTGGACTATTGACAGTTGTTTCTAGCTCTAACATGCTATGATTGTGTTATGTGGCTTCAAGAGTCAAGGATTTCTTTAGAAGCAAATTTCTTAAATGAACAAGTAATAAAACTACATCGCAACTAAATCCCAGAAAGAAGGTGTCCCTGAGTTTTAAGAAGTCTGTGAATGACGTGCAACATGGATAAGTGAAATGTGGAAAACTAAGGCTTCTGGTGTTCACTGGATTTTTCAAATGGCCATAATCATTGGACCCTCTTGAACATATGGACATAGAACATCTGAAAATACAGCCCATTTGGGGGACAGGGATGTTTATAGAGTTTTAATCCCCGTGTTGATTTTTCAAAAGCATTTTATCACCATTCTCATACGTGCATTCTAAGCCTACCTTCTACAATGACATCATCAACTGCTGCTTCCTCGTACTTTATCACATCCTTGATGATCTGCGTCATGTTCTGGGAAAACGTGCTGAGGTCTCTGACCGTCCGAAGGTTGAAATGAAACGGGGACGTGGCCATGGATTTCAGGTTTTCCTCCGACGCCTTCTGCATCCCCACGGAGATGATCTTCACCCCGTCTTTCCGCAGGGCCTTCGAAGCCTCTTCCACATCATCCTCAGACTCGGCCAAAGCCAGGACCACCAAAATTGGGGGAAACTGCTTCTTGTCTCTCCCATTTGCGGGTGCAGAGAAGAAAGTCCTGTGAGCCTCCTGGAGAGCGTGTCCTATCCTCAGGGACCCACCGATGAACCCGAAGTTCTTCTTGAGGTGGTTCAACATGGGGTTCCTGCTCTTGAAGGTGCTCAGCTGGAATTCACTGTGGAGCTCGTCGCTGTACTGGGCCAGGGCCACGCGGTATTTGTCGGCCTCTATGGGGAGACTGTTGATCATTTTGGTGATGAACGCTTTCACAAACGGAAAGGATTTAGTTCCCAGGTGATCAGAGCTGTCCACCAGAAACACCACATCTGCATACTCAGGGCCTACAGAACCACAAACGTACATATAAAAAAAGCAAATTAAAAATTTACTGCCATATTTAATGCCAAACATAAGCACATAAGCGGGGGGGGGAGTACTTTCCTCTTTATTTTTTTAATACCTTCCGAATGAACTGAAAATAATAATCTGAAACTGCACATTCTCTTTTATACAACCTCTTATTTGAAGTGATCACAAAATTAAGCATCACTTTTTCAAGGTATTAATTAGAGGAAGAAACCATAGGTTTTTGTACCTTTTGTGGCTAATTTCCCCTTATACTTTTTTGCTCTCAGAATTTGACCTCAATTTATATCAACAGGATAAAAATTTTAGTGGAGAAACAAACTCCTTCAAATTGGTTTGAATAATGAAATCTGACAGCCTTTCATTCTCATTTGAACAATGCAACAGGTGATCTGATTAACTTGTGAACATATTAGTTTTGTAATTCCAATTTTTCAAATTGATGAAGTTTAAAAAATACCTACAAGTCATAAAAACAAGGAATTGCTTTAATTTATTTTAAAGTTATTTGTAATATTTTTTGATATCTTAAGTAACATTATAATTGGTGAATTTATTCTCACATATCCAAATTTGATGGCACCAATATATCTTGGGCTAAAAAAGGAATTACAGTTTTAGTTTCTATTTAAAATATGTTTTATATAGAAATGTGATATTTTACTAAACTTTTAAAGTTTCATTCAACTTCATGCAAAAGGTATTTCAATAGGTATTTTCATTCAACTTCATTCAATAGGTATCTGGAATTATATTTTTACATGATAGAGAATCACTGGAATCAAATACTAAATGTTGGTTACTATTGGTCTGGTGGCTTGGATTCAGAGCTCTCACTATCTTAGCACAAAATCCATTTCTTGTCTAGGGAAGGGAAGGAAGTGTGTGTGGTGTATGTTTAAGAAAATACAGTGTAAAATATGGTGTAATTGAACAAGTAATGAAAGCCCTGACTTTGCCATCAGCTAATTCTATGAGCTCTGACAAGCCATTTAATATACTTGGGGCTTAGTTTCCTCTGCTATAAAATTAGTAGATTCAACTAGAAAATATCTAAGATACCTCCTCAACTTTGAGATTCTTGTTATCTGAAATGGTTACTAGATAAATTCTAATAAGATTGAAAATAATGTCAATCTTTTCCTTTCTGCCATTGCTAGGAAGCCAGCTTTGGCACTGTGTGCTATTTCATTCTTTTTAATACCAGTCTGATCAAGGCAAAATAGATAAAATAATTTTTTCTTATCCTTTAAATAACCTGATTCCAACCAATCTGAGATTCCTTTCATGATCACACAGCCAGCAGCATCTCAGGGGAAGAAATAAATGAGGGTCAATCCATACCTTCCTCCAAGGCTGGGACCCCAATGAGGACCTTAGGTGAGTCCTGCCCAGGACTGCTTGACTTGTGACCAACAGTGACCTCTCCATTCACAAATTCTCATATCTTGTGTGGGAAAAGGAAATATAGATGACTGGCACAGGAGGTGGATTTGGGTTCTGATAAGGTCCATCACTATGTCTAAACCATGAAATGACTGGGGAAAAAAACCACGGCCTCTCCTTAAAAAGGTTAAGGCCCAGTGAGACATCAAAGGAGGATGTTTGCAGGGCACAGTCTAGTTTATCTCTTCAAAAAACTTGCTTCCAAGGTCTGAGTCCTTGAGGAAGCTATAAAAGCCAATGCAGGTGGCCCTGGATATGAACTGACTGGCACAAGAACCAGTTATTTAAGAGGTAGGAGAGGTGGTGAAGGGTGGCCCAGTATTTGGACTTTAAGTCCACTGGACATAGATTGCTGGCAGACAGTAAACCATGATACAGAGCTTTCTCTTCATGGTAAAAACATTTTCATTACAATAAGCAGACAGTTAAATTGGAACAAAATATGGACATTTAATCAAGACAATCTTTTGGCACAATTAGGAAGAGACATTCCAAATTTTCCAGGCCTAAACCTAATATTAACAGATAGAATTTTAATGCAACCTCCTAGAAGACTTAAAAATGGGTTGAAACTAAAGTTAAAATGGCAGCTCTCATATCTTTCTATCATTAACAAGGAATAAAGTCCAGAAACAAATGATGTTCAGCAGCACAAGGCGACCACAAAAAAGAAATCGACCTACCACCTCCACCCTCATTACTATCAAAGTCAAAACAAAGTGAAACAAAACTCCTAACATTTAAGTAGATCAGGCTCATATATTATCTATTTTCTATAATGAAAATTAAGAGAAAAAAATTCTTTCCATTTTGTTTTCTTACCAGGATCTTTATTCACAGAAACATGGGAACAAATTATTATGAGGAATAAAATCAGTAGCATTTTCATATTATGACCTGAAAAATCTCCAATTTGAAATCTGAAAGGCAAAAGTAGAAATATAAAATACAAAATATAAACATCTAATATCACACAAATAAGAGTGCACAAAATTATATAATAAATTGGGAGCAACAGGGGACAAGGAATTTTTGAGGTTCACTGACCTTCTAATCTGTGAAGTGCCTTGGAGAAAAATGAACCATTAATGTTTATAGAATCATGAGAGATTTTCTGGTCCCCAGACCCTGTAGAAACATGAAATTTTAGACAGTCAATTGAGGTAGCCAGATGCACTTTAGATCTAACAATATATGTTCCAATGAATCATTTCCCTATATCCTAATGTCATCCTCTGTCTCCTCATTGCCAAGACAATTCAGAGTTCACAGTTGGGACACAGTCTAAGATCTGTATTCTAATCTCACCATCACGAACACGTAAGTGTGTTTTGTTTTTGAGTAATAATTATTTCTAGGCCTAGCATGATAACTCATGCCTGTAATACCAGGTCTTTGGGAGGCCAAGGTAGGAGGATCACTTGTGGCCAGGAATTCAAGACCAGCCTGAGCAACATGGTTAGACTCTGTTTTTACAAAAAAATAATTAAAAAACTTATCTGGGTGTGGTGGCACATGCCTGTAGTCCCACCTAGGGGGAGGGAAGGCTGAGGCAGGAGGATTCCTTGAGCCCAGGAGTTTGAGGTTGCAGTGAGCTATGATGATGCCACTGCACTCCGGCCTGGGTGACAGAACAAATACCCTCTCTCTAAAAAAAAAAAAAAAAAAAAAAAAATGTTTAGATGTGGCCAAAGTTCCATGTTTTTTCCTCTTCCTCCCTAATTAGAAAGGTAACTATTTCCTTTTATCCTTAAATTTGAGAGAAGATATAAAAACACTAGCAGTGACTCCCCATGTCCCATATGATGTCTTGCTCCTCAGAATGAGCAGCTCAATTTATGCCAGCTTACGTCCAACAACCTAGAACTCCATGAGGCAAGGGTTTTCCAACTTCAGTTTGTCCTGAAGCAGTTTTAGCCACCTTGAAATGTTCATTTCATGGGATAAAACAGGATATTAAACATATTGAGAATAAATATTTTAACGAAGCAGGTTGGGCTCATTCATTCATTCATTTATCCAAAATGAATCGATCCATTTTTCAACCCATTAATAAACTAGTGTCTCTGTGTCCTGCTCAACTGCTACTCAAACATGTATCTGGGATACCGTATGTGACCCCCCCGCTCTACACCAGGTAGGCTCCGAGTGCTCAATATTTAACCTCTTCAGAAAAGGGACATTTGCCCAGAGAAAGTCCATCCCTATTTCTTTCATTGTTCTTCTGAAGTTCTGTGACTTGAAACTCTGTTCTAATCTTTCACAAGTATTGATGATATAAACTTTTCAGGCTGTAAGTCAATTTATCAGTCCTATTCAAATCAGTAATCAGTGAGCTGGAAGGGGCTCCTAAGAGGTTATTTCTAGAACAACCCTTTCATTTAGAGTAACTAAGCCCCAAAGTGAAAACCAAGTCATACCATCTGTACAAATTTTTCATTAATGTATACAATAAATAATAAATTCTACCATTCAATGAGCCTTTGCTATGTGCTGTGCCCTGTGCTAACAGCTTTGCATTTGTTCTCTTGTTTGATATTGATAATGACCCTAATAGCAGCTACTATTATTGTTCTTATTTTGTAGATAAGGAAACAGATTCATAAAGGGGAAGGTCACAGTGGTAAAATGGGCCACAGTTGAGACCAGAATCCATGTCTGTCTCACTCCAAACCTGTCATTTAAAACTCAGTCACCCTGCATCTCAAACTCAATGTTATGAACACAAAAGTATCTCCTCCTAGTCTCTTCGTTCTATGTATTTTTAAGTACTAAGGACTATTGTTACTTGTTTTCATACCTTTTTATTTTTGCTTTTCAAAACCAGGGCTTTACACTATTTTTTCCTTTTCTGATTACATTAGGGCAATCTTTAAGAATTATGAGAGATAAAAGAAAAAACACTTTGGGAAGCGTCCATAGGATCAATGTCAAAGGTTTCACAGTCAAAATGGGAAGAATACTATACTGAACGAAGGTTAAATACCTAGATAGGGAAGAAAGGATTAGGTAAGGTCACAATAGTCCCAAAATAGCACGTGGCATCTGGAAATTTCCCCAGATGGTCAATACCATCGGTACTTTAAAAGTTAATTTCTCTGGGTTAGCAACTTGCAGAACAATTTTCTTGCAGTCTTTCAGTGAATTCAAAGTCCGGTGGGTTGCAAGGCTATACAATGTTGAAGCCCATTGAAAAATTCTCTTGAGCTGCTTGCGTGTCCTACTTTGTGTGTGTGTAGTGGGGTGTGGTAAGTTCATGCTTGGGAGGCAGGAAGAATGGGCTTCTTTGTGCTACATCAAAACATGGATGAAGAACCTATAATCTGTATGCCGTTCTACTACCAAATATGACCTGGATTTTCATACTTAAATTTTTAAAATATCTGATTGCCTAAAGACATGTTAGGGGAGAATGAAGGAGATGTTTAAAGTAATCAACATAAAATTAAAATTCACAGTAAGCTCCATCTTAATATAACAACAGTGAGATTGATTGCCTCTCGTTATAGAAACACTCTTAAAAGTACATGTCTCTATAATATGAATTTTGTTGCATTCCATTCATTCTGAATCAAGCAAGCTAAGGCCAGTACGTCTCTTTTGGAAGTTATATGCCATAAACGCCTTTTTAAAAATCTGGATCTCTGTAAACTAGAATGTTTCTACTTTAAACTACAGCTGCAAAAGAAACACAGCCACCCAAGCCTTGGCTTCAAACCCAGAATGTTTAGAACTTGTACAATACTTCTTTCTTGAGGCTACCAAAACCCAAGTGTTTTAGAGAGACTTCTGCCCCATTCACAATCCAGGTCATGTCCTTGAAAAAAAGTTAATAGCCCAGAAGGAATATAAAAGAAACTTTGGCACAATTAAGATAAATTTCATTTCTTTCCTTTAAAAATGAAACATGCAGGATACATTATTTCTAAGTACTGATTTTATTTTTCTTCAGAAACAAGAATATTGTCAGCTGCTTCACTGTAGGAAACAACACTGGGTCTTTGCCACAGTATTAAAGGTAAATGGCTGTTTGCTTATTTAACCCCTGATGTCTTTATTATTTCCCTTCCTCCAGCCATTTTACTCAGAAGTCAAAAGGCAGAAAGAAAAATATCCAAACTGAGACTTAAGATCATATTAAAATGCTGCAGTAGAAACCCCTGACACAAAATAGGCACAAAAAACAGTGATCAATGACGGTATGGGAAACAAAATACACAAGCACTTGTGGTGTAAGCAAATTGCATAGTTTTCACTTTCCCCCAGTTGCATTTCCTGGAATCACAAAAAGAAGCTTTACATGTCGATCATATTTGAATAAGGTCATGCAGATGACCTTGCCACTTTGCAAAATGAACGCTCTTCTGTGTTGAGGAGGCACTTGGCTGAGTGAAAAGAGCACAGGCGATTAAGTCTCATGACTTGGGTTCCACTCCATTTCTAAACTGCTGTGAGATCTTAGACAATTCCACCTCACTTTTCTAGGTTCCTAATCTGAAGCTCAAGGGGTGGGTTACAATCTCTCTAAGTCCAAGCAACTCCACACTCTAACAGTTCTTTGATCTCACAAATATGACTAAAAGAAAAAAAACAAGAACAATTTAAGAGCACATTTGAACATTGAGCTTAAATCTTAGCAGATTAGGAGTAAAAGGAAACATACTTAATCTAACAAATGTTATACTTTAAAAATCTACAATATATATCAACCTAATGGGAAAATTTTAGAAGTATGCTCTTTAAAGTGAGGAAAAAGAAAAGGTAGCCCACTCTCACCCCTAGGTTCTAATAAAATTAAAGCCACAAAGATTAAAAAAAAAGAACAATAAAGTTGTCATTGTTTGTAAGTGACATGATTGCTTACATCTATAGACAAATCATTAAGAATAATAGGGGAGGCTGGGCGCGGTGGCTTAGGTCTGTAATTCTAGCACTCTGAGAGGCCGAGGCTGGCGGACCGTTTGAGCTCAGGAGTTCGAGCCCAGCCTGAGCAAGAGTGAGACCCCGTCTCTACCAAAAATAGAAAAAATTAGTCGGCCGTGGTGGCGCATTGCCTGTAGTCCCAGCTACTCTGGAGGCTGAGGCAGAAGGATTGCTTGAGCCCAGGAGCTTGAGGTTGCTGTGAGCTAGGCTGACACCACGGCACTCTAGCTGGGACAACAGAGTGAGACTCTGTCTCAAATAAAAAGAAAAGAATAATAGGGAGAGTATCCAAGGTGTCCTTATGTAACATCAAGATATGAGTCAATTGCATTTCCATATACCCTCAATATACAACCAGAAAATGTAAGTCTTTTACAAGAGTCAACTTAGTGTCCACATATCAAATACCAAGAAGTGAACTTTAAAATATGTAAAATATTGATAGCAAAAATTATAAAACTTTATTAAAGAACAACATGTAGCCAAAGGAATGGGAACAGAGAATCCAGAGTTACTCATGCATAGGTGTCATGGTAGATTGGTGGGAGGAAAATGGTTATTTACATGAAAACGGGAAATTGGATGTCTACAATTTATGTACACAGAAGTCAATTACAGATGGATAAATATTAAATATTCAAAGCAAAACTTTAAAATATTGGGGGAAAACATAGATGGGCATGTTTCTGACCTTGGATAGAGGGCAGGGAAGACTTTTATAAATAGAAAGTGCTAAAAAGTTTAAATTTTACTATATTAAAATTAGAAATTTGTATTTAAATTTTCCTTAAAGAAAGTAGAAGTTCATGTTACATGTTGGAAAAAGAGTCACAATACTGACAAAGGATTGGCATAAAACATATATAAATATTCCTGGAATTTCTAGAGATAACTCAAAAGAAAATGGACAAAAAAAACAAGAACAGGTATTTTATAGAACCTAAAATACATATGGGCACTAAACATATGAAGAAATATTCAAACTCATTTTGTGATGAGGGAAATACAAATCAAGATTATGCTGAAATATTGTCATACATCCAATTCAACTGGCAAAAATTTAAAAATATGACAAAATCAAGTATTTAGAGGATGAGAATAGGATTTTACAGGCATTGCTAGTGGGAGTATAAAATAGTACCATCATTCTGGAAAACAGTTTGGTACTATCTTATAAAATTGAACATTCTCATGACCCAGTGATTCTACTCCTAAGAATCTCTTGCACAAATATGCCAGGAGATGTATTCAAGAATTTTCACAGCAGCACTGATTGCAATGGCACAGACCTGGAAACAACCCAAGAAGTTGTCAATAGGAAACATGAATGATTCAATGTAGCAGAATTACACAAAGAAATCTTCAACCTAAATCAAGTCACCACTACAGCTAGGTACAAAAATGTGAATGAATCTTAGTAATACAGAGTAAAAAAAAACAAGTTCCAGAAAACTACATGAAACAACTAAATTACATAATTTTAAAGAAAAATAAATGTGATAAACTATATTTTCAAAGAGAGGGTTTTCAACCCAGCATGTAAGAAGCTTGGAAGTTATCATTCCATTCTAACAAGAAGCTGAACAAACTGAAAAATCAACCATTCTTCTTAGATCTATAAGGGAAGTGAGGCCACAGAGCAAACCATTGCTCCCCAAATTGGAGAGATTGACAGGTAAATACAGAGAATCAAAACTTACCAGAACAGAAATTCATGAGCTAAAGCCCCTGTGTAGACCCGTGCTGGGATAAGAAAACTTGAACTGTAATTAATAAATTGCTAGAGGCTCAGAGTATACATGTCGGAGAGAGAAAATCTCCAGGGGACCCAGTCATAGAGGACCCCTTACTTTTGTGAGTTTTACCTCCCAGAGCTCTACCAGGTCCTCACGGTGAATATTGGAGGAAAATACTCTCATGCTTCTGGTACGGGAAGGGAAAAAGGAACCACTGTGAAATATGCCAAAACAATTTGCTCTTTTTAACAAGGATTGCCTTCAGTGGAAACTAGTTAACTACAGCCTAACCAGCTGGGGTTTTATCAGAGCCTAACTGACCTGGGGGAAGAGAAACACCTAACCCCAGCCTGCTTTAGCCTTTTACAAAGGAGAAGGGAAATACCCAACTTCAGTCCACTCTAGCCATCCTGTCCCCCCCAAAGGGGAGTGAGGGACTAAGAAGTGTATGTGAAGTTCATGGTCCAGAGGCACAGGCTCTCTAAAAGACCGAGACCTACTCATAGGACTGTAGAACACGTCCCCTCCCTCCACACACTACTCCCACCTTACTGAAGGTCTATTTATAGGTTTTTTTACCCAGTACATAAAATCCAGCTATCCAGAAAAAATAATGAGACATACTAAAAGGGGGAAAAAATCCCCCCACGGTTTGAAGAGATATGGCAGGGATGTTGGAATTATCATACCAGGAAATTAAAACAACCATGACTAATATGCTAAGGGCTCTAATGGATAAAGTAGATAGCATGCAATAGCAGATGGCCTATATAAGAAGAGAAATGGAAATTCTAAGAGAGAACCCCCTTCCCCAAATGCTAGAGATCAAAACACTGTAACAGAAATAATGTCTTTGATGGGCTTATAGGCAGACTGGACACATGGCTGAGGAAAGAATGTCTGAGCCTGAGGATATCAACATAAACCTCCAAAACTGAAAAGTAAAAAGAAAAATGACAAAAAAAAAAAAAAGAACAGACTATCCAAGATATCCAAGAACTGTGGATCAACTGCAAAAAGTATAACATGTGCATAACAGAATACCAGAAGAAAGAGGAACAAAAAAATTATTTGAAACAATAATGACTGAGAATTCTCCCACATTAATGTCAGACACCAAATCAAACACTACAGGAAGCTCAGAGAACACAAAGCAGGATAAATGCCAAAAAATCACACTTATACATAACATTTTCAAACCATAGAAAATCAAAGATAAAGAGTAAATCCTGAAAGCCAGAAGGCGGAAAGAAAAACCCTCAACATGAGCAAAGATAAGAATTACATTCAACTTCTCCTCAGAACTCATGAGAAAGTTGGAGTGAAGTATTTAAAGTGTTGAGAGAATGCTGTATCTGGGGAAATTATCCTTCAAAAGTGAAAGAGATGGAACCCAGAAGACACAATAGAGAAAGAATAGTCTCTTCAATAAATGGTGCTGGGGAAATGGGATATCCACATGCAAAAGATTGAAATTGGATACTTATACCATACACAAAAATTAATTCAAAATGGATAAAAGATCTAAATGTAAGATCTGAAACCACAAAACTCTTGGAAGAAAGCAGGAAAAAACTCCTTGACATTGGACTTGAACAATGATTTTTGGCTATCACACTAAAAGCTCAAGCTGCAAAAGCAGAAAAATAAAATAAATGTGACTACATCAAACTAAAAGGCTTCTGTTTACTCATAACAAGGCTTCAGGAAAAAATGTATACATATTATAAAAAGCTTCTGCACAAAAAAGGAAATAATCAACAAAATGAAAAGGCAGGTTACAGATTGAGAGCAAACATTTGCAACTCCATTGCAACTCCTTATGCAAACTCCATTTGCATAAGGAGTTAATGGCAAAAAAATAAAGAACTTATATACCTCAACAGCAGCCAAACAAATAACCTGTTAAAAATTGTCAAGGGACCTAAATAGAAATTTCTTCAATGACAACATAAAAATGGCCAACAGGTATATGAAAAGGTGCTCATCATTAATCACCAGGGAAATGCAAATCAAAACCACAATGAGATACCACTCGTACCTGTTAGCATGGCTACTATTAAAAAGATCTAACAAGTGTTGGTAAGGGTGAGGGCAAAAGGGAACACTTGTACACTGTTGGTGGGAATGTAGATTTGTGCAGCCACTATGGAAAACAGTATGGAGGTTCCTAAAGAAATTAAAAATAGAACTATTATATGACCCAGCAATCCCTCTTCTAGCTATATACCAAATGCAATGAAATCAACACCTCATAAGGGTATCTGCACATCCATGTTCATTGCTGCATTATTCACAATATCCAAGATATGGAAACAACTGAAGTATCTATCAATGGATGAACAGCTGAAGAAATTGAGAGAGACACACACACACACGCATACATACATATAGATATATATATGTAAATGGAATATTATTCAGCCTTAAAAAGGAGATCCTGCCATTTGCCACAAGATGGATGAACAGAGAGGACTTTGCGCTAAGTGAAATAAGCCAGAAACAAAGAAAAATATTTCACGATCTTACTGATATGTGGAATCTAAAAAAGAAAGTTGAATACATAGAAATAGAGAATAAAATGGTGATTACTAAGGGGAAGGGGAAGGAAATGGAAATGGGGACATGTAGGTTGAAGGATACAAAGTTACAAATATGTACGATGAATAAATCCAGAGATTTAATGTACATGAGGATTATAGTTAATAATAATATACTGTATTCAGGATTTTTGCTAAGAGAGTCAATTTAGGTACTCTTGTCACAAAAAATGGTAACTTTGTAAGATGAGGAATATATTAATTTGCTTGACTATAATAACCATTTCACTATGTAAATCAAAACATCATATTGTACCCCTTAAATAAATATAACAGAAAAGGGAGAAATAAAGCCTTTCTGAAGGAAAAATTGAGGGAATTTTTGTTAGTAGACCTACCTTGTAAGAAATATTAAAAGAAGTTCCTTAGAAGGAACATGATAATGTCAGAAACTCAAATCTGCATAAAGCAAGAAAGAGTATCAGAGAAAGAATAAGTGAAAGTAAAATAAAACCTTTTATTTTTCTTATTCTTAAATTGACCTAACAGCTAACAGTTTGTTCAAAATAATAGCAAAAATATATTGAATTATGTATGCTGTGTGTGTGTATGTAGATATATATATGCTCATATATGCCTACCTAAGTGTAAAATGAATGACAACAATGTTACAACACATGAAAGGGAGGATTAGGATTATTTTGTTATTATAAGGTACTTATACTATCCATGAAGTGGTATAGTTTTATTTGAAAGTAGACTTGGATTAGTTGTAAACATATTGTAAACTCTAGGGCAATTTACTATTTTTACTAAAAATAGTAAAAAAAAAAAAAGTATAACAGTTGTGCTAAGAAAGGAGAGAATATGTAATTATAAAATGACAATTAAAATCAGAGAAAGCAGAAAATCAATAGAAGATAAAAATAGGAACAAAAAAAACAAGGGCATCAAATAGAAACAAGTAACAAATACGATAGATATTAAAGCAACTGTATCAATAATCACTTTGAATGTCAATGGTCTAAATACACCAATTAAAAGACAGATTGTCAGAGTGGATCAAAGAACAAGACCTAACTATGTTCTCTACAAGAAACCCACTATAAATATAAACAGACATGTAGATTAATAGTAAATGGGTGGAGAAAGATATACTATGCTAATACTCATCAAAAGCAAGCTTAAGTAGCTATGTTAATTTCAGACAGAGCAAACTTCAGAGCAAGGAAAATTATCAGGGACAAAGAATGGCATTATGTAATGAAAAAGGTGTCAATTCTTTAAGAAGACATAATAATCTTTAATATGTATGTGCCTAAAATCAGAGTGTCAAAATACATGAGACAAAAGTTGATAGAACTATGGAGAAGCAAAGATAAGAATTACATCCATCTTTTCCTCAGAAGTCATAAATAGATGAATCCACTAATATAGTTGGAGACTTCAATACCCCTCTTTTAGAAATGGACAGATCTAGCAGTCAGAAAATCAGTAAGGACATAGTTGAACTCAACACCATCAATTAACTATATATAATGGACACCTTTAGACGATTTTATCCAACAACAGCAGAATATACGTTCTTCTCAAGCTCACATGGAACATTCACTAAGATAGACCATATTCTGGGGCATAAAATACAACTAACAAATTAAAAAGAACAGAAATCATATAATGCCTGCTCTTGGATGATGATGGAATTAAACTAGAAATCAATAACATAAAGATAGCTGGAAAAATCCCCAAATACATGGAGATTAAACAATATACTTTGAAATAACACGAGTTAAAAAAGAAATCTTAAGAGAAATTAAAAGATATTTTGAACTACATAAAAACAAAGATGCACTTATCAAAATTTGTAGGATGCAGTAAAAGTGCTGCTTAGAGGGAAATTAACATTGAATGAATATATCAGAGAAGAAGAAAGATCTAAAATCAGTCATCTAAGCTTCCACCTTCAGAAACAAGAAATAAAGAGGAAATTAAATCCAAAGTAAAGAAATAATTAGAGGAGAAAACAAAGAAACTAATAGAAAAAAAATCAATAAAACCAAAAGGTTTTTTATTGAAAAGATCAAATTGATAAGCCTTTAGCCAGGATAATTATACTAAGAAAAGAGAACACAAATTACTAATGTCACAAATCTGGAGACATCACATTAGCAGACTTCAAACTACACAAGGCTATAGTAACCAAAATAGCATGGTATTGGCACAAAAATAGAGACCTGGATCAATGGAATAGAACAGAAAGCCCAGACATAAAACCATCCACATACAGCCAACTGATCTTTGACAAAGCAGACAACAATATACACAGGGGAAAAGAAGCCCTATTCAGTAAATGGTGCTGGGAAAATTGGATAGCCACATGCAGGAGAATGAAACCAGATCCATATACCACTCACAAAAATTAATTCAAGATGGATAAAAGACTTAAATGTAAGGCATGAAACTCTAGAAGAAAATGTTGGAAAAACTCTTCTAGATATTGGCCTAGGCAAAGAATTTATGAAGAAGACCCCAATGGCGATCACAGCAACAAAAATAAATGGAACTTGATTAAATTAAAAAGCATCAGCACAGCTGAGGAAATAATCAACAGAGCAAATAAACAACCTACAGAATGGGAGAAAATATTTCCAAGCCATACATCTGATAAAGGGCTAATAACCAGAGCCTACAAAGAACTCAAGCAAATCAGCAAGAAAAAAACCAAACAACTCCATTAAAAATTGGGCAAAAGACACACAAACAGAAGCTTTTCAAAAGAAGATAGACAAATTACCAATAAACATATGAAATGCTCAACATCACTACTCATCAGAAAAATGCAAATTAAAACCACAATGAGATATCACCTTACCCCAGTTAGAATGGCTTTTATTAAAAAGTCCAAAAACAATACATGCTGGCATGGGTACAGAGGGAACACTTACTTATGCACTGTTGGTGAGACTGCAAATTAGAACAACCTCTATGGAAAACAGTATGGAGATTCCTCAAAGAACTAAAAGTAGACCTACCATTTGATCCAGCAATCCCACTACTGGATATTTACTCAAAGGAAAAGAAGTCATTTTATCAAAAAGACACCTGCATATGAATGCTTATTGCTACACAATTCACAATTGCAAAGATGTGGAATCAACCCAAGTGCCCATCAATTTATGAGTGGATTAACAAAATCTGGCACAGGTATACTATGGAATACCATGTAGCCATGAAGAAAGATGAATTAAGACCTTTTGCAGCAATTTGGATGGAACTGGAGGCCATTATCCTAAGTGAAGTACCTAAAGAATGGGAAAACACTACAGGTACTTGTTATTAAATTGGAACTAACCGATGGGCACACATATGCATAAAGGGAAGTAAAACTCAGTGGAAATCAAGCAGTGGGGCACAGGGGATGGGCAAAAACCTACCTAACAGGTACAATAAATACTATCTGGGTGATGGGCCCACTTATAACCCTGACTAAAGCATAACAAAGTCAATATATGTAACCAAAAACATTTGTACCCCCATAATATTTTGAGATAATAAAAAAATGAAAAGGATCACTACAGACCCCATGACATTAAAATGCTAACAAGGAATATTATCAACAACTCTATGCCCACAAATTTGACAACTTAGATGAAATGGACAAATTCCTTGAAAGACATAATATGCCAAAACTCACACAAGAAAGAAATAATCTGAGTAGGCCTATATCTATTAAAGAAATTAAATCAATAATTAATAACCTTCCAAAAAAAAGAAAGCACCAGACCCTGATGTGGTCACTGGTGGGTCCTACCAAACATTTAAGAAAGAAATTATATCAATTCTGTACAATTTCTTTCAGAAGATAGTAGCAGAGGTAATACTTCCTATGAGGCCAGCATTACCCTAATGCCAAAATCCAACAAAAACATATCAAGAAAATTATAGACCAATATCTCATGAACATGGATGTAAAAATCCTCAACATAAAAGTATTATCAAATCAAATCTAACAGTATATAAAAAGAATTATCCACCACAACTAAGTGGGATTTGTCACACATATGTAAGGCTAGTTTAATATTTAAAACCAAGTAATGTAATTTATCAAATCAACAGACCAAAGAGGTCTGACAGACCTCTGACAAACAGAATAGTGAGCCCAGAAATAGACCCACACAATATATAGTCAACTGATTGGACAAAGAAGCAAAGTCAATATGATGGGGCAAATATTGTCTTTTTAACAAATGCTGCTGGAAAACAATGGGACATTCATGTGCAAAAAAATGAATGGAGACACATATCTTACAACCTTCACAAAAACTCAAAATGGATCATGGACCTAAATGTAAAATGCAAAATTATAAAATTCCTAGACGATAACATAGGAGAAAATCTAGATGACTTCGGGTTTAGTGACGACTTTTTTGATCTAACACCAAAGACACAATCCATAAAAGAAACAATTGATAAGCTTGACTTCATTAAAATTAAAATATTCTGCTCTGTGAAAAACACTGTCAAGACAATCAAAAGAGGAGCCAAAGATTGAGAGAAAATATTTGCAAGACATATCCGATAAAGGACTGTTATCCAAAATATACAAAGAATTTTTAAAACTTAATAACAAATGCCCAACTAAAAAATGAGCCATACTTTGACACCCATCAAAGATGCTATACAGATGGCAACAAACATGAAAAGATGTTCTACATCATATGTCATTAGGGAAATGCAAATTAAAACAAGATACCACCACACACCTCTTAGCATGGCCAAAATCTGACAATAGCAAATACCGGCAAGGATGCTGAGCAATAGGAATTCCCATTCATTGCCCGTGGGAATGCAAAATGGCATAGTCACTTTGGAAGAAAGGTTGGCTGTTTCTTAAAAACTAAACATATTTTTACCCTAAGATCTAGAAATCATGCTCCTTGGTATTCACCCAAATGAGTTGAAAACTTATGCCCCCACAAAAACCTGTACATTGATGTTTCTAACATCTTTGGTAATAATTGCCAAAACTTGGAAGCAAACAAGATGTCCAGCAGGTAAATGAATAAAGAAACAATGGTACATGCAGACAATGGAAAATTATTCATCACTAAAAAAAAATGAGCTATGAAGCCATGAAAATATATGGAGGAAACTTGTGTTTATTACTAAGTGAAAAAGTCAATCTGAAAAGTCTACATACTATATGATTCTAATTATATCACATTCTGGAAAAGGTGAAATTATGAAGACAGTAAAAAAATCAGTGGTTGCCAGGGATTAAGGGGAGGAAAGAATAAATAGGCAGAGCATAAAGGATCTTTAGGGCAGTGAAACCACACTGATACTATAATGGTGGATGCACGCCATTATAAATTTGCCTAAACCCATAGAATATACAACACTAAGAGTGAATCCTTATGTAAACCATGGCTTTGGGGTGATAATAGTGATAATTATAGGCTGGCTTATCAATTGTAAAAATATTCCACTTTGATAGGGAATATTGATAAAGAGGAAGGTTATGAATGTGTGGGTTATGGAGTATAAGGGAAATCTCTGTACCTCCAGCTCAATTCTGCTGGGATACTAACACTATTCTAAAAAACAAAATCTATTAAAAAAAAAAAAACCAAAGAGATAATAAACATAGACAATAAACCAAGACAGTGGTTACAAAGGATGTGGGAGGCAGGGGGATGGTATTGGGAGGGAACTCATCGTAGATATGTTATTGTCATTGTCATACAGTTTTCATATCAGATGTTCATGGTTTATTTTACTATGAACAAATAAGCAAATAAATGGAACTTCTTGCCAGGGCCCATGGATGAGAGTATGTAATGAACTGAAGGTTAGGATTAACCCAATTCTGTGTACCTGAAATCCAATAAATGTATATAAAGTAACCAAAAAATTTTAAATCAAATACTATTAGAGGAGAGAAAAAGATGAGGCAATTAAGCCAAGAGCCCACTGAAAAGTGGAGAGCAGGCTTGGAACAGTCACAGGAATAATTTGTCCCTCTGAAACGGTTATCCATAAATTGTGTACTACTGGGACAGGAAACAAGCAAGGAAGGAGTATGTTTTGACCAAAATCTTCCCCCAAGCCCATAACTCCCCACAGCATCCTGCAGGACCCAATTAAAGAAATTCAAAGGAATAAAGTTTCAATGATGAGAAAGCCACCCAGCAGTAATCATGATCCCTGTGGCGGACACATCTAGCTGTTCACTGAAAATTTGTGAGTTGTTGAAATGAGGACATTACCATTTAATATAGCATCAAACATGAAGTATTTATGGTAAATCTGACAAAACTTTGAAACATTTGTATGCTAAAAATTGCAAAATACTTGAGAGATTTTTTTTAAGACCTAAATATTGTTATGATGTCCATTCTCTTTGTTGACCCATAGATCAACTTCTATACTGGAAAGAAAACTAATGAACCACAGCTATACATATGGAGGGAATCAGAATATGCCACCCCAAAATGCCACTTTGGCATAAGGATTATTTTAAGCTGAAGACAAGAAAAAGTCCCTTCTACATTGCAAAGTTGTCACTGAGCCATGGCTGCCAGCTGGGGACCACCTTTCCCAGTCCCCACCACGCCACACACCAGAGGAAATGACAGAAGGAGTGCTAGCCAGTGGAATTCAGCAGATAGTCTCCTTCAGGGCATGCCTCTCTCTTTCCCTTCTGATTGGCTGGAATGGGGACAATCCCAGGTGCCAAATGTTGAAGATGGCAGGCTACTCTCAGCTCAGGGACCTGAATGACTGGGTAGACAGGGGCAGTCTGTGAATGTGTTTATCTACCTACTTTTGTTAAACCAGTAATAATTTAATAGTGTGTGTGCATTTTTAGGTTTATTAGCTACAGCACCAAGTGTTACCCAAACCTATGTAGCCTCTAATACCTGTGATTGTAGGACAGCATGAAATAGTAGGGACAGGAGAGAAATTGTGAGCAGGGCATAGGAGGAGTGAAACAAACTCCTGAGGCATGAGGGGAATCACTCCACTGAAAATGATTTGGCAACCCCCAATACTGAGGTCACACCCCAATTACACCAGGATCTACCTATAAACCTATGTAGCCTAGTAATTAAACTCACAGATTCTGGCATCAAACTGCCTGATTAAAGTTCTGGAAACCACAAACTGAACAGCTGGGCAAGTAATTTAATCACTTTGAGCCTGTTTCTCATCTATAAAATGATGTTAGTAACCACACCCGCTTTGAGAAATTTCTGTGGGTGTTAAATGAACTTATGTATGTAAAAGAGTTGGCACCAGCATCTGCTTTACAGTAAGTATTAAATAAATGTTAGCTGTTATTAGTTTTATTCTGCTTATTGCTACCTTTACAATGAGATAGTTTGTGAGCAATCTAGAAAAGGCACTAGCTAAAGAATGCCCTGGAAAGGAACTCTATTTGCTCCCTCTCCTAAAGCCTTTCCCCGAACACACTTTCAAACCTTAACATATGTATAGGCTCGTATAACATGTGCTTAGGTATAACATTTTGCACCTTTCCAAATCCTTTCATAGCCATTCTCTCTCTGAATCCCAAGAGCATCCCTATGAAGGGGATGGGAGTTAGTATTCCCTTTTTACAAAGGAAACGTCTGAGGCTTGCCAAGTCTGAGCATTTCCTCTGGTCACAGCCAGCCCTGGTGACCTGAGTCTAGTGCTTTTTCCACTATATCACGTTGCTCTTCTTGAGGAAATGCTTTGCATGATGTCCAGTTCTCTGCAGATGAAGGAATTTTATCTAATGTGTTAGAATGTACCAGATAATCTATGTTTGTAATTACTTTTTACTAGAAATTAAATTGTCTTCTTTCTCAATGAATGGGTACTAACAGCTGTGAATTTCTGCTGTTGAGAGCTGATCCCATTAAAGTCTGAATAGAGGCTCTATACCTCCAAGTTTCTGTTTTTCTGAATTTGGCCAAAGATACAAGAGGGCAGCTATACTGACACAATTCACAAAAGCCAACAATTACATCAACTAATCTGAAATCTGTCCAGCAACACTCAGGAGGACCAGAGAGGTAATAAAATACATTTGGTCACAGATAAAATATTTATTTCATTGCAGCTAAATCAAAAGCATGCGTGCCTTAGTATGGCAGGAAGTGAGAATTGGGTCTAACTGGTGCTTTTTAGTATCCCAGCAGTTAAGCCCAAAGTAGACATTCAACAAATATCTGCTAATTGTTGACCTCCTAAGTTTCTAGCTTGGAAAAGCAAAGGGTAACTAAAAAGATTCAACATAGAGTAGCATTTTGAAGCTGGCATGGATTTTCTCTGTCAGCTCAAGTATTTGGTACCTTAGAAAAACATTCTGACCTTGCATTAAGCAAACTAAGTAGAGAGTAACTCATAATATCTCCAGTTTGACTGACTATAGTGGCTGGGATGCAGATGTGTTTCTGCAATGAATAATAAGAGCTAATACTGAGCACCAGTGGTCCCTAAGCTTTTTGGCACCAAAGGCCAGTTTCATGGAAGACAATTTTTCCATGGACAGGGTGGGGGAGATGGTTTCAGGATGATTCATATGTGTTACATTTATTGTGCAGTCAAACTTCTCTGCTAATGATAATCTGTATTTGTAGCCGCTCCCCAGCACTAGCATCACTGCCTCAGCTCCACCTCAGATCATCAGGCATTAGACTCTCACAAGGAGTGTGCAAACTAGATCCCTCCCATGCAGTTTACAGTAGGGTTCATGCTCCTGTGAGAATCTAATGCCACTGCTGTTCTGATAGGAGGCGGGGCTTATGCGGTGATGCCAGTGATGGGGGACAGCTGTAAATACAGATGAAGCTTTGCTCGTTTGCCCACTGCTCCCCTCCTGCTGTGCAGCCTGGTTCCTAACAGGCCACAGACTGGTACTAGTCAGTGTCCCGGGATTGGGAACTGCAGCTGAGCACTTAGTATGTGCCACACATTGTTCTCGGGGCCACATGTAATTCTCTCAACAACCAATGAGTGTTAATAATTACTAGATCCATTTTACAGATGAGACTGAGTTAGAGGGTTAAGTAGCTTGCCAAAAGTCATAGAGCTATTAACTGATAGAGGTGGAATCAACTAATCAATCAAATGTGAACGTAGTGTCCCCAATTGTGTTTGCCTATGTTAGGGGAAATAGGAGAACTATAATCTAATTGCTGAGCTGTAACAAATACAGAAAATAATTAAAGATTAATTAGCATTTCAATTATGCACTATTGAATATAACTGCCATCTCAGTAAATGGCACCACTACTCACCAGGTTTCCAAGGATGGAAACATAGGCGTAATAGTTGATTCATCTTTCTGTCACATCCCTGGGCAAATACTGTTGGTTTTACTTAAAAAAAAAATTAGATCTCAGATCCAGCCATTTCTCAACATCTATTTTACTTCCACCCTAATCTGAGCCACCATCATCTCACCTGGATCTTAGTAAAAGCCTTCTAATTGGAGTCCATATTTCTACTCTTACCAGTTATAAATTATTCTAGAGTGTTTCATTTTAAGCTTTAAGAATGAGATCATCTCATATCCGTACTCAAAACTCCCTACCATGTTCATCAAGGTCTTCCTTGGTGTGGGCCCTACCAATCCTCTGACCTCATCTCTTTCCAATCACCACTTTAAATATTATGTCCTCCTTAAAGGGGCCTTTGTCTAGCACCCTATTGAAACTAATTTCCTTTTCCATATCTCCCTGCCCACAATCATTGCTATTCTTTCCAGAGCACTTGTCTTCATTTGAAAATCTACTGTGGTAATATTTTTTTCCTTGTTTATGGTCCGTTTTCTCATAAAATTGTGAATATCAGGAGGTTAGGGACTTGTCTTTTTACATGCTGCACTTCTGTCCATAATGGTGCCTGAGCCATGGTGGCCCATTTATGTGAATGAACAAGTCAATGAATGGATGGATTATGAATGAATGAACAACAAAAAGATAGGAGCTGACTGTGGTGTAGGGACAGATGGACTTGTGAAGAAGACGAGTCTTGAGCTTGACTTTGAAGGACAAACAGAGCTTGATTACATGCAGAAGAAAGCAGAAAATAATTTGAGTTTCATGAAGATGCATGAGCAGAAGTCATCACGTCAGACTGACTAGCGGAGAAGCTTTCTTTTATTAGAGTTTACCAAAGACCATCTCCTTCTCTAAAATAAAAAATAGAAACACTTGGTACACCAGTCTGGAGAAAAGGTCAGAATAAGGATATCAGCCTTTTCCCATGTGCCAGCTCCCAACTAATACTCACAGCAATTCTATGAAGTAAATCCTATTACTATATCATCCCCATTTTACAGATGAGGAATTGAAGCTCAGAGAAGCTATATAACTTATCCAAGGCCCCACAGAGGAAGTAGTTCAAAGGGGATTTGAACCCAAGCATTTTCCCATCAATCTCCAGACTTTCTCACAATGTTGCACTAGAACCATATATTTAAAAAGAGTTATAAGTGAGAAAAGAAACTCAAGTCTAGTGAAAAATAGGCAGAGCGTCAACACACAAAATCCACATGGTAGAGGAACCCCAAACTGAGGAATTAGTGCAGAAACTTATTTCAACCCTGGAACGCCAAGGCTGCTGCAGAGGCAAAACTACTCATTAGGGACATTTTCACAACTTGAGGTACACAGGAATCTCTTACACTCATAAAAATAGCCACTGCTGAGGATGAGATCATAGCAAAAAATTACAACTATGAAAGCAAATGAATCACTCTGAAAGGGAGGCGAAGGTTCTACAAAGAGGAGATGTGGCATCCAAGAATGCAAAGTGATAAAATAATCTGAAGGAGATTGTGAAACAAATATGCTAAAGGTGCTTAAGACGACGACAGAAAGCATAGACGCCATAGTGAAATAGTGGAAGCATAAAACAGCCGGAGCACAAAGAGGATAAAGCAAAAAGTGGATTTGAAAAACCACCAACAAAATATCTACCACTGGAAAATATGCTTATTGGAACTAAAATGGATTGTTTAAACATTGTGTTTTATTCAGAAAATTTTAAAACAAAATTGAGTTACCCAGAGTGGAGCAAAGAAAAAGAGATAAAGTACATGACAAGGATGTTAAGAGCATGGAGAGAGAACTGGCACAGATATAATAGAAATTTGGGGGTTGGGGGTGTGGGCAAAGTATAGCGTGAGAGGCAATGTCTGAAGAGGTCATGGATGAGAATTTTCCAGAATTGCAGGAAAATGCTGTGACTACTCTTGGGTGGAGAAGACAAAGACTTGACTTGAAGATGTAAAATAAATTAACGAAGGAGAGAGATTTAATGAGCAGACTTCCTATTCACATCAACGGATGTCAGAGAATATGTCTTTAAAGTAGTAGGAAAAACCCAACATTCAGCTTATAATTAAAAAATGAGAATGAAATAAGACATTTACAGACAAATATCACTTCCAGATTTTCACCTAAAACCCTACTAAAGGATTTATTTTAGTAAAAAGGAAATTAAACCCAGAAATAAAAAATGAAATGCAGGAAGCAATGAAAAGAATTTAAATGCATGTAGATAAATCTAAATAAGTACTGACTGTGGAAAAAATTATAAATAACTTGGGGTGTTTAAAAAGCAACCATAACTAAAATATTCAACAATAATAATGTATATGATGGGAGGGGAAAAATCAAGAAAAACATTCTTAGGTCCTTATATTATTCAAGAAAAGTACAGCTATATATTAAGATTATACTCTTAATCTTTAGATAAACTTTTAGATAAACTAAATTGTTGATAAATCAAACAAAAGACTCTTTAAAGGCACTATAATAAAATACGAATCAAAACTAGTAGGACTTTGGAAAAAATTCTTAAGGAAGATAAAGTACAGACCTAAAGGAGAAGATTGGTGAATGTAAGTACATTAAAATGTTACGCTGACAAAAGGCATCATAAACAAGAAACAAGCTCCCAGTCTAGAGGAAAAACATATTTAACCAAAAAAAGATTAATATCCAAAATATTTAGGAAGTATATCCACAAATCAAGAAGAAACCACTGAAACCCAACAGGAAAATAGGCAATGGATATGAATATGCAATCATAGCAGAGGTAATCTGAATGGTCAATAGACACATGAAAAGATCCTTAACCTTATCAGTAACAGTGAAATGCATATTAAAACAGAAAGATATCATTTCTCTCCTTTCAGACTGGCAAAAACTAAGGAGTTTGGCAACACCAAAAGTTGATGAGGATGTAAGGAAATTAGAGCTCACATACATGGCTGGTGGAAATATAATTTGATATACTTACTTTGGAGAGCAATTTGGCAATATCTAGTAAAATTAAAGATAACCCAGCAATTTCACTTAAAGCAGATACTCTAGAGAAACTCTGGTACATGTGCACAAGAACACATATGAATGTTTGTAAAAACTGCAGACCAGCTAAATGTTCCTGCAGACGTAAAAGGAGTGATTAAATGGGCACATATATATGAGATTATTATTCAAACATCAGATGAATAATTTAGGTCTACATGCTTCAATAGGCATAAATCTCAAAACACAGTGAGAAAACTAGTTATAAATTGATATGACCTACCCATAGCAGAACTCCCATCCCTGGATGAGGGGCTCAGGGAAGACATCTTAGAAGCATAATATCATCCATGTAAAGTATTAAAAAACACCAAAATACTATGATTATGCAGGTGTACATTAAAGCAGAACCTGGAATACCACAAATCAACCTAAGAATAGTGGTCCCCTCTGGGAAGGCAAAGTGGAAAACAGGACCAATGAGGGGGAACAAGGTGACTTCAACCCTATCTGTAATATTTTATTTCTTTAAAAAAAAGTCTAAACAAACATTGCAATGGTAGCATTAAATCTGGGTAAAGAATATTATATTATTCACTGTGATTTTCTGTATATTTGAAAGGAATCAGCAATAAGGAAGGAAAAAGGAATGCTGAATGACAATGCAGGAAGTAGGAAGGAACCAAAGTTTCTTGAAAAGGAGGAGGTTCATGTCTTATGAAAACCAGTCTGGCAGGGGGTTTTCATAACGTAGGGTAAACGTAAAAGCAGCAGGTGGAAGTGATGGAATCCATTGCCATTAAACTAGGTGGAACATCTGTGTTTGACACTAAGTTGTTTTTTAAAAAATTCCTGAGATGTAGGTTTATGAAAAAAATATTGACAGAGGCAATGTTTGTAAGGCAGTTGTTATAAAAACGGTTTGCTCCTGCTCCCGTTGAGATTGGCATTCCCTTGAATCCGGCTTAGCTTTAATGACTTACTTGCTCACTAGAACGTGGCAGAAGTGAAGTGTTGAGACTTGCAATGCTAGGTCATAGGAAGACTTGCAGCTACCACTTGGGCTCTTGGAGTGCTTGCTCTGGGCCAAGTCAGCCACCAAGACAGGAGTTCCACTGTCCTGAGTCCACTGTGCTGTGAAGAAACCCAAGCTAGTGCCATGGAGAGGCTACGTGGAGAGGTCAGGAGAGATGCCTGACCAGCTCCCAGATGATCCAGCCATCCCAGCCCAGGTGCCAGACATGTAACTGAAAAATCTATTGATGACTCCAGCCTCAGCCACCATCTCACCGAAACCCTAAACAAGAACTGCCCAGCAATCCATTTAACCCACAGAATCATGAGATGATAAATTGTTGTTTTTAGGCCCCTACTTTTTGGAATGGTTTGTTTTGCAGTATTAGACAACTGGTTTAGATTCAGGTTTAGCTCCTTGAAATGCTGAGTTTGAGGTATCCATGTGTCATGGAAGTGGACACATCCCACAGCCAGACATGTAGTATTGGAACCCTCGAGAGTTGTCACCATACTCTGAGTACAGTCACCTAACCCCTGGGAACACAAAATCCAGCAAACAGCTCTGGACCTCATTAACTCCCAGTCTGATAGAGGAGGCGAGGACAGGCCCAAGGGAGGATAGAAGATCAGAAAAGAGGCATCTCAGTGCCTAGGCAGGCGAGGTGGTGGGGCATAGAAATTATTTTTTTGTAGAGTGGCTGCTTCAATAATTTCTGAAGGAAAAATAGTCAGTGTCAAGCACAGGTGCTCTCTGAGGGGGAAAAACACCTAGACAATGGGGGCAGAGAGAATTGTTGACGAGTGCCATCATTTCCGGGAACTTGAAGTCAGTAACTAGGCAAATTGCATTGCCTTGGCAACTGCCCCATTAGGCAATTTCAATATTAATCTCAGAAAGCACAGAAAAGACCCTGCCTACTTTACTTCAAAAGATATAATAAATCAAATGGAAAATATGATATGCAAATTTATACATGCATTTTTTTCGTTTGGCATTTTTCAAAGATCATATTTCATCTTAAGCACCTTCCCCCAAAACCTCTTCCCCCATACTGGCTATTTCCTAAATCCCTCCTCAAAAAAAAGGCATGGTTTTGCTTTTTTGAGGAAACGGTCTATATAGTATCTTTTTTTTTTTTTTTCCGAGATGGAGTCGAACTCTGTTGCCTGGGCTAGAGTGCCGTGGTGTCAGCCTAGCTCACAGCAACCTCAAACTCCTGGGCTCAAGTGATCCTCCTGCCTCATCCTCCCGAGTAGCTGGGACTACAGGCACGCGCCACCATGCCCGGCTAATTTTTTATATATATATGTATATATATTTTAGTTGTCCAGCTAATTTCTTTCTATTTTTAGCAGAGACGGGGTCTCGCTCTTGCTCAGGCTAGTCTCAAACTCCTGAGCTCAGATGATCCGCCCACCTTGGCCTCCCAGAGTGCTAGGATTACAGGCGTGAGCCACCATGCCCGGCCTAGTATTTTTATAGTTTACAAATTGCCTTTGCTTTATAACCATTCTGTGAAGTAGACATAATTATTTCCATTTTGCAGACATTAATACTGAAACTCAGGGAGAAAGAGTGACTCTCCCAAGGTCACAGGCTGGTAGACAGCAGGATTTGGACTCAAATCAAATGATCTACTCCTCTTTCAGGGCTGCCCCTGCCTTTGAGGAGGTCCAACAGAGATGGACACACAAAGCACAGGCCTACAAGACTATAAAAGCCCACTGGAACACAGTGTGAAAGACAGGTGCAATAGCGGGAGCTGAAGGGCATTGGTTCCGAGCTAGGCTTTGTGGAAAGTGAGCGACGTGTTTTGACGGGGGGAGGGGAGAGCATTGGGCTGTTTGGGCAGCAATGTGGAGCTGGCTCAGTAGGAATAATCTAAGGCAAAGGCTCCAGCATTTTCATAGCTATTTATACTGATGGTTCTCAACTAGAGGTGATTTTCCACCCCCAGAGGACATTTGGCAATATGTGGAGATATTTTTGATTTTTATTGCTGGAGTGGGGGTACCACTGGCATCTAGTGGGTAGAAGCCGAGGATACTGCTAAACCCTACAACGCACAGGACAGTCCCACAACAAAGAATTATCCATCTGAAATGTCAAAAGCTGAGAAACTATATAGGTTGAGACTCCCTGACCTACACTTACTTAGCACAGTCAGGGTTCTCCAGAGAACCAGAACCAACAGGATATAGTGAGAGTATGTGTGTATGGAGGAGGGGGTAGAAAGGAGGGGAGGAGAGGCCGGGCGCGGTGGCTCACGCCTGTAATCCTAGCACTCTGGGAGGCCGAGGCGGGTGGATAGCTCAAGGTCAGGAGTTCGAAACCAGCCTGACCAAGAGCGAGACCCCGTCTCTAAAAAAAAAAAAAAAAAAAAAAAAAAAAAAGGAGGGGAGGAGAGAGATTGATTTTAAGGAATTGGCTCACATGATTGAGGGGCTGGCGATCCCACGTGTGCGGGGCACGCCAGCAGGTTGGAAATTCCAGCAGGAGTTGATGTGGAAGTCTTGAGGCTGAAGGCAGTTTGGAGGCAGAATTCCTTCTTCTTCAGGGGACCTTGGTCTTTTTTTCCTAAAACTTCCAACTGACTGGATAAAGCCCACCCACATTGTGAAGGCTAATCTGTTTTACTGAAAATCTACCGATTTAAATGTTACTCACATCTGAAAAATACCTTCACAGCAACATCCAGACTGGAGTTTGACCAAGTAACTGGGCAGCATCACCTAGGCAATGGGAGGCACCCTAACCCAACCATCACGAGCATTCGCTTTTCAAAACCCTGTGAAGCAAATTACATCCTTGTTTTAAAGACGACGGAAATAAAACTTGGAGAAGTTAACGAATTTTCCCATAGTTGCATAGCTAATACCACTCACAGTTGACCACTTTGAGCAGGCGCCGTGTTAACAGCTCTATGTTATCTCATTTAATCCAATTAAGGTAGCTACTGTTATTTTCATCAACTCCATCTTATAGGTGGGAACACTGAGGTACAGAAAGGTGGTGTAAATTCCCCGGCACCAAATATTTTTTAAGCAACAGAGCCACACTTTGAAGCGAGGCAATCTGGTTCCAGGGTCCATACCTGACCCTGTGGTCCTCACGCTGGAGCAAGCTTCAGGAGGCCCAGGAAGGCCGGCTGAGAAGAGATTGCTGGGCCACACCCCTAGAAATGGACTCAGCGGGTCTGGGATAGGCCCAGGGATTTGCTTTTCTAACAATGTGTCAGGTGATGCTAATGGGGCAGGTCTGAGACCACACTTTGAGAATCGCCCTCTAAACCACTGTGCTGCCCTCTGCCGAGCAGAAGGGCAGAGCCAAAGTGCATGCAACCCATACAGACTCACTGAGCCCCTGCTGTATACCAGGTGTTGGAGATAAAATGATGACAAAGCAGTCATGGTCTCTGCCCTTGTGAACTTCTCCAGGGCCTGGAGGTTGAGTTTGTGTCCATAGAAAGAGATCTGGCCTCGATAGAGAACCTCGCTAAGGGCTAGAGGTGTTTCCAGCTGGGGCCCCTTCACTGGGAGGGGGCCAGGGAAGATGCCCCAGAAAAACTGTATGGCTACACTGAGACCTGAGGGAGAGGCAGGGATGAAGCAGGTGATTCTAATGAGGTAGGGAAGCTCGTCCAAGGCAGGTAGATCAGCGTGTCCCTGCAGAGGCCCAGAGGGCTGGGGAGGGCTTGCTCATTTGAGGGGCTGAAAGCAGCTCAGCTAAGTCACAATATGTGGCCTATATCTCCTTGGCATATCATCATACAATCTGCCCAATACATTTTCTGTGCTCTGTTTTCCTCACTGTATTTTAAGGATGAAAATACAAATTTCCTGGATTCAAAGTGCATATTCCTCTCTCCCTGCCATTTTAACATTCATGAAATCAGGATGGGTGTTACTATAGATTTAAACATTTCCTGCTGTGCTTTTTCCCCCCTTCCTTGAAACCTATTGGTCAGCTGATGATCTCTCAGAATTAAAGACAGGTGGAGTCAGTTTTGCTTTACCCATCTCCTAGGGCTATCAGATGCCATTAAGGCCCACAATGGTTTTCAGCCTGGGGATCCACCATAGCACCACCTGGGGAGCTTTTTAACTCTACCAGCACCTCAGCCCCATCCCTAGAAGTCTTGATTTTATTGATCTGAAGTAGGGACCTGGTAGGTGTTTCTCTTAAACCCAGGTGACTCGAATGTGCAGCTGAGATTGAGAGCCAACACCTACCCCAGGACTCAGTGTACTGCAGCCTGTGAGGCAAATCTGACGCTCTATTTTGGTAACTAAAGTTGTGCTGGAACAGAGCCACATCCATGCATTTATGTACTGTCTGTGACTGCTTTTACACTACAATGGTGCAGTTGAGTTGTTGCAGCAGAAACAGTACAATGTACAGAGTCTGAAAGGTTTATTATATGGCTCTTTATGGAAAAATCTTGCCAACCCTTGCCCTATTCTATAGCTACTCCAAGCATGGTCCTCAGATCACCATCAGCATCGCTGGGACCCTGTTAGGAATGCGGAATCTCCAGCCCTACTGAATCCGAATCTGCAGGTTAACAAGATGCCCAGGAGACTTGCATGCACATCAAAGTTTGAGAAGGACTTCCTTTGCCCTCTACACCCACTCTTTTGCCCCTCTATCCTTGTTCCTGCTCAGTCCTCATCCTCCAAGTCTTTGTTGCAATGCTGCTTCCTCAGGGAGTAGCATTTCCTCCTGTCCTCATTAAATTATGACATTTCTCTCATGGCACCTTAATATCTTTCATAACACACCTCAAATCTGTGATTAAACATTCACCTGAGTGTTTATCTCTTCCGTGTCTGTCCTCCCTCCGGCCCCAGACTGGAAACCTCCTGAGGGTGGAGGCTGCATCTCAGGGGATGAGAAACAGCTCTGAAAAGTGTCAAAGCACAGCAGGTGCTGCTGCCAGGAAGGGGACAACAAAAAAAGGGAAAAGTAACCTTGGAAGTAACTTGATGGGAATCAACAGACAAATTACTATGCAGACCAGGGCAGATGCAGCCTAGAAGATTCCGGACGATGAGCAGCTAGGTTAGATTTAATTTCCTCTTTTTGCATTCCAGGGCTAAATATTAGTATTCAGTCACATAGAAAGGTTGAAACACATTGGTAAACCTCTGCAGAGCAAGGATCCAATTTTACCAGCTGTTCATTAAATGAAATATCCATATATATATATATATGTATCTCAGAAATTTAATTAGAAAGGCAGAGGGCCAAGGATGTGATCATTGCTTGGGAAAGTTACATTTCAGGCAGCTTTTCTCATCCAAGGGAACAGAGGAGACTCTTAATTGCATTCTATTCTCTGTCCCTCTTAATCACAGCTTGCCTCAACTGATTTTTTTTTTTCAAAATGCCCTTGTGGGGGGCTGAGCACTTTTGAATGCCTACCTTATTACGTGAAGATTCAGCACACCAGCTGCTCTCGTCTAAACATCTGCAGTGTTTTTCAAAACAGGACACGCGTCATATGGCTTAGGCTGACCTCCTTTGGGTGCTGGGCATAACACTCACCAGTAGTGAGATAAGATCAATGTTCTTTACTGGAGAAGAAAACAAGCTCAAAGAGGAGAGAAAAAAATGCCACAGACTCAAGGTGCCCCAACAGAGCCCCAAAGGTGATTGGAATAACTCTGGCTGCCATTGTGAGCACCTGGCTGCACAGACCAGTTATTCAATAGGAGTGTTTGAAATACATTTTGGTAATCTTTCCCTCCCCCCAGTAAAAGAGTATGGGGTTTGAAGAGGCTCCACTGAAAGAGGGAAAGTGGCCTGAAAGAGCAGTGTGGAGACGTGGATTCTAGTCTGAGCTGAGAAGCCTCAGGCCAGTCTCTTAACTTAACTTCTCAGACACTCATGTTCCTCATCTGTAAAATAAGGTGGTTTTAGTTTCTGTATTTATCTGTTCACTTATTCAGTCATGCTTTCATGCAAGTAATATTTATTGAGCCTCTACCATATGGTAGGCACTGTGTTAGGCTGCAGGGATGCAATGAGAAGTAAAACCAGACATGGTCTTTGGACTTTGTCGTCATGGAGCTTACAGTGCTTTGAGGGAATGAAATACCAATGAAAGAATTACATCGGTGAGTGTAAAGTTACCACTGTGGTACATGTCAGGAAGAGTTTTTTCTGAAACTCCGCAACCAATCCATCTGCAAGCCTTGTCAATAGCACCTTCAAAACGTGTTCCAAATTTCACCACTTCTCACCAGCTGCCAACCACACCCCTGCCACCATTGCTTCTTGACTGGCTTATTGCATGAACAGATCTCCCTGACTCTTGTCCTTCTTCATGTATTCTTCGCACAGCTATCAGTGTGATCTTTGAAGACCATAAATTAGATTGATACTGCCATGTCCAAAATCTCCAGTGACTTTCCATCAGGCTTAGACTGAATTCCAATTCCTTATGCCTGGTCTATAAGGCTGTACATGACGATGCCCACATGATCTTTGATTTCATCCTCTTTCTCTCCCTCTCATCCCCTCCACTCCAGCCACTCAGGCCTCCTTGTGATTCTACAAACATGCCAAAGTTGGTCCTTCCTGGAAATGTTCTGCCTCCACAGATGCTCTTATATTCACTCAGTTCTCTGCTCAAATGTCACCTCCCTAGAGAGGCCTTCCTGACCACCCCATGGAAAATAGCCTCCCATCCCCTTATAGTTAGTTAACTAAACTTTTAATTACCCCTTAATTGAAGTAGCACTTAATACCACCTGGAAATTATTTGGTGACTTCTGCAGTGTTTGTATTGTAACTTGAGGTGGGACTTTGTTCCTCTGTTTTCCAGCACCTAGAATAGGGTTTGTACATAAAAAGGTGCTTGATAAGCATTTGTTAAATTATCATATACTGTGATGACATAAGTCACCACATAATAAGGAGAATTGGTTAACTCAGAAAGGTCAGGCAAGGCTTCCTTGCGAAAATGCTGTTTGAGTTAATGATGGAGGAATGGTGAGAACACCAGGAATGGTGAGGCCAAGAGGAGTGTGGTCTTTCAGGAGAGATAGCTCATGCAAAGGTTCTGTGGCAGGAAGGAGAATGGTGTGGTCAAGGAAGCAAAGGAAGTTCAGTATGAATAGAACACAGAGAGTGAAGGCAAGCATGGCACTGAATGAGTCTGGAAAAGAGGAAGTGTCTAGGCCATTCATGGCTTTGCAGGACCTATTCATGATTTCTGTCTTTTCCCCACAATTAACACAAAATCTTTAAAAAGATTTTAATTATACGGAAGGGTAGAGGAAGAACCAATCACTTTTGCTTATAAAACAAATACTTGAAATGATTTGTAAGATCCATTTCCGATCTGAAATTCTAGGATTCTATAAAAGTTCAAACAGCAACATGAGAATGGACTTTTGCAAATATTAACCAATGTCAATTTCAATGACAGAGATTCAAGCTACTGAGTTTTTTGTGGCTTCTCAAACATCACCACTTTGGGACTTTATGTCCACATTAATTTTAGCAGTCTCCCTTTCTTCTCTCTTCTAAAAACATATTGAGTCAAAATTTCCTCTTACCATGAAACATATGACTTCTGAACTATTATTCCAACCAGGCAAGCATCTAAATTGAGGGTCAGCATTAGAGGTTTCTAGTCTTTGGAGGCACACATTTTCCAGCTTACCCAGCAGAGTAGACAGGTAGCAATGTCAAGGCTTGGGTTTTGCCGCATCCTGAATTCAAATCTCTCCCACTGGCCAGCTGTGATCTTGTGCAATTCATGCAGCTAAAACGTTGAACCCTCATTTGTGGAAAGAGAATAATGATAGTATTTTCCTCACTGGGCTGTCGTGAGGATTAAATGAGACAATGTATTTGACGTGTTTACCACGTGCTGAGTTAAGCGACATAGAAAACTCCCTGGATGGGAGCATTCAAAGATCCACTGTGTGAAGACCTGGAGTCAACCAGTCAACCATCTCCTCCTCCCCAGGTGGTCCTAGCCCAGCCACCTCTTGCATACTGGCTGCAGCTGCTGGCATGGCGATAGCTCTGCATCCACAGCGCCCATCTCCTTTCTCAGTGGGGAGTTTAGTATGGATGGAAAGCGCATGGAATCATGCAGTTGGTACTCAATGCACTACCCAAGTCAATAACTTTTGCTGGGGCTGATTGAGATGACGGTGGAACATCTATGCCTAATTGCTACCTTCCCCATGAAGAAATCAAAAGACTTGATGGATCACTGAGAAATAGAATAAATACACAGATAAATGAAAATCCTCAAGCTTTGGAGACTAAAAAGGCATCTATTTAAAGTTTTTTGCAGCTAAGAATACATATTTACGAATTTATTTATTCAAGTCTATCCAAGAAAATGAGGTGGAATTCCAATATAGACAACACCATTAAACATCATTTTACCTATTTTTCTGAGTATAGTGACTGCTAATGTCTGCCCACATTGTTGAGACATGTAGAAACAAAGGGGATTTATAAACTTTGTGTGTCTGGGGTGGAGCAGGGCACCCAGGGCCCAGGGAGCTTGAAAACTGTTTTGTACTGTTTATGTGCCAAAGCAGTAACTTACCAAATAATACCTAAAAGTCCTAGAAATGTGTAGACAGCTCCCTGAGGTGCTATTCCCCTAATTTCCACCCCAATTATGTACTTAACTCACTCCCCAATGTTAAAATCGAAAAAGTTCTCTGCCTAATCATTTAGCAGTTCAAACCCGTGAATTTGTTTAGAGCTTACCCCCACCCAGTTAAATCGCCCATAATTAATTGTTCATCGTGGTTGGTGAGCACTGTGATGACAGTTCCCTGGAGGCCCAACAATTAGGTGCTTAATGGTGCTGTTTCAGGTTGATGACAGTAATAATGAAGAAAGAAAAAAAACAAGAAGGAATCACAGTGGGGAACAATTTATTGAGGCAAAAGTCTTGGAAAATCTCAGTTTAGAAACTGGATTCATGGCATTAATCCAAGGAATGCAGATGTTGAAGCTTGAGGAGAAGAAGGATTGCTTGGAAGAAACTGCATGAGGGAATTAGACCCCATCAGCCGTTATATCGCTTACATTTCCAAAAACACACCTCATGCAAAGTTTAAAAGGGCATCAGAAAAGCAGGACGCTTTTAGCTAAATGACACTTTCTTCCCTCTGAGTTCCACCCAAAGCCACTGTATCAAAGTGCCCCTTTATCTTATACCTCCTGAAATGTGACCTTTACTGTCTCAAAGCATCACAGGGTCAAGTCAAGCATAGTTCTATGTTGCTGAATCCAAAATAACTATTATTTGTTGAGCACCAGCTATATGTCAGGAACCCCAAATCCATAATTTCATCAAATCTTCTCAATCACCCTGTGCTTGGATATTAGTTCCACTTAGATGAGAAAACTAAGGTTCAGAGAGGCTATGTGACTTGCCCATGGTTATCAGCTAGTACAGAACCCAATTTCAGCTCATTTATTCATGCAAAACATATTTACAAAGCACTTACTAAGTGGCTGGCACTGAAGATAGCCTGGCGAACATAAAAGACTAGGAAACCACAGTTTAGTGAGACAGCTATATGACTATGGAGGCCTAGGGTAATGTGAGTGCTCTACTTTCCTAGTAGAGAGGTCCAGCAATGCTTTCCCAAGGGATGGACATAGTCACTAAGCCCTAAAGGGAGAGAAGCAGCTAGCCAGGTTTACAGTCTAGAGAATACAGTTCTAGGTAGAAGAAATTTCAAAATGCAAATGACAGGGGTAGGAGAGAGCAAAGTCTCCTTAAAGAAGTGGAGGATTGGGAGTGGTGGCAAAGAAATAAGAAGACATGAGGCAGGGGAGGTAGGTAAAGGTTGGATGGTGGGAGGATTTTCAACCAGGGTAAGAATTTTGGATTTTATCCAAAGTCATTAGAGCGTTTTAAGCAGAGAAAAGTATGAGCATGTTGATGCATAGAGAATGCTAGATGGGGAGCAAGACTAGAGGCATGGAGGTGGAGTAGGAGGCAGGTGGTGTCTGCATGAAAGAAATGACTGTATTTGGGGAACTAGGAGCAGTGATGAAAAGGAGAAGGGAGAGAAGTTTGCAGAGATCATTAGGAAATTAAATTGTTAGGATTGGAGATTGATTAGATAAGATTGTTGATGACGGATAGGGAGAAGGACAGGCCTTCAAGGCTACTTCAAAGTTTTCAGACAGAGCCTTTCACAGCAAGAGGGGCGGCCTTGTGGGGAAGGTAATGAGTACCATTTGAGACTTGGTGGCTGTGGTGCAAGATGTTCAAGTGCCTTGGAGGCAGTTAGACATCTGGGTCTGGAGCTCTCAGGAGAGGTCTGGTCTGGAGGTGTGGATTAGGAAGTCACTGGTAAGTAAATGGTGACCAAAACTGGGGAAGGGCTAGGAACAGCCAGCAGGAATAAGGGGCCAGCTCCATCTTCACCGAGCATGTCTGAACCACTTTCCATCACCAGCAGAATATGTTCTTTGTGCCATTTCTCTAACTATGGGGTCACACCAAGTCCTCACTGATATCTGCCTCCGTGTCCGTGGCACAGTTTCCAAAGAGCTGGTGGAAATTTAAGATCAGGTTATGACCAACAAACTGACCCAGACATAAGTGAAACAGCATTGGCTAGAGAACAAATTCTATTCTGTACTGTGGAAAACAAGAATTTCATTCTTGATTTAAGTTTTGGCTAGAATGGCATCTATGGCCTACTTATAGTTAAATATAAGCTATACTTAGTTTACTGCAGGGTAACCTATACTGTGTTTACTGAAATAGCTAACAAACTTATGGTAGGGTATGTTCCCCCCAAAGCAGACCTTGGATAAGAATTCATGCAATTAGTTTATTTGGGAGGTGATTCCTGGAAACTCTGGTAGAGGAGCAGGGGGTGGGACAGGGAAGGGAAGGGAGCCAATGTTAACAAGCAGGTAGGTTACCGCTATGGGCAGCTAGTGCTCAGTTCCATTGAGCACCTCTGTGAGAACATATGCATCACACCTCAAGAGTTGCCTCCCCCAAGGTGTGAGAAAATGGGGTATTTACTCAGCAACTTTCATCTGTTATTAGGTGTTAACACCCAGGCCCTTTTGACCTACCCTTGCATCAGGCATGCTCCCAAGGCCAGAGAAAGCCCTCAGGCAGAGTCCTGTGCTTGAAGTAAGAAGCCTTCAGCATGCACTGAAAAAGCCAATGCCGAGGGAGTGTGGGCAGGGCTCTGGCATCATATGCTATCCAGCAGGGAAGAGAAAGGCCTGGACAACAAGGGAATCTGCTACAATCTGTGTCATCATCTTCGTCATATTATAGGTTCTATCTGTCCCAGAGAAAATGTAGAAGTAAATGAGATTATAAAGTTAACCAGATAGGCTGGCTTCGGGTGAGCAGGAATACCAAAACATGATGCATGGACTGTTTGACACGCTATGGGATTTTTTCCCACCAAATAATAATAGCCAAATATGACTATAACTTGCTTATGATCTTCAAAGTTCTATTGTATTTGGACTCATATAATGGAGACTTTCAGTCAGAATTTCTTGCCAAACGCTAATCAGCTTGTTTTTAAAAGACTCAATAAGTGATTAGCTTATGGTTTTTCTAGCCAACATAAATGTCTTTGCCAACTAACTCTGGCGAAGTCTTTCCCCTCTAAAGTGTAGGATACAGAACTTAGAGCATTACAAAAACATTTTAGAATCAAATCAATGCCCAAATACTTAACTGTAAATGGTAAAAGAATGGTTAAATGTATATTTATTTAAGGAGAACTTAAGGAGAATGTTGAGGTTTACATTCACAAGACTAAGGTGGTTTGTGTATTCTATTTTTCTTCCCTCTCCTCTACCATTTGAGCATTTGGGGAAAAATGTTCTCATCATGCCAAAATTAAATTAGTACATTTTCTTAGACTTGTTATTTGGAACTGCAAAAAGTATTAGTTTTTAGGGTTATCTTAGTCAATCAAGATAGTTCATAAAGGCAAGACTTAGAATCAGTAATGATAGACCAAGTGTTTCTTGTTTCAGCAAGACTGAACTATGGAAGCAGAGCCTCAGACAAAGGTGATACTGCCCTGAGATTTTTCAAGTTATGGATTTTCCCTGAGATTTTGCATGTTCTGGATTTTCTAAGTGTTCTGAGATTTTGCATGTTATTGGATTTTCTAAGTGCAACTGCTTGCTCCAGCTTTACATGAGAAGCACACTTCAGCCAGACTTATGAAAATTTAACAGTCATTCATTTATCAAATATTTATTGAGCACCTACCAAGTGCCAGGTATTGTGGGAAGCATTAAAGATATGAGAAACACAAGAGATCTTTTCTTCTGCACATGACTTATGGTAGCTAATGGTATCTATTTTTATTTGTGGTAATCCCTTCCAAATTCCTGTTCCAGGACATTGGAATCACCCCAAGAAAAGACCAGTTTTGGGAGGAGAGTGAGGAACCAGAAGAGGGAGTGAGACTAAGACTCTATTATTTTTTCATTTAAAAAGTTTGGCTTTTAATTAGCCACTGCTTTGTAAAGGATCCTTTATGCCTTTTTAACTCTCCTTTGAACAACTTAGGGTTGCTTTGGGGGACTGTGTTTTAAAATTCTGAAAATGTTAATATAATACCCTTCTGTTGCAAGTAGAAAGATATTTTTATTGTCACAAAACCATTATCCAAAGAAACTAAAACACTGAATGCACTGTTTAAAGCCTCCTACCTGCAGGAACAATTTGCCTTCTCTGGGAAAAGTTGCCCCAAATGGTTAAGTCTAAGACATTAAGAAATATGTAATAAAATCAGAACAACCACAACCCCAAACATCTCTTCCAGAACAGCAGCGTTCCTGAGTGACAGGTCTTTCCTGAAATGATCTCTACAAACTGGAACACTTCCAGGGAAAAAGGGAGACTACAATGTTTGGCAAATCATTCGTTTCTGTTAATCATGTGTTATACTCCATGGAGACAAGGTATTTCAGTGAGTTCAGAACATTGAATAAAATTGGGCTCAACATTAACTGAATTATTGGGAACAGTTCTAATTGCCTGATCCTCAGGCTTTACCATCACTATCACTCCATCACAATTGTCCACTTGTGCTTGGCATTTTACAAAGATCTTCCTGTTTTTTTCACATGCATCTCTGTGAGATAGGTAGATATCACTGTTCCACATAATGGGTGAGAAAAGTAAGACTCAGAGAAGTTAAGTGCATTGTGCAATCTCATCTGTAACTTGAATCTAGACCTGTTTGAGAGCAAAGCTAAACTGCTTCCTACTTTAAATAACAAGAATAACAAAAATGGAGAAAAAATATTTTGGCCAACTTTTGATCACCTTGGAAGAGTCTTATATTCATGATTCTTATAGAAGCATAAGTAGAAGCATAGAAAATCTAATCTTTGTACTTATTCTTAGGAGTGTAGGAGTGAGAATTCTTTGATTGCAAACACAAACTCACTAGTCTGGACCACTGTTATTTATTTGCAGGGGGTAATAAACCCATATTTTTGAGAAATTCCAGGGGTGGGGAATACTTACTGACAGAGTTCTTTTCAGTCATTTTCAAGACCATTATATTAGTGGAACTATACAGTATGCTGTGTATATAAATTAATAAATAATTCACCAATTTCTATTCACAATTCGTGTAACCTGACCTTCATTTAGTGACTTAATTTGCTTCTCTTGGTACTGTCTATGGAAATAAATAAATCTTTTCAACATTAATATTTCAAATATTCAAACTTCCTGAAATTCAGACTATCTGAAAAGAATAGAAAAACTGGAAATTGCAAGTATTTTACACTTTACAGTGGTATTTTTGGAGAATTGTTTCACAAGAAGAATTAGCAAAATTAAAAGGATTTTGTTACTTAAAAAAAGCTAAAGATGATTCTCCAATGAGTGATTAAAATAAAATCTTTTATGAACACCATAAAATTTGATTTTACATGGCACAGCATCCAAACACACCTACTTTTGAGTAAAAGATAACATTTTGTTGTCATTTTTTCAGGTTCTCCTCTGCACTACTAATATTTTGAAATCAAATTAGGGAGGAGGGAGGGAATTGACAACTTCTTTTATAATGATAAAAACTTTTAAGGCCGTGTATTTTAAAACACTTTATTTAGAAGTTTTAGGATTTTTACGTAAGTGACCCCATTTATAGAGACACTGAATAAGTTTAACATTTCAGGCATACCTGAAAATTTTATATTAAAATACTATTCATCAATAGATTCTCTTTTAAAAAAGCAACATCACTGCTGAATTCTGTGACTATAGAAATTCTTAACAAAAAACTTCCAGTATCCTTCCTATCTCAAGTCTTATTTTTACCATCACAGATGTCCCTCTCCCTTATCAATACACCCCCTCTACTGGCAAAAGTTCTCTTTAAATATCTCCCTAAGGTACACTTCTAAAAAGAGGAATGAAAAATCGTTATCACAAAAGGACACAGAAGAAAAGAAAATCATTTCCTAGTTTCAGTGTTTTTCCTCTTCCAGCCTGCCTCTTCCCCTCATCAAAATTATTTGCACCGTTGATACTGAGCCAGGGCGTTGGGGTTCCCTTCACAGCAGAATGTTACTGGGAATTGATAAAAGGGTGCCTTTCCTCTGCTTTCCTCCCTCTCCTCAGACAGCAATAAAAACCTAACTGTCTTTAATAAATTTGTGCAAGTTGTGGGATCAAAAGTAAGGCTAAGTATATACCACCAGGCTTGGCAAGAGTGACTTTCCCTGACTCACACTGCTTAACCTCCTTCATTCATTCCCTGAGTGGTCCTGTGAGCCCGCCAGGCGCCAGGTCCCGTGCTGGGCGTGGGGACGCAGTGATCCGCGAGGCACCTCTCAGCCTTCAAGGCGCCCAGGTTTGCGGTGGAGAACAGAGAGCCGGAGCAGAGAATGTTAACAGAGTGTGCTGTAGGTTCTCCAACAGTCAAATACGGAAAACTAAAAGAAGACACGAGGGCAGCTACCTCTGCCTGGAGGAGATGAAAAACCAAAGGAGGCGATTCTGAGCTTCTGAAATTCATGTCTTTCCTTCCACCGTGTCCTTCTCACGCAGCCCCCTCTATTCTGGCCGGTCCCTCCCATCCAACTACTGATCGCTTGTACGTCTAGTTCTGGCTCGTGCCGTCCCAGCGGACGTCAGCTCCTGAACTTACCTGGGGGAAACTTGCACGCGGCCCCCAGCCCTGCACTTCCCAAGCCCTGGGCGGGTTTCCTCGGGGCGCGCAGCGCGCAGGCAGAGCGCACCGCGGGGGCGCAGCGCCGGGTGCCGCCAGCCGCGGGAGACGGTGGAAGGGACGGGCGGCGGCAGCACAGGCAGCCTCTTGACTCTGGTGTCCCGGGCGAGCGGGAGGCAGCTCTCACGCCCCTCGCCAATATATAAACGCTTCTCCCCGCCCCGAGCCCGACCCTTCCCCGCCCCGGCGGCCCCGGGCCCAGCGCAAGTCCCTCGAGAGAGAGGGGCGCAGCCCCGGGGAAGCGACGGCAGCCGGAGTCTGGAGATTCTAAGGGCCGTAACTACCGCACCGGCTTCTCCTCTCATGGAACTCATACCCTTAGCTCCGGACCGTGGGGAGAAAATTGAAAGCGGGGAAAATTGGGGCGTTCATGGTGTGCGCCATCCCTGCGCCCTGCAGACAGGCAGGGAGTGCGGATCTAGGCGGACAGGAGGCAGGAAATCTGCTCCTCTTGTTTGAACTACTGTCCTTTGGCCGCTTTGCCTATGTTCTGGGGTCTTCTTGCAGAAGGCAGGGTCTAGCAAGGGGACAGGAGAGTCTTTGGCTGGTGAGAACTCCTCCTTTTTGCCTGGGAGTGGAGACCTCAATGATTTAGGTCAAGTGCCACCGACTACATTCCACCTCACCCGTTTATCCCCCTCCTCCGAATTCAGGAGTCTGTAGGACAATATCCTCAACTCTTTGCCTACTGACCTTTTTCTCTTCTCGCTATCTGTCCATTCATTCGTCTATCCATGTTTTAGTTTCACGAATATTTGAGCACCTACTACGCACTATTATTAGTACATAATAAAGACCCAGCTAAGCTGGGATCTCAGCTCACTGTCACAGCTCTGGTTGGGGAGACAGACATGGAAACAAAAAACAGGGTGGCAATTGCTGGATGGGGTGAATGATGCCATGGGAACACAGAAGAGGGGATCTCAACTTAGCCTTAGAAGGCCAAAGGAGACTTGGCGCAGGAAATTAAGTCCAAACTGAAATCCAAAGATTAAGATAAGCACAGAAGCAGGGAAAAGAAGGTCCTGGGCAAATGGAATGCAGCTGGGAAGACAGAGGGAGCATCGCCTCTCCTCAGGCGAGCCAAAGTTTGATTGATTTTTAAAATTTGCTATTTGTGGTCATCCTAAGTGAAAACAATTTTAAAGAGAGATAAACTTGTAAGTGGTAGAACTGGGATCTGAATGCAGGCAGTCTAACTTTGGAGTGTGTGTTTACCCACTGTTCTGTATATGGCATGGAGTGTCAGCTTGGCAAATGTCAAGTTCAAAACAGAGATTGTTCAACAGGGAATAGGGATTGCTCTGGAATCTGGGGCATAACCTCAAGTCTCAGCTAAACCACTCACCAACTGCAACTTTGGCCAGGTCCTTAACCTCAGTTTCTTTCTCAGTGAAGCGTAAAGGGAAAAGATGCTTTCCAACGTCCCTCATCCAGTGTCCTGGATCACGAGGCTCCATGTTTTGGTTCATAGACTTGGTGTAGCCGCACCAGGGCTTGAAAATGGTGATTCATCTATGGATTCCTTGGCTTTGCACAAGGAAGGTTGGGAGAACATTGGAACAACAACAAAAGAGCAAACATGAGAACATTTCAAATTATTATTGACTTTACCTAAAATGATCAAAATTAAGTAATTCAAGTTTTCATATTCTCATATATTATTTTTATTTTTAAAAATACAGCTTATAACACAAGTATGCTTTCCTCATTCCATGTCATTATTGAACGAGACAGATGTGAATCCTATGTGGCAGGATTTCTAGCCACTTACCAGTCTACCCAAAGCTATTCATATTTTAAAAAATGTATCACATGTGCAAATAGCGCTCATTCTGTGAGAGCCACGCAGGAAATCCAGTCTGATAGAAAGGCTTCTGGGAGCCACGAGCCTGTGACCCACGGCCCAGCCACAACCATGATCATATCAGTCCAGTAGGAAGGTTTGGTAACATAACACAGCCTTAACAACAAGCTGAATCCCTTTGGCACATAGTTTTGAGACATCTCAAAACACTCTATCTGATGCCCTGGACCTTCTGATGTGCAAACCAGTTTTCACAACTGGATCATACTTGGACCAGCACCCAAAGAATTAAGCCTCCTTTCACCCAGCCTATAGCAAAAAGAGAAAGAAGAGAGGTCCTAAGGTTTTATAAATGCAGGTGGTTGCCTGAAGTGACCCCAGTTTTTCGCATTGTGTAACTCTTGATTTCTGGACCAGAGAAGTGATGGGCAAGTGGCCAGTGCTCTTTGCTGTGTTTCTGGAGCCATTTCAGGAACATCTGTAACTTAAGAGGAAGTAGGGAGCCATATGTGTTTGGTTGAAATTTTTGAAGGCCATGACAACCCCACAAACTAGTCATTAATCATATCAGAAGGTAAGGGCAACCATTAACCTACGCCACACATATGTGCTGATCTACTAGGACAGCACTGGGCCTCTGGAAGCCTTGTCCATTCATAGTTCAAGCCTTTGGGTGAAAGTCTGCTATCATTAACTTGGGAAGATCCATGTAGACTTCTGAAATGTCTCCAGAACTCAACACATCTAGGCCTTCATAATGTAGACCCTCAAGTTACCAAAGTTGCTTTCTATTTGGTTTTCTAAAATCAAATCTTCTCCTCCACTCATCCCAGCACACCCAAATCCTGCCAATCTATCTTTCACTATTCTACAGAGGGATCCTTCTAAATCACACATCTGATTAATCACTCTTCTGACTTAATGCTATAGGGCTCCCCACTGCCTGGGGAGCAGAGCCCAAACTCAAAGCCCCCTTTCTCCCTCCTCATTCTTCCTTCTTGCCTCATTTCCTGCTATCTTGCCATACTCTCACCACTAATCACGAGCTCTGGTGCCCTAGTAATGACCCACATTACTTGATCTCATGCTGTTTTAATATCTCCTTGCTATTATCAAGGCTATTTCCTCAGCATTTATTTATTTATTCATTCAGCAAAGTATATATGAAGAGACATCAAAAAGTTCATGGAAAAATGGAAGTACAATATTAAAAATAAAAAAAATAAACATTATTTGTCAACATAACCTCCATCAAGTTCAAGACACTTTTGTGAGCCACAATACCAGCCATTTAGTCCATCCTTAAAGAACTAAGGGTCCTGGGAATTTAATCAGGTCAATGCAGTCTTTTTTACATTATTAACTGAAAAAAAGAAGTGGGCACCCTTAAAGATTTTTTAAGATTAGGAGACAAGAAGAATTCATCATAAGGAGGCCCGGCATTGCAGCTCACGCCTGCAATCGTAGCACTTTGGGAGGCCCAGGAGGAAGGACTGCTTGATGCTAGAAGTTTGAGACCAGCCTGAGCAAGAGCAAGAGCCTGTCTCTACAAAAAATATAAAAGTTAGCCGGGCTCAGTAGTGTGCATCTGTAGTCCCAGCTCCTTGGGAAGCCGGAGGATCACTTGAGCCCAGGAGTTTGAGGTTGCAGTGAGCTATTTCAAGGCCACTGCACTCTAGCCTGGGTGACTAAGAGAGACACTGTCTAAAAAAAAAATAAAAATAAAAAAAGAAGAAGTCATAAGGAACCAAATCAGGACTGTAAGGTGGATGCCTGATGTTTGATGAGAGAGATAGCAGGAGCACTGTCATGGCGGAGAAGGGCTTTCTGGTGAAGCTTTCTGGGCATTTTTCTGTTAAAGCTTTGTCTAAGTTTCTCAAAACACCCTCATAATAAGCAGATGTTGATCTTTAGCCCACCAGCAACCCAAAGTGCCTTGAGCATCCCCCCAAACACCTATTACCATGACCTTTGCTCTTGACTGGTTCAATTTTGCTTTGACTGGACCACTTCCAAGTCCTAATTGTGCTTTGTCTTCAGGATCATACTACTAAAGCCATGTTCCATTTCCTGTTACAATTATTTGAAGAAATGCTTCAGGATCTTGATCTCACTCTTTTAAAATTTCTACCGAAAGCACTGCTCTTATCTGCAACTGATCTGGGCACAACGGTTTTGGCACCCGAGTGCAAAGTTTGCTCAACTTTAATTTTTCAGTCAGAATTATGTAAGCTGAACCAAATGGGATGTCTATAGTATTGGCACAAACCAGATGAATTTTTTCCTTGAAAATTGATGTGGATAGTTTTTTGCTGCAAACTTCGTCTTCAACATTGTCTCATCTCTTCTTAAAACAAGTTATCCATTTGTATGCTGCTAATTTGGTGTGGGGATATTGTCCTCATAAACTTTTTGTAAAGCATCAATGATGTCACTATTCTTCCACTGAAGCTTCACCAGAAATTTGATGTTTGTTCTTGCTTCAATTTTAGCAGAATTCTTGTTGTTCTAATAGGGACTCTTTTCAAACTGACAACTTATCCTTCTTCATGCTCAAATTATATCCTGTTCAGACATGTTTTAACAAGTTAGTATGAGTTTATTTTAATGCAAAAATTTTGAAATCCATGCATAGTTTTTTCATAATATGCATTTCCATGAACTTTCATCATATATTAAATATTTATGGGCCAGGCACTGTGCAGGGTGTAATCATCTTTATAATGATAATCTGTATTTTCATCATAAACTAAAATCATATACTTAAGACTTACATCTTATGTGGGTTATTAAGATCCATTTGTTTATCAAACACGTACTAAACACCTACTATGTGGTAGATACTGTACTAGATACCAGGATGCAGTCAACCATCGTCTGATTGCCCGTAAAGACCTCAGAGCCTAGTGTTGGTGATGGATAAGTAAGCTAATTATTAATGTGATAAAGCCATGTATGCACTGGACACCATGGGAGGAACCCTGGAAAGAAGATAATGCATGGGATAAATGTTGGGCCTGGAGTTGAGTGAGAAAGGTTGAGGGGAGGGTGATAATAAGAGAAGGAGAAGTGTGGGTGAAAGTATGGAAGTTGATGGTGGCTGAAGGGAGGGGCATGGTAGGAGACAAGGTTAGAGAAGTAGGTGGGGTGCAGGTGATGGGTTGGATGGGCGTGAGTGAGAGAAGTCTAGGATAACTCCTTTCACTCACAGATAAGGCTTCAGGCTCACAACTTTGTGGAGACAACACCATTTACTGGGATAGTGAACACAGGAGGAGGAGGAGGAGGTTTATAAAGGGAGGTGGAAGAAAATAGTTCTATTTTGGATATTTTGAGTTTGAGAGGTCTGGGCATGATTCTCCACCATTGTCAGGTGGATACATATAGGTCTGTGGTTTGGGTATGAAGCCTGAACTTGAGGCATGAATTTGAGTTTATCCTAAAATGGGTAGTTGCAACCACAGAAGTATATGACATGATACAGGGAAAGTTTTTGAATTCATCATTTATTGAAAAAATATTCATTGAACACTTAGCACCACTGTTATAGACCATGAGGATACATCAGGGAACAGAGCAAACAAGAGTCTTGCTCTCTTGGTGCTTGGGGAAAGGGGATTGGGAGCACATTGTCAGATGGCAGGGGGAGGTTACAATTTTAATCAGTGAGAAGGCAGCTTTGGGCAAAGTCTTGATTGGAGATGAGAAGTTCTGAGAAATGTCTGAAGAAAGGGTGTTCCAGGCAGTGGGAACAGTCGATGTGAAGGCCCTGAGGCAGGAGCATAGCTGTGCATGTGAGCAAAGGGAAGAGGCCAATGTGGCTGAAACGGGGTAAGTGAAGGGAGGAGGAGGAGGACACGAAGTCAGAGATCTAATGGGAAAGGGCACAGGTTGTGGGGAGAAATGGAGGGTTTGGAGCAGAAGAGTGGCATGGTATGACTTCTGTTTATAAGGGATTCCTGTTTATAAAGGATCACAGACAGTAGTGGGACAGGGATCTCTAGCATCATCCTGGGACATAGCTGACATTTAAGGGATGAACAGAACAAAAGAGTGTTCAGGGTAGTGGGAAGGTTGACAGAGGGTCAGATCCAGGTGATATTAAGGATGCTAAGATCTTAAGATTCTTCAGGACACGATGACTAGCTGTGAAGGAATGGCCAGCAAGGCAGGAGGAGACCAGGAAAAAGACCCATCCCAGAAGCCTAAGGAGGATAGCTTTGTAGGAAGAGACTCATAGATGATGCCAAAGTCCACAGGGAGGTCAGGAAGGTTAGGCTTGGAAAACGGGATTTGGAGTTGGCAATGCAGAGAGCCCTGTGACTGCTGCTAGAGCCACGGATGGGGTGGGAGTCAGAGCTCAGTGGACCATACAGTGAAAGGGAGATGAAAAGAGAGTGGACTCTTTGAATGGCCAAGAAAAGAAGAAGAGTTAGGGGTGTAACTTCACTAAGGCATGGTATTGAGGCGAAATGCCTCTTCTTGATGATAGCATAGCTTTTCTCTCAAGTGCAAGACAAGTACAGGAAAACTTTTATGCTCATAAAGTAGACCAGGCATGGGAAAAGGAACTTGCAGAAGATGTCCACATCTGAGTCTGCACTTTTTGAGGTTTTCCATCTTTGTCTATCTTTCAAAAGAAAATGAAGGAATAAGGATACACTAAACTGTCTTTTAACAAATAGTCAGGGAATGGGGAGAATTCTAGGCTGTGCCTTAAGGAGTCTAACAGTACAGTAAAACCTCAGGTAGGTGAATCTGGACCTATCACCACTGGCGACTGGCTGCTGTCCCCACTCAATTTCATTTTCAGGCAAAGCATGCTCGAGTTCTTGTCGCAGATGGGAAGGAGGGAGAGGTCAGTTAGGAAATGGCTGACACTGGGCACTCTCCCAGTTAGTCAATTGAGAATAGTATATATTTTACTACCTTTACTTTTGTGCCCTCTGAGACCATATAGACTCTCAAAAATATTGGTTTTTGTTAACCTTGCAATAACACAACTCTGAATTTTATGCAATTGATTTTCAGACTCCACTTACCATCTCATGTCAGGTATATTGGTGCAATTACTAGGCGCATGTGTTGAATCATTGAAAGAGAGATATCCTTTTTTGAGCCCTGAGGTTTTCGAATCAGCTGTGAAGTCAGAGTAGAGGAAGACTCCCCCCGCCCCCATTCAAGCAAATACATGTTAAGAAGAGCCAAATTCTCTTATTGTGTGATTTGTTCCTCTTCTACAATTATATGAGAGGACAATTCACTCTTCCAGGTCATTAGAGGGTAGTTTTGGATTCAGCAGAAATTTTCTAAATTCTCAAGACTGAATGTTTAGTACTCCATGTTTGAAGGAACAGAAAACAAACAAAACCCATGAGAGAGTAAAATTTCTCTCACCTTCCTTAAAAACCCCTACTAGTTCCTACAATCAAACCAAGCAATAATCCTCCAAGGATGGCAAGTGAGGGGCAGCTGGACCTTGTGAATCTGACTGCTGACCTCTGGATCTGTTTTGTTCCTGGGAGCTTTCCCTCATAGTTTCTGACATTACTCCCAGGTACCATCCCTTAACCCTTTGTCCCAAGAGAAGTTTCATAAGTGTTCCCTTGATTTCTGGATCACAAGCAAGAAAAGCCAAGCCATCCCCACAGGACTGTCTAAAGACTCAGGATAATGTGGAAACAACCCAAACTTCCATCATTGCATGAGTGGATTAATAAAATGTGGTATATGTATACCATGGAATACTACTCAACTACAAAAAATAATGGTGATCTAGCACCTCTTATATTATCCTGGATAGAGCTTGAGCCCATCCTTTGAAGTGAGGTATCACAAGGATGGAAAAACATGTACTTACCATCAAATTGGTACTAACTGATCAACGCTAAGGTGCTCACATGGTATTAATACTCACTGGGTGCCGGTCAGGTAGCAGGGTGGGAGTGGGAGGTAGAGTGGGTGGGGTGGGTAAACCCACAGCTAATGGAGACGGGACGCACTACTGCATGGGGGAAGGACACGCTTGTGGCCCTGGCTTGAGCGAGGCAAATGCATTTCTTGTAACCTAAAATGTTTGTACCCCCATAATATCCTGAATTAAAAAAAAAAAGATCAAATCAGGGTTACTGGAATTTTGTCTCTCATCTTTTACCCATTCAAAAGATAATAATGAAAATGCTTTAAATTCTTATATATTGTGATTTATTAAAAACTTGGATTTGAGTAATGACTTAATTATCTATTAACTTTATGTAAAGCACATTAATAAACAAGTTTCAACTATAAAAAAATAAAGACTCAGGATAATTACAGAGAAATTAAAACAGCAACAACAACATAATCAGTTAATTCCCTGCTGCAGTAGGTATTTTTTACAGATGAGGAAACAGGCACAAAAGGTCAAGGAGGCTGATATAGTTGCTTAGTTGTACAGCTACTAATTATGGAAGCCAAGATTGAAACTCAGATAATGAACCAGTAAGTGAATATTGGGGTAATATACAAATAACCAAGCAATCTGCCGTACAAGGGATTGGCAGATTCTGTTTCCAAAGATGGTTACAGCAATACCACCCATGTTTTGGTCTCTGCAATTAAATTAAACAAGTTCACTGTCCTCTCTGTGCTAGTCACGGACACTGTCCTAGTTTGTCCCCCAGTCCCACCCAGAAGCAGGCCCTGAGGCAAGGGTTCATGTGCAAGTGGTTTATGTGGAAGGTGCTCCTAGAAAACACTGCAAGGGGAGTGGGGCAGCGAGGGCGGAGAGGGAAGGTGGTCAATGAAGAGTTACCGCCATGGACAACTGGAGCTCACTCCCACTGGGGAATGCTGGGAACCGTTATTTATCCACCAGATCCCTGTTTGTTGCTGGCTGAGAGATGCTCTCAGAAGGATAAACTCTGGCAATCTGGCTTGCCTTGGAGCAGGCAGAGCTGCCTTCAGCATGTAGAATCCAGTGCCAAGAGGGGAGGAGAGGAGGGTGGCGCTGACAACATCTGCTGCAGAGACCTTTCCAGTCTGCGAGTCTGTGTGCCTGGGTCAGTGTGAGAGCTCCCAGGGGTGCGGAACAGCAAGAGCAGAGAAAATTAAGACACAGTTGAGGCTCACATTACCCAAATCAAACAGAATGTAAAATCCTCTGGAGGTTGTGTGCAGGCAAGCTCCCATAATGGCTTCTGTCACTTTCCTCACCCGGTCTTGACCTGCCTCAGTTGTCCTTCCCCTTGGTAGCCATTACCCCTGCTGGTCCTCTGGCGCTCACGGCAGAGGTGGCCCAATGCCTGTCTGCTCACATGAATGTTATTTAAGGAACATTTACAGCTCTAACTGAGGAACGTCAACGTGGAAGAAATATCCCTGCATTGTTCAAACCGGCTGTGTCGTGTGCTTTCTGCAACATGGACCTTGTTGGGGGTTGTTAATGCTAACTGCTGAGTTTAACTGAAAATCACTATAAAAGCACACATCAAAAGCTGGTTGAGAATGTGATTTTCCTTTATCTGACAAGAATTGTTTTTCTTGGCTACATCTAAAATAATTCAATATGTTGACTGAGTGCCCAACCCCGGATGACCAAACCTCTCCAAATTGGAAATTACATAAAAGCAATGAGAAAAGATTAAACTCATAATCTGAGTGTTTTAATTGACTGTATTAAATATTTTATTTTCACAAAGAGTTGGATTGATCACATCATAGTGCATTTTCCAACGTTTTCCTTGTGGTGGGGCTGTGGTTTAAACAGCAGAAATTTTTTATAAGGAATTACTCACACGATCTAGGTGTCAGCAGGTTGGTTTCTTCTGTACACCGGATCCTCAGAACTTTTTCATCTTATAACTGAAAGTTTGTACCCCTGGACCAACAGCTCCCCACTCCTCTACCCTGCTCAGTCCCTGGAAATCACTGTTCTACTCTGTTTCTATGAGTTCAATTTTTTTTTAATTCCAATTATAAGTGATACTTTACAGTATTTGTCTTTCTCTGTCTGGCTCATTTCACTTAGCATTACGCAAAGCATCCATAATTTTGTTCCATTTGGATTTTATAACATGATTCTGAGGTTCTCAAGAGTTTGTGAGGAAATCCCTGGTAAGATGCATGATACTCTTTGGAGGCAAACTTCATTTGAGGTTTCTTATCACTTTCCAATTATTTATGAGTTTAAACTAAAGCAGATTGTGTTTCCATATAGTGACCACAAATATTAAATTTTCCAAGGCTACGGTTTCCCATCAATGATAATAAAATTTCATAAGCCAGGCGCAAAAAGATAAATATCACATGTTCTCACTCATATCTGGGAACTAAAAATGTTGATCTAATGGAGGCAGAGAATAGAATGATATTATAGATACCAGAGGCTGGGAAGGGTATGTGGGAGGAGGGATAAACGGAGGTGGGTTAATGGGTACAAGCACACAGTTAGATACAAGTTATAAGTTCTAATGTTCAACCGTAGAAGAGGATGACTATAGTTAGCAACAATGCATTCAAAATAGCTAGAAGAGAGACTTGAAATGTTTCTAATGCACAGAAATTATAAATGCTCAAGGATCATTTACCATGATCATGGATACCCCAAATATCCTGACTTGATCATTATATGATCTATTCATGCAACAAATACTCACATGTATCCATAAATATGTAAAATATCATGTCAATAAAAATGACATTTTATATTTCAGAGTAAATATTGAATAACTAGGAAGTATAGTCTCTCAATAAGCAAGCATATCATCTGTCTTTCAAGCATTATGTGAGGAAGCAAGACAGCAGCCGTAATACGTGATTTCAGAAGCACACTGATTATATTGGAAAGTTGTATCCTCTGCTCTCTATTCACACTAACTTTGAAGTTATTTAAGAAGCAGGAAAAAAAGGAATGTTGAATTTGGAGGGAAACTTGTTGTAGTAGGCACAAAGTAAAAAGAAGTCAGATAAGTTTTATTAAAATTTTATCTTATGTTTTTTATGAAGGATGTAGAAGCCCTACTCTGAACTTGTGTTCAGCCAGAAGAGATAGTATTATTTGAACTGCCTGAACTAAAGCCCCATTTTATAGGCATCTGGAGAAGCAGAAAATTTCTACTGTTAAAAAAATAATAAGTCAGGATTTTCAGAAGGGCATTAATCTTCCACATAAAAAGAATTAACCATAGCCTTTTGGTGTAAACTCTGAGTCTTTTGGGGTAAAGTATAAATAGTAATTCCATGTTTATAGCAGCTGTTAATACTCTAATAATAGACTGAAATTAGAGGACAATTAAAAACTTCAGTGAACTTTATTACAGGAACAATGGCAATTGACATTACTCCAACTGGTCATTTTACTATAAAAAAGATCATTGAATAAATATACATAAACATTTATTTATTTCAGGAAAGCCCATTTAAGGAACAATTTTACCCCAAAACTTCATAAAACCGACTATTTCTTGCATATTATTTCCATCCTAAGGTCTCTTGGTTTGGACTTTTTAATTAAACATTGGATATTGTATTCTTCCCCTACTCTTTTCCCCAAAAACTCTAAAGAAATTCAGAATTATTGTGATTAACCACCTGCTCTCTGAGATCCCTGGCACAGAATTAAACACATATAAGCACACATACACGCACACACACACTCCGTGCAAAGATTTATATCCGCGTTCTTCCAATTTGCTGACCCTGCAATTTCTGGGGACAAAGACAGAAGTCCCTTGTACAGTAGTCCCCAGGACTGATGGAAAACAAATAGTTATGGACATGTATAAAATCAACATTTTTCTAAAGAAATGGGACACTTAATAAATGCATACATGGTACAAAGCTTTATTTCCTATGACTTAAGCTTGTGGTTTAACTGGTCAGCACTTTGCTGAAAGCAGAGCCTCACAGTACTATCTTTTTTTAATTATAATTTTGAGAACAGATACAGAATTTGCTTGCATAACTTCCCTCGTTTATGTACACTATGCTCTACTCACTATTTTAGCTGATCCCACAAATTAAAATTTGGGAGGTGGGGAAGAAATGATACAGGTTCATTTTTCCTGTTGAAATTATGAAGTCACATGAGTTCTAAGCTGGGGATAATAATCTATTCCTAGGAAACAATCCTAAGACATGTCTCCTCATTTATTGTTACTAAGGTTCAGGGCAATTTCTGTTGCTATTGTTGCTAAGGGAATGCTGTGCAAAGGTGGAAAAATCCACAGTTCCCACTCTAACTGCTTTGAGGAGAGGATTATTTCAGATGGGAGAATATTAATTTGCAATCGCAAGTATATATCATGGCATCATCTCCATTTTTCCAAGACTGGAGCTTTTTCTATATTATTTGTGCTCAGAGTCATAAATGATGAACTTAAAAAAAAATCCTTCAAGATGATCTAGTCCAAGCCTTCTTTTTCCCTCTGAATCAATGGAGGTAAAATGGGGGCAGACAAAGTCACCCAGCAGCAAGTGGCAGGGCCAAGGCCCAAACTACTGTTATTCTGATTGCTCTTATATGCTTCCTACTTTGCAACCTTACATGCTTCAAAATAAACAACTCAGGCTGGGAGCAGTGGCTCTCTCTGGGAGGCCAAGGTGGGAGCATCACTTGAGGTCAGGAGTTCGAGACCAGCCTGAGCAAGGTGAGACCCCATCTTTATCAAACGTAGAAAAAATTAGCTGGGCGTGGTGGTATGTGCCTGTAGTCCCAGCTACCCAGGAGGCTGAGGCAGGAGGATTGCTTGAGACCAGGAGTTTGAGGTTGCAATGAGCTATGATGATGCCACTGCACTCTAGCTAGGGCAACAGATGGAGACTGTGTCTCAAAAAAACAAGAAAAAACAAAACAAAACAAACAAAAAATAAACAACCCAAGCCAGTGTTCTATCCTGGGAAATATCCCTCTCAGTTACCCATGATCGATTCCTTTTGGGGAAACTACTTAATTTTCCATAAGCAAATTCATGCCTCAGAAAGATAAGAGATTTAACTATGTATTTAACAACAATGAATCACAACTGGGCTTTTATATTTTCCTACATTTTGTTGAGAAATAAGCTACTAGAGGAGACCAATCTACACAGTGAACAGTGAGAATCCTCTAACAGAAACAATTGCTTCTCTTATTTTACCTTTTTGCTGTCCAAGGAAGATAATATTCAATTTCTTTGACAAATGAGTATGTCCAACAGCTGGCTGCTCCACCTTCCACAGTGTGAGATTTTTACTGGGAAGCCAGGAACCACCATTCCCAGGCTCCTATGCATCTGTGTGTGGCCATAGGACGGACTAGTTTGGGCCAATAGAAATGCAAGTGAAGGGGATGAGTTATTTCCTCATCAAAGAGCTTAAGATGCAAACTTTACTTCCCCACTTACGTTTTTACTTACTCTTTCCCCACAGAGTAGCCACATCCCTCAGGGAAGGGCAGCAACGGAAAAATGGAAGAAACATGCCTGCTGGAAGCCTCTAAATCACCTGGTGAAGCTTGCTTGCTCACCATAATGTCAGCACTGGACTATGAATGAGAAATAAACTTCTAATGTATTGCTCTGTATCTGTTATCTATTGCTGTGCAACAAACCACCCCAAAAGTTAGAGGCTAAAAATAACAACGGTCATTTATTACTCACAAAGCTTTCATCTGAGTGGAGCTCTATAGGGCTAGGTGCCCTCTGCTCCAGATGGCATCAGATGGGGCAGATCTGCTGGGGCAAGAGGGCTGGCTTTCGAGATGGTCTCTCACGTGGCTGGCAAGTTAGTGCTGGGTGTCAGCTGGCAGCTGAGCTGAGGCTGAGTGCTGAGCCCCCAGTTCATCTCCTTTCTGGCCTCCTCCCAGGCTGCTTGCCTTCCTCATCGCGTAGTGACTGAGTTCCAAGAGCAAATGTCCCAAGAGACAGAAAGTAGAAGCCGACATTTTTTTAAAGTTTGGGCCCAGAAGCTGATACAATTTGAATTCACTATAATTTATTGATCAAGCAGTCAGAGTCCAGATCCAAGGTGATGAGACATAGATTTCACTTTTCTGTGGGAAGAATGTTAAAGAATTTTGGGGCCATGTTTTAAAATCATCATTATCCTGAAATCAAGCCCATCCTTCAAAGTGAGGTATCACAAGGATGGAAAAGCAAGCACCACATGTACTCACCATCAAATTGGTACTAAGTGATCAACACTACGGTGCTCACATGGTAGTAATATTCACTGGTGTCGGTCAGGTGGGAGGGGGTTGGTGGGGTGGGTAAGCTCACAACTAATGGATGCGGAGCGCACTGTATGGGGGATGGGCATGCTTGTAGCCCTGGCTTGGGTGAGGCAAAGGCATTATATGTAACCAAAATGTTTGTACCCCCATAATATTCTGAAATTAAAAAATAATTAAAAAATAAAATAAAATAAAATTTCAAATCCAGACAGTGGTTACCTGTGGGTGGGATAGTCACTGGGGTGGAGGATCAGCTTCTGGGGTCCTTCTTTATTGGGGTCCTGGTTATATTGATGCATACATTTGTGAAAACTCCTCAAGCTGCAAACTTAAGATTTATGTACTTCATTTTATGTTATAAAATAAAATGTTTTCTTACATTCAAATAAAAATAAAATCATTATTTAAACCATTGTGATTTTGAGATTTAAATTATAATAGCTAGTATCACAGTTACAACTAGCACCATGAGAAAAAAGAAAAAGTGCCAACTCCATAACAGCCTTCACTTATTTTAATTATGGGTCACCAACCAACCAACTCACAGACAACAACGACAAAACCTGCAAGGGGCGGTGGGGTGTTAACTTTTGCCAATTAAAAAAAAAATGAAGAGATCTTTAGGGGGCTTCTGCAAAGCCCTACTGAGCCCAGCTTTGAAATGTACTTGCAGCTCTCTTGTAAGTCAGCAAAATAAAGATGAACACTGCAGGAGAAAACTGTGTAAAAGACATGAATAGATGATTTGCAGAAGGAGAAATGAATATCCAATATAGAAAAAAGCTGTCATAGTCATGTGTTAGGTTGGCTCCCCGAGATTCATTTCCTCTTCCTAACAACACTCTGATTTCCCAAGGGAAATTATCACTCTCTTTGGCTATGGTTCAGTGAGATTGTAATCAGGGCACTGGCCATTTGTAGCCTAAGGGTAGGCATGTGGACCAAGCTAAGTCAATTGGAACGTGAATCTTAAGAGAGGAATAAAGAGACCAAAACTGTTGGGGCTCCCTTCTGTTCTTCTGCTGGTGTCCTGAACAGACCCGGACCAATGATGCTCTTCTACACTGAGTCCTGTGCTGAGGAGCCCGCTTCCTCACCTCCAGCAATGCCTGTCCTGCCCATGCCTACACCTGCTTCTCCAGCCTCCAATTAATTCTGTGGGCCCCTGATGCCTTTCCCTGCACCCCCCTGATTTAATCCACCGAATTGTTTCCTGTTGCTCGCAATGAAAGAACATTAATCCTCACAATTGTTTTTCCAACAACAGTAATGAAACAAATACTATTGAAGCAGTAAGATACAATTTCACTTGTTAAACTGGCAAAGACTCTTAAAAACTAATGGTACTATCCAGTTTGTTAAGGTTTTGGGAAAATAGCTCTTCTCACAATTGCTGGTGGGAGTATAAATTGATACGCTCTTTCTGGAAGGCAAGGCAATATATATAAAAAAATTAAAAAATTAAAAATTAAAAATGAAAATTAAAATGTATACATACTTTGATCTAGTCATATAAAAATCCTATGTAAAGCTGCAAGTATGCTTATTAAAGTGCTATTTATGTTAAGAAAAAATAGTAACTATATATAGTTTTATATATATATAGTTTCTATTTTATATATATATATATATTTATATATATATAAAACTTGGGTGACCATTTAATCTATCATCCAAAAGGGGACACCTTTGAAAGTGAAAGTAGGTACTATTAATAATTATGCCAAGACAAGAGGCCTAAGCCAAACCTGTTTCAGGAAAACCAGGATAATAATGGCCACCTGATACATAACCAATGATCAGGGGTTAGTACCATAATAATATGCCCAAATAGCAGAATTCAGTCAAGCAATTAAAAATACAAGTGTTTAAAATTCTATCTTTATTTGGGTCTGTTTCTGGAATTTTGTATCACTCCACTGATTTACCTATGCCTTTTTGTACCCATTTAAAAACATTATGGTTTTGTTGTATGTTTTAATATATGATAGAGCAAATCACCCAATATTAATTTTTTAAATTCTTTCAGAGGAAATCTATAATAATTTTCTCAAATTCTACATTCACCTTCCCCAACATGTTAAATTATATAATACTTTGGAGAGGAATGACATTTTTACATATTCTTTTAAGAATATGGATTATCTACTTTTTTTTCATATTGCTCAGTGGGATTTTATTTTAATAGTTTCTCTACATTTCTTGTTATGTTTATGCCTAGGCATTTTACATCATCGTCATTACTATAAATACTGTTCCTGCACTATTGCTATAAAAGGTTATAGATTTTTGGATATCTGTATAACCAACCATTCTACTGAATATTTTTTCAATTAGAATTAGAATTTCACATGGGAGGGAGTAGGATGGGATGGGCATACACACACCTAAAGGGTGTAGTGCGCATTGTCTGGGAGATGGACATGCCTGAGCTCTGACTCAGGTGGGGCAAGGGCAATATACATAACCTAACATTTGTACTCCCATAATGTGCTGAAATAAAAATAATTAATTAAAAAAAAGAATTAGAATTTCACTACATTTTTCTCAGATTTTCTAAGTAGATAATCATATCATCTGAAAATGACAATTTTGCCTCTTGCTTTCTCATTTTGCTTTATTGTCTCAATACATTTGTTAGTATTTCCTGAATAGAGTTTAATAATAACAGTGGTGTTAACAGGCATCACGGTCCATTTCTGAGAATGTGCCCTGTTCCCTGCCTTCTCATACATTCCTCTTTTCCCCAGTTTGCCTCCTTACCTTTCCCTGCTAGCTCCTACTTATTCTTCAGACGCCAATTCATCTCTTATTCCAGGATGGCCAACTCTGACAGCTGAGCTAGGCCAGGTCTCCCCATTACATTCTCTCAGTGTAGCATGTGACTTTACTTCATTGCACCCATCGCAGTTCTAATTTCAGACTTATTTACATGGTTATATGACTAATGAATCTCTCCCTCTTTCATCTGTAAACTTCATGAAATCTAAGAACTTGTCAGATTTTGTTCACAATGATATATTTAGTAATTAGTAGAAGGCAAACATGGTTGATACTCAACAAGTACTTGTTGAATTAATTCTATCATTTTATCATTAAGCATAATGCATTAAGCATTTTTCTACTGCATTTTATCTATTTTTCCATTGGTGCCTTATTATTGAATTTTAGAAACTTTTAAAATTGATTAATTGTCCAGAATTGGAAGGATTCCTCCCAATGCTCACATCATGGGAAGTCAGAGTGGCCATTCAAAAGTCAGATGGGAGGCGTGGAAACTTTTCCTTCGAGATCCTCCATCTGCAACCACAGAATGGAGGGTTCTCACACATGGAGGCTCCATCTCTTCCTTCAATCTTTGTCCCTGAGATTGTTTTTCCCATTCTTTCCTCCTTTGGTTTCTGTTCCATTGTTTTGAGAAAGGGAATTCAGTGTTGTTTCTTCTTGGAAACTGGTCTAAATTCAATAGTATCTTAAATAAATTCCTTGAAGTTTGGGGTATGCAAAATCATGTTAAGTGCATATTTCAGGAAATAACCACAGCTATACACATGGATCTTTGCCCAGGAAAAAGTGTTGGAAGAAGGGGCAACATAAAAGTAGCCCCACATTTTGATATAAAAATTTTAGGGCATTCTTGATTTAGGCATTCATTTGGAACATCCCTGCCATTAGTCACCCAGTCTCAGCTTGAAAAACCTTCTTTGCAATGAAGTTCACTATCTCTCAAAATGTTACTGGACAGTAGAAATTTTAACATAGTTAATGTATCAACATTAAATAGGTTCAAATAGTCTCCTCAGTCTATCACTTTTTAAAAATCTCTATACAAATTTTCTTAAATTTTGTGGAATTGAATATAATAAACTTTTATCTTTTCTGATTTATTCCATAACTTTTTGAATAGAAAAGATAAACAAAAATAACGAATGAACAGTTAACAAAATATGAAGTATAAATGGTCAATGAATATATGAGAGTGTTCAATCTACAGTAATCAAAAGTATATAAATTAAAATTATAGAATTATTTTCACGTAGAACTGACGAGAGAAGAAAGATAATATTGATTACTTGCTAGGGTGAGATATGATGAGTTTGCTCATATACTGCAGATGAGAACATAAACAATTACAATGAAATGGCAATATTTTTATCAAGAAACTAAAATTTAAAGTGATTTTTCATTTTATGTGTCAACTTGGCTAGCCCATGGTAACCAGATATTTGGCCAAACACCTTAGATGTTTTGGGGAAGATATTTTTCAGATGCAATTAACATTTATATCAGTAGACTTCGAGTAAATCAGCTTACTCTTCATGATGTGCGTGGGTCTCATCCAGTCAGTTAAAGGCCCTAATAAAAAGACTGGCCTTTCCTAAAGACAAGGGAATTCTGTCAACAGACGCCTTTGGACTTGAACTGCAGTGTCAACTCTTCCCTGGGTCTCCAGCCTGCTGGCCTAACCTGCAGATTTTGGGTTTGCCAGCCTCCACAATTACGTGAGCCAGTTTTTTAAATTCCTCAAAATAAATCTCTCTTTCTCTCTCACTCTCACTCTCTCTTTCTCTTTCTCTCTTTGTAGATGTACATGTGTATGTGAGTGTATATGTATGTTATCCTAGTGGTTCTGTTTCTCTAGAGAACCCCGACTAATACACTTAGTAATACTTAAACTTAGTAATACCATTTCCAGTATTTTCAATGAAAATTGAGTGCCCAAGTTGAGAAAAGCAGTAATTGTAAAATACATGCCAGAGTTTGGTATGAATTATATTTTTGAAATGTTCTGTAATGGGCACACATTATTTTTATAAAGAAAAATATTATTCCAAAAAGAATTTTTTTTTCTAGTTCACCATTCCTGGAGGTACTGCAATACCAGGTTGATGTGGGGAGTGGACGGAACAAGCTCCTATTCCATCTCCCTGCTCTGAAAATCCATTTAATATATTGTCCTAAGAGGACATATCAGATATTAAACTGATAAGAACAGATACTACACTTGATCCTGGCCAAAAGGTCAAGAAGCAATCCAAAAAGAAAATTTAAGTTCATTTTTTTTTTTTTGAGATAGGGTCTCACTCTGTCACATGGGCTACAGCACAGTGGCATCATCATAGCTCACAGCAACCTCAAACCCCAGCGCTCACATGATCCTCCTGCCTCAGCCTCTGGAGTAGCTGGGACTCGAGGCACACAGCACAACTCCCAGCTAATTTTTTCTATTTTTTTGTAGAGACAAGGTCTTGCTCTTGCTCAGGCAGGTCTTTAACTCCTGGCCTCAAGCAATTCTCCTGCCTTGGCTTCCCAAAGTTCTAGAATTACAGGCATGAGCCACCGTGCCTGGCCTAAGGTCATCTTTAGTAGAAAGAAATAATGGAAATATTTTCAAATGTGACTTTCACATATATTTTACTTTTTAGGAATAAGGATCTCTAGACTATTGGGGAAATAACATTTCATCAAGAAGTACCTAAAATTAGAGGAAATCAGTCAGTCTGGATCTACATGTGGGAATTTGAGAACATTTGTTAATATTTCAACTACAGTTATTCAACACATTTTGTGAGAACCCCTTTCTAGAGCCATGAATAATTTGTGACTATCCTTCTGAATTCTGGCTCTGAGTTAATATTTTCTTATTCCTGGAGGATTTGATAGATAAGTTTTGAAAAGATAAACTGTCTTTGGAAACTAAGACTTATTTCCAATCAGCCATATTCTTGTGGAGAAGTTGCACTCTGCATGAAGGAAAAGAAAGCTTGCAATTCTCATTGACATTTTTTCTTTCATTTGCAATAAGGCAACTTGTGAATCATCTTTAAAGGATGATTCTCCACAGAAAGTTTCTGAAATTGGATGAGTCTGCTGAGTTACTTAAATGATCACTCCCCACAACAATCTTTTATTTCACACTATGTGGCAAAATGCTGAGGTTCTACAGGGATTGCAGGGATTATACCTAAGCTATTAGTGACTTTCTTCCTACCTGTGATCCAGTTAACTCTAAGTAATCCCCAGAGTGGAAAACATGAGCGATCCTCCCACCTCAGCCTCCCAGAGTGCTAGGATTAAAGGCATATGCCACTGCACCTGGCCTTAACATACATTTTTCAAAGAGATAAATCTCTCAAAGACAGTGGTGACTTTATTAGCAGAGAGGAGAAAGCTACAAACTATAGGTGTCAGAAAAAAATCTGATTCTTCCTTCAGAACCTTGGAAAAGCTCAGCATTTAAAACAGCATGTATAGCAACATATGTGGGTGAGGCGTGAGGCTGAGTACAGGACATTGATTAAACTCTTCCACACAAAGTGGTTAGGGCCTTGGGTTCTTCCTCTCTCCAGAGCTGGTTGACAAGATCCTCCTTCACACATAGTTTCCAATAAGCTATTTGCTGCCACACTCTTAAACACAAACAGATAACTAAGGCTCAGGAACATCTGAGGAAAGTTTTCAATATGAGAAAGACTCTAACCATCGGAATAAGCAACATGGAGAAAACAGAAGACACAGAGGGAGCCAAGGAAATCTGTAAGAAAGTAGAAAAAAAGAGAGAAGTAGAGAATAGGAAATAGAAGATGAGAAATTTGGGGAGGCCAGTCTGAGAGATTCAACTTTCAACCAATGAAGGAGAGGAAATTATCAAAGAAATAACATGAGAAAATTTCCCAGAACTGAAGGACTTGACCTGCCAGATCAAAAAGGCTCTCCATGTGCCCATTTCATTTAATGAAAAAAGAACCACACTGAGACAGAGAATTCTAAAATTCTTAGTAAATTTTAGTTTACTTTGTGAACTAAATTTAGTGACACCGGGATGGAGACATGATACTAAAAGTCCTTGGTAGGGGGGCACTTCCCATACAAAGAAACGGGAATTAAAGGGGCATGAGACTTCTCAAACCAACATTGGAAACAATAATGCCATACTGCAGTGCTGTCATGATTTAGAGGCAGCTGCTGCCTAACATAGACTTTTATACCCAGGTAAGCCAGGTATTAGTTTCCTAGGGCTGCCGTAACAAAGCATCACAAATTGGGTAGTTTAAGACAACAGAAATTTATCCTCTCACAGTGATGGAGGCCAGAAGTCCAAACTGAAGGTGTCGGCAGAGTTGTATTCATCTGTTTTGCATTGCTATAAAGGAAACACCTGAGCCTGGGTAATTTATAAAGAAAAGAGGTTTAATTGGCTCACGGTTCTGTAGACTGTACAGGAAACATGGCGCCAGCATCTGCTTCTGGTGGGAGCTTCAGGGAGCTTTCAGTCAAGGCAGAAGGTGAGAGGGGAGCAGGTGTGTCACACAGTGAGGGAAGGAGCAGAGAGCGGGAGGAGGAGTTTCCAGGCTCTTTCAAACAACAGTTCTCATGTGAAATAATGAAGTGAGAGCTCACTCATTATCATGAGGAGGGCACCAAGCCATTCATGAGGGATCCGCCCCAATGACCCAAACACCTCCCAACAGGCCCCACATTCAACACTGAGGCTCAGATTTCAACATGAGATTTGGAAGGGCCAAATATCTGAAACAGATAGAGTTGACTTTTCTTTAGAAGCTTTAAGGGAGAATCTGTTCCACGTTTCTCTCCTGGCTTCCAGTGGTTGTCAGCAATCTTTAGTGCTCTTTGGCTTGTAGATGTATCTCCCCAGTCTCTGCCTCTGTCTTCATATGGCCTTCTTTTTTTTTTCTTTTTTTGAGACAGAGTCTCACTCTCTTACCTGGGCTAGAGTGCTGTGGCGTCAGCCTAGCTCACAGCAACTTGAAACTCCTGGGCTTAAGCAATCCTCCTGCCTCAGGCTCCAAGGTAGCTGGGACTACAGGCATGCACCACCATGCCCGGCTGATTTTATATATATGTATTTTTTATTTGTCCAGGTAATTTTTATTTTTTTAGTAGAGACAGAGTTGTGCTCTTGCTCAGGCTGGCCTCGAACTCCTGAGCTCAAGCAATCCTCCTGCCTCGGCCTCCCAGAGTGCTAGGATTTCAGGCGTGAGACACTGCTCCCAGCCTTAGGCCTTCACATGGCCGTTCTTAAAAGTCATAGGATTTAGGATCCACCCAAATTCAGTACGACCTTATCTTACCTTAACTAATTACATCTGAGAAGATTCTATTTCCAAATAAGGTCACATTCTGAGGTTTCTGATGGACATAAATTTTGGGAGGACACAATTCAACTCAGTACAAACCATCAATCAAGTGTGAGGGAAAAATAAAGGTATTTTGGAGCATGTAAAGATTTAATACTTATTCCTCTAATGCACTGTTTCTTAAGGAAGTTACTAGAGGATGTGCTTTATCAAAATATGTAAATAAACAAAGACAAAACCATGGGACCAGGCAATAAAAATCTAACAAGGAAATCAGAATTAAGAGTCTATGCAGAAGAATGGGGATACAGGGAAATGAAATCTCCTATGGCAAAGAAAGAATGATAAGTATTTGATATATCTGAGCATTTGAAAAATAAAATTGACAATTGTTTGATAGAACCTGAAAGTCAAAGATAAAACAGAAGTTGAATAAGAAAGTGAACATATTCACAGTCTCTTCTTGGTTCAATACTAAGCAATATTTACATAGTCATAAAATAGCAACTCTAATTCTTGATTTAACAAAAACTTAAGTGACTATTCAAAGAAGATGAGAATGAATAATTATGTTAGGTAAATTGCTGAATATTAATCAATCATAATAGATATTCAGCAGATGATGTCTAAAATTAATACAACAAATTTCAGTATTAGCACATTATTTAGAAATAGGAAGGTAAAAACTAGAAGAAGAAAATTATGAAAGTTTAATATGGTGTCTTAGTCCATAGACTGGGCAGCATACAAACAACAGAAATTTATTTCTCACAGTTCTGAAAGCTGGGAAGGCCAAGATCAAGGCACCGGCAGATTGAGTGTCTGGTGGGAGCCTGCTTTCTCAAAGCTGGTGCCTTCTCCCTGTGTTCTCATAGAGACCTTATAGAAGAGATAAACAAGATCCCTCAGGCCTCTTTTATAAGGGCACTAGTCCCATTATGAGAGCAGTTTTAATCACTTCCCAAAAGGTCCCATATTCTAATACCATCACCTTGGGAGTCAGTATTTCAAGATATGAATTTGGGGGGAACACAAAAATTCAGAGCTTAGCTTATGGAACTTCTGGGGAATGGAGCTAGACAGAAGAGGGAAGGCAGTAGATGTCTTTTATTATGAGCCTTTTAGTGTTATTTGATTTTTAAAAATTTGAGCAAGTAATACTTTTATAGCAATATAATTTAAAAGAGAAAAGTACAATACAATATGCATAAGAATTACTTAAAGAGTGTGTTACAATGCAGCCTCTGTGTTTACACCCAGAGATTCTAATTTAGTGGGTTCAGAGGTGCTTGGGACTCTGCATTTTAAAAATGTCTATGAAATTCTGGTAGAGGTGATCCCTGAACTTCACTTTGAGAAACACAACATTGTAGGGGAGTCAGCTTCAGCTGATTTCTGGTAGAGACCAAGCAAGTTCGAGCCTATATTAGTCATGTCCATCCCTCATTAGTATTGGGGTAATACAGTGTTGTGTGTTAAAACCCTGCTTCATTGGAAGTTATTCTAACTTCAAGAGTGAGCGATGAAACAAGAGACCTATATGCTAATGTCAGGAAATGTTTTCATTACTTGGAAGACTCTTGCAGTTGGCAGGTAGCTAACACTGGCACTGACTCTTGACCCAGGCAGGTAGCTAACACTGGCAGAAGCCATGGGGACAGTCATTCCAGTGTCTATGGGAAGCTGAATTAGCTGGCTGGGTACTAGAAGGCATATGCAAAAGGGAACGCCAAGATCCTGTACCACTGTGTGGTCAGCTGGTTGCTATGTAATAACTGTGAGTTTGAAGGTGTCTGGGGTTGTATCCTGTGTGGAAGAGAACCTTCGAAATACATATTTCCAATGGAATGCTGGAGTGAAAGCTGTTGTTGAAATCAGCTACTTACACACTTCTAAGAAGTGTCACAATGACAGAAAATCTGCGAAAGGTTTAAAAGGCCACGATCAGCCCTCTTCAAAGTGCTACACAACCCTGTTCCCTGGCCTACCCTCAAGGTTATTGCCAGCTTCCCAACCAGAGTCATTAGGTACGGTTCCCAACTTCTGCTGAGGAGTTGCTGGGAGCCAGACACTGCAGAAAGCACTTTATATGGGCCAAATCTCGCAAAATCAATTTCACAGATGAGAAAAGTGGAGGATCCAATACGTTAAGCCACAAGTCCAGCATCACACAACCAGCATGTGGTAGAACAAGTGTTACTCTCTCCGTGACTTCAAATTGCATCTTCAACACATCTTTAAGCCTACGGGGCATCAGATAACAGAACAAGATCATTAGCATCGAAGCTGAGAAGTGTAGTCCATTTATTACTTCCAATGAGTTCACTGGACAGAAATCCTGCTGGTCTGGCATACGGACTCTCACGCAGGCGCTGCAAAGCTCCCCGAACACAGCCACACTGCACAAGAGATGTGACGGAGCTCCTGCAAGTTACCAAAACACTGGCATAGCTCTGCTGCAGCAATGGGTGACCAGAAAAAAGCCACAGCCAGCCAGACACCTTGGAGCAGGGAGTGGGGGCCACATGAGAAAAGTGGTTCTCAAAGTCTGGGCGGCAGCAGCAGCACTGGGGAACTTGTCAGAAATGCAAATTCTCAGGCCCCACCCAGACCTACTCAATCAGAAACTCTGGGGTGAGGCCCAGTAATCTGTGTTTTAACAAGCACTCCAGGGCATTCTGGTGCACACTCGAGTTTCAGAACCACTGGTCTAGACACCTGTTCTTCTCTTTTCCCTTATCTTCTGTTCCAAACCAATCGATTACCATATCCTACTAATTTTATAGTTTAAATATTTCCCTTATAGGTCTACTCATCTCCATCCTGAGCACCATTACCTACTCTTGCCTGGATAACTAACTGATCACCTGTGACTACTTCTTCTTCTCTCCAAACCTCTCTTCCTTCAGCAGCCAGTGCAAGCCATAATAATGTCTAACCATGTCCCTTCCCTGTCCTCGGGGGCACCCCAGTGCCTCCAGAATAGAGTCTAAACTCTTCAGCATGGTGCACAGGGCCCTCCATGGCCAGCGTGTGCTGCCTGTCTATCTTCCTTGACTTAGCTTTAGCAATACAGGGTTCATATAGTCCCTCCCTCTTACCCATGAACACAATGGGGTATGGTTTAAACAAAAATCTACTAAAGGACAAAGAGCCAGGAGAGACTCTTCCTTCCTGCTGGATTGCCTACTCAATTTTTGCCTCGCTAAGTTGTATCCAATCATTTTTATTCCAATCAATGGACCTCTTCTTAAAGAAACCCTCTTCGGGTCCCCAGTCTGGGCTCATGAGTCCTTCTCCATATTCCCACGGTAGTCCCTGAACCTTGGCACCTACATTAAATTGAAATGATCTCTTTCTGGTTCAGTCTTTCCAGCTAGACTATCAGCTCAAGGCATATATCACCTTTCATTTATCTTTATATTCCCTGTCTCTGGCACAATGCAATGCATGGTATGTTAAATGTTTACTATACCATACCATGCTGAATGGAAAATCTGCAAAAGGCATCTACTCATTTGCAGATCTTCAAGCAGATAAATTCTAGGCCAGATAAATTCTCAAGCAAATAAATTCTCAAACTTAGATGTGCATATGAATCTTGTTACAATGCAGATTCTGATCCAGTAGACTTGGGGCAGAGCCCAGAGATTCTGCATTTCCAACAAGCTCCCAGGTGAGGCTGATGCTACTGGTTCAAGGCCACCAGCTACACTTTGAGTGGCTAGGATTGTGGCCTAAGTCATGACATGATTTATGTCATGCTAGAAAAAACTTTTTTGTTTTGCATAGTGCTAGTAACTGAGAGAACAGAAGATGATTTATGCTGTTTACTACTCTATTCTCATAATCTCCATCATGCTGGAGGCTTATCAATTCTTTTGAAAGACATTACAAACAGGCCACTCGTGAGCCAGTCCTCTGCATAGCTGTTGTCCCCATCACAGGAGGTGAGAACGTCCTTAACAGCAGCATTTGTGTGGAGGACAACTTCTGGTTGTTACAGGACTTTTTTCAACACAGAAACCAAATTCAGTTTGGCAAGTAGAAGCTGGGGAGAAGAAGAGAGGGAGGATATTATCCAGGCTCAGCAGGATTGGGCTTACTCATTCATCCTTTCCCACATGAAGAAAAATAGGTATTGAACCCCTGTTAAGGTCCTGTGTTCTACAAGGTGAGAGGGTCTAGGGTTGTCAAGGTGGACAATGGAGAGCTAGTGAAGTTTAGTCAAAAGATTCTGGGGATGGATCTCTTATATTGTAGGAGGAGGAGAGGTGCTCTGGAAGTCTAGACAGGTTGCTCTAGAGAGAGGGAAGGAGGTTCCAACTTAGGGAAACCGATAGAAGCTGCATAAACTTCCAACTACGACTATTCAAATTTTCACCTCGCTACCACACTCAGATAAAATGTAGGAATCAGATTTAAAACATCAACTAAAGGTTTCCAGACATATCAAAGGATTCTTAGTCATCTGTAATTCTCACCAGCTGTTGTACACTGCATTGTCTCATGTCACATGAGGCTGCAGGGGCTCAGCTATCGGTCATTTCTGCTCAGAACCTCTGAAAAAAATGAGTGCTTAATGCACATCCTATGGTTCCTTTTGAGGGCACACAATTTTGATTGTAGGTCTCCCCATAGTCAAATAGATTGGATGTTATGGAACGGTCCAAGACTTTTTAAAGTATATTTGCTATTTTATGTAACGGAGCTCCTGCAAGAGTTACCAAAACACTGGCGTAGCCCTGCCGCAGCAATGGATGGCCAGGAAACAGCCACAGCCAGCCGGACACCTTGGAGCAGGGAGTGGGGGCCACATGAGAAACGTGGTTCTCAAAGTCTGGACAGCAGCAGCAGCACTGGGGAACTTGTCAGAAACGCAAATTCTCGGGCCCCACCCAGACCTACTCAATCAGAAACTCTGGCCCAGTAATCTGTGGGCTCTTCAGCAACTCATCACACTTGCTATGGTCTCAGATGTCGGGTCACACTGGCCTCTGTACAAGCTGATTTCCCCACTTGCCTCTGCACAGACACACAGCTCTTTCTCGCTTTTGTTTTCTTGTCATTGCTTATGCCAATTCTCCTCCCCGCCATTAAACCAAACCATATTTATCCTTCAAGGTGAGTTTGTTCATTCATTCATCAAATCTTTATTGTATGCCTTTTAAGTGCCAGGCAATATCCTGGGTATTAGGGGTACAGTGATGAACAAGATAGAGATGCTCACTTCAGTGCCTCCTGGGAGCACAGGCAAATGAATGGGCCATTATAGTCCTCCCTAATGAGGGCCTAGAGGGAGAGATCCAGGTACGAGGAGAACATACAGTGGGGTAGGGGTTACTTTGCCCATTTGGGGGAAGTTTATGGAAAGTGTTCCTAAGCAGGTGAGAGCCAGTCTGGAAGAATGAACAGGAGGTAGGGAAGGGAAGAAGTTCCTTGCAGTGGGAAGAGATTGGGCTGGAAAGGTGAGCAAAGATCAGATTAGAAACTGACCTTTAGAAATTCCTTCTAAGGCATGGGAGGAGTTTCCACTGATATCATAAAGGAACTGGAAGGAGAAGGCATTGTGGACCTTTAAGTAGGGACCTGGCTGTACTTACCAGTCTGACTCTGAATTCATGTGCTGTATTTTTATCATCCTATGGTCATTCCCCGCTGTTGGTTCTTGACATTTTGTGCCCACAGCACACGTTCAAGTATTATATTTTTGGATTGAATGTGCCCCAAATACATTTATTTAAAAGTTCCTTATGTGAACAGTGTAATGGCTCCTCCAGTGGAACAATGTCACTTGGTATCACCTGTCTTAGCTTTCACATGCATCAAATTGTGTTGTGCTCTATACAACCTCAAATGACCACTCAGACATAAAATTCCCATCAAAAGTGAATGTGCACTTAGTAATAATGTAAATTAATTTTATAAATTGATCAAAATTATGTGGCATATCAGTGAAGGGGACAAGTTTTCCTGGTGCTCAATGTGCAAAGAGAGTCATTACTCTAGAATGTTTTCTAACTCTAGTAACCTTGACTTAATGCAAACTCCTCAAGGACAAGGAAAGTTATCTATTTTTTTAAATTCCTTACAATTACTAACATGGTCCTGGATGTAGCATAAGGAAGGATATGCTTGGATTTTGCATTTTTGTGACTTACTTGACTCTTTTAAATTATGAAATGTCAGGAACCTAAAAATGTATAAATATAAGGAATGCTTATTTGTCCTTCACTCAGCTTAAGAAATAAAACATTACAATGACAATTGCACCCCCATTTTACCTCTTCCCACTGAAAGATAACCACTGCCTTGAATTTGGTATTTGTCAGCCCCAAATGCCTTTACGTTTTTACTACTGTTATCAGTAGTGGTCATAAACAATATGTGGTATTGCTTCTCAGGTTTAAAAATGTATAAATGTTGTCATAATGTATCCTTCTGCAACTCTTTTTGGTTCAAAGTTATCTTCGAGATTTGCCCATCTTTATAGATGCAGCTCCACTTTATCAACGTAACTGCTATATCATATTCCATTGTAGGAACAGACCACATTAGGACATTCAGGTTGGTTTCAACTCTTTGCTAAAACACACAGTGCTGCAACAAATGTGTTTGTATTTAGTTCCCAGTGTACATGTGTGAGAGCTTCCTGCACGTAGCTACATAGAGCTGATAGTGGGATTGCTGGGTTTTAGGATATGTGCATCATCAATCTAACTAAATAATGCCAAAATGCTGTTCAAAGTTGTAACAATTCACACTCCTATCAGGCAGAGGGTGAGTTTCTGAGGCTTCACATTCTTGATAACCATGTCACTTTCAGATTCAAGGATCTGATGAATTCTTCATACACACATACACACACACCCACACACACCCACACACGCCTACACATATCAGGGTTCTTAGGGAAAAACAGAACTTTATTAAATGAGTAGCATTTACTTTAGAACTTCCCAGAGAGTAATAAATGGCTACTTTAAAATTTTTGACAACTTAGAATTAGTTGATTGTATTATTTTTAAATTGTACAAATAACAGTAATGTTAAAGGAAATTATATGGGAAAAGTTCAAAATTGTCTATAGTATTATCCCATTAACATAGTCATTTTATTTTTTATACAATAGATGCTTATTGACTTGGTAATTGTTGCTTTAACCAAATTGAATAATTTTTTAAAAGTTTTAATAGATTTAGGGGGTACATGTTAAATTCCATTACATGTATATATTTTATAGTGGGAATGAGTTTTAAAACTAATTCACTGTTGGCTAATTTTATGTTTTATGGAAATGTTCCAAATATGTTGAGTGCTGTACTAGTGTTCTAATAGGTCTGTTAGACTACAGTTAAATATAAATGAACAGAACAGACTTCCAGGTCAGACTTGTTTCTATTTTAGAAATTGTCTCTTACTACATGTAATTCCCAAGAACAGTTCTGGTCATACAGTGTATTTATACTCTTCCATATTTTTTTTATTGCAGCAACAATCCGATACACACAAAGCAAAGCCTGCTAAAATGTAAAGCACACAATCACAGTACAAAATAGTGGTTTGTAAAATTAGCCTCTTCTCATTTTTTTCTTTTTCACTAATTCCGTTCTTTTGTAAATACCCTGGTAAAGGGAAAGCATTGACTTGGGGTGGTAGCAACCTGACAAGTGGTTTTACAGAGCAATTAGTGCTAGATGCAGTATTAGGGTCATACCAGAACTGAAGACGTGGGCATGGGTGTCTAGTTCTAAGAACAGGTAGAAGACATTTTTAGGAACCTCTAATGCTAAATGCTTTTTACTCAAGAGTCCAATATGAGATACACCGTGTTTCTCCGAAAATAAGACAGGATCTTATATTTATTTTTCCTCAAGAAGACACCCTAGGGCTTATTTTCAGAGGATGTGTTATTTTTTTTAAGTATGGTACAACAATCTACATTTATTCAAATATAGTTAAGTCATCTTCTTCTGGAACATCATCATAACTCTCCAAACCCCGAATTCCATCCTGAATTTCTTGCAACTCTATTTCCTTTAGAACCATTGGCCCCAATCTCTCATGTCGTGCAATAGAGCTCTCATGGGGCAGATGAGAAGGGCTGCTCATCTTCTTTACCGCTCCGCGACAAAATGCATAGGTTGTGCAGATAAGCTGCTTAGCCACGCCCATCACTATGTCTTATTTTTGGGGTAGGGCTTATATTGCACAAATGCTTAGAAATCCTGCTAAGGCTTATTTTATGGGTAGGTCTTATTTTCGGGGAAACACGGCAGATGTGATGAAAATCATGACAAAAGTCTTCTTAGGCAGATACATCATCAAAATTGATGTCTGAACTGCGCAGAGCTGTCAAAGAAGATTCAGTTAACTCTTCCAAGTCAGTTTTCCCAATTCTCAGGAGAAATGAAATCATTCCTAGTTTCTCAGGTCTCCTCATTAATGTCTTCACTCAGAAAAATCTTCCCCTCAGATTTGAGGAGGAGAGCAAATTTAGCATGCTATTAGCCAATTGTTTTCATGAAAAATTCCTGCCATTTACCACTCCACTTCTAATAGATGGTTTATAATTTCTGGTTAGAACCACGTGGAATTATACACGCCAATGGAGTTATCTTCTTTTCTGCTATGATCATCTTTTGTCTTTACCATCTGCAAAACATAAAAAATTGCATTGCTCTTAATGTCACTGTTTGTGTTTAAAATGTTTTCTCTAGAAGCCACTCCTTTATATGCCACATATGAAACAAATACAAGTAGTTTTTGTCATCTTTAATAGTCAAAATAAAAGTGCAATTCAAGGTGGTTAGAGAATAGATATAAATGAGCCACGTTTAAGTAGAACTACAGACATACTCCTTCCAGTGACAACATTGGTACATTCGTGATTTGAAATTCCATGCTTAGCAAATTTAGTGGCTGGTATTATTAAATAGGCACTTGAACAAAGGTACACTACACAATATCAGGGCACTGCCCAGAACTCATCTAATCTAGCAGCTGTAAGAAAGTACAGCTTCCTTGCCTCTGGGCAGCCTAACTTAGACGCCTGAGTCCCCTTGAAGGATCAGGCTTAAGCTGCCCTCTGTGGGACTCTGCCTGAGAGACACCCTTGTTTGGCTTCTACTTCTTCCCTGTCTGGCTTCTTCCACTCCCTTGCTGGTTCTCCTGTACACACCTCCTCAGTAAATCACATGCACACAAATTCTCAACTCACGGTAGGCTTTGGGGGAAGCTGGCCTAACACAGAATCTTAGAGAGCCTCCAGTCCATTGGTCTTTAGATAACTTTGCTTAAGTACCCACCTCAAAGGGGGAAAAAAATCATATACTTCTTGCCTTGCACATTTTAAAGCTAACAAATAATTTTTTTTCATTATGAATGTAAGTAGCTAAAAAGGATGTAATCTGTGAAATATTATAAAAAGTGACATTTAATAATAAAAGTTCCACATTTCTCTTTTAACTTATCCGATGGAGTCTACCATTATCCATTTAGAATATAAGTAAACAAGCTCATGTTTAGAAGTCAGACATTTTATAGTGTTTGTTTCTCTCCTTAAACTTGTATTTCCATTTCACTTCTGCCATAGAATTTCATTCTAACTCTATGTATGTATATGATTGTTTGCCTAATCATAATTCTCTACAGAAAAAAATATAAGTGTATGTTTTTTATTTCCTATGACTATAAGCTTCTAAGTGTTAAAATTTTTTTCTAGATGGATTATCATTAAAATTTATCAAAACAGCATATATTTAAATTTTAGTTATTCTACCAAGACAAAAAGTAAACATTTTATTGGAAATGCATTTATTAATGTGATGAATAGTTTTTACTATTATTTTTACTTATTACAATTTATTGTTAGAGTGAAGCAAAGTTTAATATCATAGTTGATAGAATTATTACTTATTGTTTTAGATTTAAGCACTAATGCATTTTGTTTACATAGATGGGTTTTGAAAGAGTTTTATCATAGCAATGTCAAATAATTCTTTGAATTATTTTTTGAGTTATATTCCAGAAATGACCCAGTATTCTTTAAAAGGTTTTACAAAAGAATCATTAACCCAGCCATTTGATGATATTTTCTCATTTCTGGAAAATTTACCCAAAAAAGGCTTCACAAACTTACCAAATGGCCATTAGCTATACCTGTTACTCTCTCACTTACAGGCACAGTATTTAACTTGAAAAAATAAAATATGGTTAGACAAGTTTAATATTGCTAAATTAAGTACATGACATATTTTTAAATCATCTGTTTTTTATTTTAATATGTTTTTTTCTTCAGAATTTTGAAGCTTCATAGCTCATTCACTTTATGGCAAATTTTCCCTACATATCCTAACTGGAGGAACTAGTCTTCATTGTAAAACCAATAAGCCTCTGCCTTAGAAAGAGTCTAATCTCATCTTTCAATTAAAATAATTATGTTATTAAGGGTTCCTGTGGTGACATTTTACAATCCTATTCCAAGATAGCTAAATGGCTCTTGCCATAGTGCCACAGTTTGTGGATTTTATTATTATTATTAGTTTGGATACCTGATGAAAGAATGCTTGCTCTCTGTTTTAGTCTGTTCAGGATGTTAACCAACTACTACAACTGGGTGGCCTATAAACAACAATAATTTACTTCTCATAGTTCTGGAGGCTGGAGAGTCTAAGATCAAGGCACTGGCAGAATCAACACCGACTTTCTGATTCATACATGCACCTTCTCACTGTGTCCTCACATAGCGGAGGTGAAGAGGAGTCTTTCTGGGTCCTTTTTTAATAAGGGCACTGATCCCATTTATGAGGGGTCCACCTCCATGACCTAATCACCCCTGAAAGATCCCGCCTTCTAATATCGTCATCTTGCGGGATTTCAACATATGAATTTTGAGAGGACACAAACATTCCGACTACAGCACTCTCCACTGATATTTCTCCAGTGGACTCTTTACTTTGTTCTCATGGAATTCTCACTCAGGAGACATACATCCTCTGACGATAGTTGGGAAATGGAACAGGCCAGGTTACTAAATGAAATTTATCATCACTCCTATTATCCTTATGCTATATCTGAATTCAGAACATTCCAATATGAGTTCAAATACCTCATTTCTAGCAACACACTTCTTCCTTAACAGAAATATGTATAGGACAGAAAAGACCTGAAGCCTTACCTGGGTGCTCTGATTAAAGGAGACCTACAGATCCAATACTTAAAAATGACTCCTGGTTTGACCACCCCACTGTACCCCCAATGCCTTCCTAGGAGGGTTTTACATCTAGGGCAAATCACCATAATCAGATTCAGAATGGCTGAGAGATACATTTTTGTTCGTGTGAAGTGGGGGCATTTGTAAAAGGGAATGCAGGGAAGGAGGCCCTCTGTGATTCCTTAGGTGTAAATAAACTCTCAGGTAGATGGAGCCCTTTAAGGCTAGCTTTTAGAAATCCATGCATTGCAGAGTCTTTGTGTCCCCTAGAGTCCCCTAGTATATGTATCCCAGTATGAAAAACACTGGCCTCGCCTAAGCTTATTATTACACCAAGAAGAAAGTTGAGGACCAGAGTAATCAGGTGACGTTTTGAGATTCCCAAAGCTAGTTAGCAAAAGAACCAAAACTAGCACCCGGGCCTCCCCATTCCTAGTCTGGTGTTCTTTTCACCATGACAACCAGCTTTAATATCACTTGTCATCATGATCACAATTTTAAATAGTAGCTAACCTTTATTAAGCTTTAATTCTGTGCCAAGTACTGTTTGAAGCACTCCACTTTATTTACTGCTCACACTGGCCAGGGATGTAGGTAGGCTCTATTATTTCTATTTTACAGATAAGGAAGAAATGGAAGCTCAGAGAGGCAAAGTGACATGCCCAAGATCACATGACCAGTAACTGCAGAAATAGGATTCAAATCCACACCTGGCCCCAGATTCACTCTTTCCACCACTGTTTGCCAAGTGGTTTCTACAAAACACTTACCCTATAAGATGCTCCCTGATATATGGTTCTGCAGTCAAATTGGTTTGGTTATAGCTGCTCTCTCAGAATCACAATGAGTATTTTAACCCATTAAAGACAATGAAAAGTCCTGCCAAAGGATGCCTACTTATCAGTGATTTCAAGGGAAATGACTTCTTGCCCAAATACCTATTATTAACAATATCCAGTGAAAGGATCCCATTAAAGAAGGTTGATTTAGGCTCAATATCTATAACACTAGGTTAGTGGTTCTTAACCTTTAGCCTGTATCAGAATCACCTGGAGGGCTCCACCTCCAGATTTTCTGATTCAGTACATCTGGGGTGTGATCCAAGAATCTGCATTTCTAATGGGTTCCCTGATGATGCTGATTTTGCTGGTCCAGGGACCATACTTTGGAAAATACTATATTTGATGTTGGAAAAATAAAGACTAAGAAACAAGCCCTGGGTTGGCATAAAGGGAAAAGGGATACAGTTATGCTTTTTAAAAGTCCACATTAAAATATGGCAAATGTACATAAAATTTGTCCTTTACATAGATGTATAGAATGAAAATATCAGAAAAATGGGCAGGTAAAAAAAAAA
>VBSM01001681.1:6258138-6295187 GCA_008086735.1 Cheirogaleus medius
GTCTCACTCTTGCTTAGGATGGTCTCAAACTCCTGGCCTCAAGCAATCCTCCCACGTCAGCCTCCCAGAGTGCTAGGATTACAGGCATGAGCCACCATGCCCAGCCTAGATTTTTACTTTTAATTGTCAAACATATTACCAAACTTAATTCATGTAGGGATTATATTAGTTGATTATATACCAGGCATAGTGTATACTTTGAGCTTTATATGTATCATCTCCAACTTTTCAACAACTCAGAGATAGATTTTATGAGTTCTGTTTCATAGCCTAACTTTAAGGTGAACTTACATTCTATAAACATAATTATTGAGCATGAAGCACTATGACAAAAAGTATTGGATTAGGTGCTGTGAATATTCTTAAGTAAGATGCTTCAAATATCTGTATCTTCCATTTCCTTGTCTGTAAACAGCTACAGTACAGCTCAGTGATTTCCAAATCATTCCAATTTTCAAATTCTAAGCTTCTATCATTCCAAGAAAAAAGTCAAATAAATATTTTCTGAAGAGACTCTGACTGGCTTCATGGAACAGGGCTTGCCAAATGTCACCAAACCAAGTTGCTGGCAAGAGATCTCTAAGGAAAAGGATTAAAGATATCATCTATTTCTAGATGTATGATATATACTTATAATAGAAAAATGCAAAACACTTTTGGAGAAAAGAAATTATGAAGAATGATAATAAGTAAGAAGGTATTGGTAATACTCACTTGATGATAATCCTTTTGATTCTACCTACCTTATCATTTTCAGTAGCAAACCACCTTGGCATATCTAACAGGATTGACTTAATAAGGATTTATAGCAATGTTTTCCAAACTTGAATGCACACTGAAATCACCTGAGAGCTTAAAAAAAAAAACCTGATGCATGTGTCTCACCCCTAGAAAATGTGATTGAATTGATATGGGATGTGGGCTGGACTTTGGACTTTTCAAAAAATATCTGGGCAATTCTAATGTATAAATAGGATTGGGAACCATTGATGTATAGGGTTCTTTCCCTATAAATTACATTGTTATTTATATCCCCTTCTATGAACTGAATTGTTTCCCTCCCCTCCCCTCCCCCATTCATATATTGAGGCCCTAACCTCCAGCTGACTGTATTAGAGATAGGGAGGTAATTAAAGTTAAATGAAGTCCTCAGGTGGAACCCTGATCCTATAGAACCAGTACCCTTATAAAAAGAGGAAGAGACACCAGGACCCTCTCCCCACCATGTGAGGACAGAGAAAGGAGGCAGTCATCTGCAAGACAGGAAGAGAGCCATCATCAGGAAGTGTATAGGTTAGCACCTTGATCTTGGTCTTACAGCTTCCACAACTTTGAGAAAACACATTACTGTTGTTTAAGCCCCCCAGTTTATAGTATTTGTTATGGCAGCCCAAGCAGACTAATAGACCCCCTCTTATGCCCACCTTCTCTGTCTCTGATCTACCCCTAATTCCTTCCTTAATGTTGGGAAAATACATTGAATCAGAAGTTACTAAACCAGAGTCAAGTCCCAGCATGGCACTAAACCTCTGAGCCTCAGTTTCTCCATCTGCATACTAGGGATATTAATTTCATCTCCCTACGGGGTTTTGGAGGGCATCCAATGAGATCATGTGTATGAATTTACCTTATAAACAGTACAACTCTTTGCATGGGCAAGCTGTGTTTGATACCTGCCCCTTTCTCTTACTCAACCAGCCTCCCTTTTCAGTCACCTACGTGATTTCTCATTTGTGTCTCTTCCTCAATTTCACCTCCCCAGTATGTCTCCCACCTGTTCAGTCACCAGTCATTTGACCTCACTCCAACTCCCTAGTTGTCACATCATGTTTTCCCTTTAGAATAGGTCTGCTGGCAACTAGTTCTCTTAGTTTTCCTTCATCTGAGAATGTCTTTATTTTGCCTTCATTCCAAAGAGATATTTTCACTCAATATAAAATTCTGTGTTCAAGTTCTTTTCTTTCAGCACTTAAAAAATATGTTGTTCCACTGTCTTCTGGCCTCCATGGTTTCTGATAGGAAATCTAGTCATTTGAACAGTTGTTTCCTTAGATTGTAACACAGTTTTTCTTTAGCTGATTCAAGATTGGTTTCTTTTCCTTGGTTTTTGGCAGTTTGATGTATCTGAGTAGGGTTTTCTTTGAGCTTTTAAAATGTATGTTTTAATTTAATTAAAATTTAAATGTATATCTTTTACCAATTTGGGGAGGTTTTGGTCATTATTTCCTCAATCCTTTTTCCTGCATGAATCTCTTTCTACTTTCCTAATGAAATTTCAATGAAACAAATGTTAGACCTTTTGATACTATTCCACATGTCTCCAAGGCTCTGTTCATTTTTTTTCTCAATCTCTTTTTTCTCCTCAATTTTTATACTTAATCTTTCTTCAAGTTCACCGACTCTTTCTCTGTCATTGTCACTCTGTTATTGAGACCTTCTAGTGAATTTTTAATTTTAGACATTGTATTTTTTACTCCTAAAATTTCCTTTTGATTCTTTTTTATAGTCTCTATTTCTCTTTTGAGAATGTGTATGTTTCCATTTACTTTAAGTTGTTTACCTTTACCTCATAGAGCATAGTCTCCGTCTGAAAGTTGCAACATTGCAACACTGGAGTCAACAGGAGGTTGGCATCTGTTAACTGTCCTTTTCTTTGAGAATTGTTTGCATCTCCTGGTTGTCTTTAAGTTGCATATTCTGGATTGTATCCTGAACATTGTGAATATTATATTGTGTAGACTCTAACTCCTGTTATAATTCTCTGTAGAATTTTATTTATTTTTTGTTCATTTTGGCAGGCAACCAACCCATTTAAGTTCAGGATGCAAGTGTTGTCTGTCTGTTTGTCTGTGGGCAGTAGTCACAGTTTAGTTTCCAGAGCTTTCACTATTCTGCTTGGGGTCTTTCCCATCTATGTACAGATTAGGGGAGAGCCTATACCTATGCAGGTCCCACAGTTACAATTAGAGGGTCCCTATACACACACATACACACACACACATACTCCAAATTTATTTCTCAATTCTTCTGTTGGGCATTTTTATTCCCATTATAAATGGCACTGTTATGAACATTCTAGTACATGACTTTTGGTGAATATATATATATTTCTTTTGAGTATATACAATGAAGTAAAATCACTGGGTCATTGGCTATGTGTATTTTCAGTTTTAGTAGATAGCCAGGAATATTTATTTTAACATGATTTCCCATATGATTCTAGTACATAGCAAGGAATGTAAATTGCCACCCTAGAGCCTACAATAGCTCCCTGTTCTGCATGTGCTATTTTATTTTTAGCTGTAGGTCCATGACCATTTCCCCGCCCCGCCTATGAAGCTGCCCTCAGCCTTCACACAGATCTCAGGACCACAGCAGCCTCGTCCTCTCCAGGCCCCGCTGAAGCTAGGGCTCAGCTGGGGGCCTACATTTCACACCAAGAAAGCCCTGGTCACTAAGGGAGAAAGCAGACTTCAAGTGTTCAAACCCTGGAGGCTCCTTGAACAGTTCCACCTCACCCACACTCTACACAAGGGTGCAGGGCTTCTGCCCACTCATGACCTGCTGTCCTTGTTCTTGCCCCTCTCACTTCTCAGTTCCCCGACTCCACACCAAGCATTTCCACCTACATGTAGTTCTGAATTTGTCAACACAACTGACTCTCTTTTTTGCCTTTCTGGAGTTTTATCTACCTTGCTCCTTATTTTGGGTACCCCCTTGTAACCCTAAGCCCCTCTTTTATCTATGTCCTTTCATCTCTACTTGTCCCAGTGAATTCTAATTACTCATCTTCTACTGGGGGAAAATCTCAACAAACAAAGGTACTTCAGAGTCTTCAACTCTAGGTACTCATGATTACCTTTTTTTCCTTGTTGTTTATCATTCACTGGAGCTGTAATTTCTTCGGAATGTACCTCTTCCTTGTCTTTCATCATCAATTCCTCAGTTGAAAAGAGCTTGTATAACTTCTGGATCAAATCAGTAGCGGTCTCAGAACCACTACTATGATTGTTCCCTAATACAAGGAAATATTGCTCCTGGGAACCAATTTCACCAAACAGTTCACTGTTTTCTGTCTTTATTTCATACACTTCAGGAATAAGTCTACAGTAAGGGAGAAGAGAGATGAAAAATTAGTTAGCCAAATCCCTTACAGTATTAAATGTAAATACAGCCAGATAATATGAGAGGAATTAATTTTATGCGTGTGATTGGAATAATCCAAAAGCAGTTTGTGAATGAAATTTGATGCAAGGACAATTTTATAATATTCTCAAGGGAAACTGACATTCATTTATTTCAGCAGTTTAGGATTCCAAACCAATATTATTTTCATCACTAAATTTTTATTGACTATTTAGGGTGGTACTTTACAAAATCAAACTTGAAAGAATCCTTCCTGCCAGTCTTCATCTGTGTTTTGTTTTCTAAATGGTAAATGTTTTGTTTTGTTTATGTTTTTCTTCTGCTCTAAAACTGTCACATCTAATCTTTGATATTATAAGTTTTCTGTTTTGGCAGCATCCAATATTAGAGTCCTGTTATGTCGTTACTAATAATAAGCTTTTTCTTTTTTCGGTAGAAGCAACAGAAATAGAAACATGGTTCTTTCCAATATAGGTCATGTTCTATCTGCTATTAACTCCATACCTGTGCTGTCATCACAAAAAGTAGCATTTAAAACACACACATGGTGGGAGGGGGGAGGAAGTGATGGGTATATACAAACATAATGAGTGAGATGTGCAGCGTATGGGGGATGGTCATGCTTGAGGCTCTGCCTCGAGGGGGGAGGGGAGCATGGGCAATATACATAACTGTAATATTTGTACCCCCATAATATGCTGAAATAAAAAAATAAATAAATAAATAAAACACACACACATACACCCCCTCCCCCAAACTTGCATCTTGAAAACTAAAATGCCACTAATTTCAAATTATGTTCTTAAGGACTGTTTCCAGTTGTAGCGTGTTGCCCAAGCTCTGAATTTCTCAACTCACAATACAGTGTTTTCTGTGCCAACATTCTCTGGGTTGGAAGAGGTGATGTTAACACATGTGGCTCTCAGATCTTTGGTGGGATATTTGTTGATGGCACCTGGAGAGAGAGTGGGCTGGTTAGTCTCAATTTTACCCTTCCACATTCTGTCCATCATCCAAAGTCAGTTCATCTTTTCCTGTGGTTGGCAGTGTTTTCAAGAACAAATTAATTTTATAAGGGACTCAGCAAAGTAAGCATACTCTGGCATTGAAATTCCTTGTTGTTGGCAAAGTCAATGAGATATAGCAGCAACAGTAAATAATTCCCATGCTCTGCATGTCACAAGCTTGTGATATAATTCGAGGATATCTCTAAATCCCTCCTATCATTTGTTTCTCTCCCTATGATCTTTCTACAAGATTCTATTAGCTATCAAAATTGTCTGTCTTTTTTATCCTGGGCTTAGGAGAAAGGCACAATTTTCTGCCTGCTGCTAAATATAACTTCCGAATTCTAAGATTCCTGAGGATTCCATAAGCCCTAGGGCTTTTTGTGTGCCAGAAAACCTGCACCCCTGTGATTCTCTAGTAAACTTGCAGGAGCTGCAGAGAACCATACATGTGGCCTTTGCCACATTCCTAATTCCAGCACAGGCCAGGACTTGTGTGATGCTACAAGGTCTTGTGTGTGCTATTATACCCATGTCTAAAATTACAACACATGGGACGGGTGAGGTGGCTCATGCCTGTAATCTTAGCACTCTGGGAGGCTGAGGTGGGAGGATTACTTGAGGTCAGGAGTTCGAGACCAGCTTGGGCAAGAGTGGGACCCTGTCTCTATTAAAAATTAGCTGGGAATCATGGGGTATATGCTTGTAGTCCCAGCTACTCAGGAGGCTGAGGCAGGAGGATCACTTGAACCCAGGAGTCTGAGGTTGCTATGAGTTAGGCTGATGCCACAGCACTCTACTCAGGGCAAAAGAGTGAGACTGTTTCCAAAAAAAAAAATTACAACACATGGGCAGAGGCTAGGGCAGCCACTCTCAAAGCCCCTAGGCCTGTAAAGACACCGCTAAAAATCCCCGTGTGGCTGCGCCAGGGCCAGCTGCCTGAGATAGAGACTGTAGAAGAGATTTGCACCTATGGCTTATAAGAATTCAAGTCAGAACCAAGGTTAATTTATAATGACAAGACAAAATAGAAGTCCTTGGAGCAGGTGGAGGGCACTGTCAGGGGATATTATTTATTACAGCAGTGCACCTTGTTAAGGGTTTAGTAAGTGAAGTATAGTGTGATGGACAAGAGCACACCTCTGGGGTCAGAATATGTGTGGCTGAGTCTAGAATTTACCAATTACGATGTGTGAGCTTTTGAGCAATTTATTTAACATTTCCGAACCTCAGTTTTTTCACTCGTAAAATGGGTATATAAAAATTTTCCTTTGGGGGCTGTACTGAAGATTAAATTATAGCATCCATTAAGCAACTTTGCATATCATAAACACTCACAGATTAGTGTTTCTATCTTTTCACCCATTGGAGGATTTCCTGGCAAATACTTTGGCAGTGTAGCAGCAAGGCTCAAGGTCAAAAAGATGTGGGATTTTCCTGAGATTTTTCACTGTCTCCTATTCACACTCCACCACTGTTAACTGAAGTGAGGATCACGTTACTAAGGATCATTATACACAGAGACATTAAATCTATTGCAAAAGCAAAAGAAAAATTTTGATGACTTACGTCTGATTAAATGAACAAATGGCCTGACAAACTTGATGATATAGTCCCAATCTGGCTTGTGGGTTCGGCCAAGCTGGACTAAATGATGATCCAGGGGGTGGCTGGCTAATTCTTCTAATTCCTTGTCATTGTATGTGGGACCAAAGGAAAGCACAAATATGGAGTAGCCTTGACACTTGGCTCTCAGAGATACATTTCTTAAGACTTCCTTGTCTAACGGGTTTGTTTCACCAGCAGATATTACAAAGATAACTTTGTTTTTTCTGAGATTGGGGGTTCCTATGAAGACATTGTCAAGTGTCCACTGCAGGGCATGGCCAATAAAAACATCTCCGTTGAGTTGTTGAAGAGAGTCTTGGAGATGACGTTTCATTTGATATATGCTGTTATATGTAACCAAATCAAATTCCAGGTAGATGGGGCATTCTTCACCATTGGGCACATAGCCTGGGGGAGAGTAGCTCAGGACAGCCACTCTGTCTCCCAAGGTGGAGGTCAGTGGATCTGGAGCGATGTGGAAGTAATCAAGCACTGAGGTTACAAAAGCTTTCACTTCCTTAAACTCATCACTTCCTACTCTTTGGGAAGCATCTATGAGGAAAGCCACATCCATGTAATATTCTTGAAGAGAGGCATCTCCAGGTCCATTAGTAAGGCCTGGTTCTTCTTTTCTGCCATGATTTTCATGTCCTGCAACAGAATAACTCAAGTCATTCTTTTCAATAGAAGGATAAACTTGGAACTCCTAACCATGGATGGCAAATACATGGCACGGAGTGTTCCCATGCTCCATTCCCATACCCATGACAGACATCACTAATCAATCACAGTACTCATTCCCAGATGCATTCTCCACATCCATCTCCACGTAGTGCAGGGAGAGGCATTACCTTTTGAAGTGTGTTGTCACAGGAGAAGAAATCTATTTGCCACCCTATCTTAAAGCTTTGTGAAAGGATTGATTTATCCTCAAGCTATTTTAATGTGCAAGACAAGAAATATACTGCCATTTTAAGTGCATCCTACATAGTTATAAAATTTGGAGTACATTTTTGCATGATATTTAATTATTAATACATGTAATGACCCCAAGAGAAAGTATGGATGTCAAAGTTACATTTATTGATGGCACAAACACATATACCTTTATACACATGTTCAAAATATGTACTATAGAATGATGTCATGAGAACAAGTATAAACAAATGCTGTCTTTAGAATATAAACGCTGTGAAAGGACATAGTTTTAAGAACTTGGTACTCAAAGTGCCAGGCTACAATTAGTTTATCAGTCCATGACAAGATAAGGAGAATGTTCTATGATGTAAGTTGACTATATTACTAAGCACACAGATTAGTTCAGCTGACTTTTTTTTTGTAGCAAGACTTTCTTAATGAAGGAAAGAGTGCCTTGATTTACATTCTGATGCAAGCTTCTTATCTTGTTGCAGACCAGTATTTTATGTAGCACTACCCTAAGCCTAAGAGATCATGAAACCTGTCCACAATCATGGGAATGATGACTGATTGGTGAGGCCACAACAGGAAATGCCAGCTCAGAAAGACAGAAAGTAGATGGCTGATGTTTTGTTTGTCTGTGAACCTAATCAAGCAAAAAATATACTTATACCTGGAACAAATTTATTGATCAACCCTTTCTGCTCAACCCTTTTTTAGATGCTTTTACATTTATTATTTTATTTCTCACTACAAATGAATTCATTGACCTGTATCAATGCTACAAAACCTTAATATTGAAATAGAATACAAAAAATCCCCAAAACCCCAACACCATGGGTGATGTTATTAATGAGGCAAATTCTCTATTAGACGATTTTTGAATGTTCAAATGAATCCTACCTTCCTGGTGTAAACCTCACATTATCTTTTTTAAATCTATTGTTGACTTGATTTGCTAAAATTTTGTTTAAAATTTTTACATCTACGTTCACAAGAAATGTTGGTCTCTAGTTTCTCTTTCATATATAAAAGACATTACAATATCTTTGTCTGGTTTTGGCATCGTGGTAATCAGACCTCAAAAAATGAGTTGGAAATATTCCAAATCTACTTTTCTAGCTATTTAAAAATATACAATAAATTATTGTTAATTGTAGTCACCCTATTGCCCTACTGAACACTAGATCTTATTCCTTCTAACTGTATTTTTGTACCCATTAATGAACCCATCTTTATCCCCTCATCCCCAGTAGCCTTCCCAGTCTCTGGTAATCACCATTCGATTCATAGATATCCCAGTTACCCAGATTTGATCATTACACATTGTATGCTTGTATCAAACTATCACGTGTACCCTATAAATATGTACAATTATGTACCCATAAAAATTAAAGTTTAAGATGAGTTGAGAGATATTCCCTCTGCTTTAATTTTCTAGAAGAGTTTGTATAGCATTGTTATTATTTCTTCCTTAAATGTTTTGTTAAATTCACCAGTGAAATCATCTGTGTCTGGAGTTTTCTTCTTTATGGGTAAGTTTGAGCTACAAATTCAATCTCATTAATAGGTATAGGGCTATTTTGTTTATTTCTTGAGTGGACCTTGGTAATTCGTGCATTGCAAGAAATTTGTGCATTTCACTTAAGCTAATTTATATGCAAGAAATTATTCAGAATAATCCATAGTTATTCTTTTAATATCTGTAGAATGTCTCCTCTCTCATTTCTGATGTTGGTAATTTGTGTTTTCTCTTTATTCCTGGTGAGTTTGATTATAGGTTCATCAATTTTATTGATCTTCTCAAAGAAATAACTTTTGGTTTTATTGATATTCTCTATTATTTTTCTATTCCATTTCATTGAGTTCCACTTTAATTTTATTATTTTCTTTCTTCTGTTTACCTTGGGCTTAACTTGTTCTTCATTTTCTGGTTTCTTAAGGTGGAAATTGCAGTCATTGATTTGAAAACTTTCTTCTTTACCAATATAAGCATTTAATGCTATTAACTTCCTCCTATGTACTGCTTTAGTGGAATCTCACAAATTCTGGTATATTGATTTCATTTTCACTCATTGCAAAATACTTTCTAATTCCCCTTTAGATTTCTTCTTTGACCATGTATTATTTAAAAGTGCTTATGTAGTTTCCAAATACTTGGGGATTTTTCAAAGATCTTTCAGCTATTGGCATTTAATTTATTTCTGTTTTGGCCACAGAACATCCTTGGTATGACTTGAATCCTTCAAAATTTTGAGCATTGTTTTATAGCCCACAATATGTTCTATCTTAGTAAATGTTTTGTGTGCACTTGAAAAGAATGTGTATTCTGCTGTTGGGTGTTCTATAAATGTCAATTAATGAGTTGATAGTGCTGTTCAAGCCTACTATATATTTCTGCTGATTTTCTGTCCACTTTTTCTACCAACGATTGGAAGAAGATATTGAAACTCATTGATACTCTTTTCATTTTTTAAAATCTTTTTTCTCTATGTTTCATTTTGGATATTTCATGTTCCAAGCTACATTTTCAAGTTCACTATTTTCTTTCTTTTGCCAAATCTAATCTGCCATTAATTCTGTCTAGTGTATTGTTCTTCTTAGATATTATAATTTTTTTATCTCTACAAATTCTATTTGAATCTTCTGTTTATATCTTTCATGTTTCTACTTAAATTTAACCATATGGAACGCAGTTACAATAACTGTTTTAGTATCTTGGCTAATTCTAACATCTGTGTCAGTTCTGGTTTGGTTTTGAATGATTATGTTCTTCATTATAGATTGTGTCTTTCTGCTTCTTTGTATGCCAGACATTGTGAAATTTTCCTGTTGGGTGTGGGATACATTTGTATTCTTATAAATATTATGTGCTTTGTTAGGGGAGGCAGTTAAGTTATGTGGAAAGAGTTTGATCCTTTTGGGTCTTGCTGTTATGATTTGCTAGATGAGTCCAGAGCAGTGCTTCATTTAGGGCTAATTATTTCCTACTACTGAGGCAAGACCCTCCTAAGGTTTTCTCCCTATTACTGTCTGAATTGTGATTTTCCCAGACTTGCAGGTGGGAAAAGGCACTCTTCCTGACCCTGTGGAGCAAATGGCACTATTTCCAGATGGTTCTTTCCCCAGCACATGCATGTGCTATCAGTTTTCTGCTGAATAATCCAGGGAGACCCTCTGCAGATCTCTGGGGTCCAGTCTCTGTGCAGCTATCTCCTCTCTGGTATTCTGTCTTGCAAACTCTTAGCACCTTGGTCTCCCTATACTTCCAGCTCTGTCTCCTTATCTCTGCGAGCTCACTGGGCTCCACCTGAATCCCCCTTCCTGTATCATGGCCTGAAAACACTCCCAAGGCAGTAAGCTGGAGCAATTGTAGGATTCACTTCATTTGCTCCCCTGCTCTCAGGATCACTGTCTTTCATTTCCTGATGTCCAGTGTTGTTTCATATATTTTGTTTTGTTTGCTTTTTTTTTTTCTTTTGGTTAATTCAGTTGGGAGGTTAATCCAGCTTCTTTTCTCCATCTTGGGCAGCTCTAATAGATGAGAACTGACCATCCTGTTTGAGATGCTTCCATGTTCTCTACCTTCTCACAAAGGACTAAGAACTGGCCATACACATAGACCAGATTCTTCCATTATTAACATATTTGTATTAATTGAACAGGATTTTGCATTTCACAAGCATGTTTGAAATTTATGGGTCTCTGTTCTCCATCAGGAATCTAGTTTCAAACTCTTCTTAGAATTTCTGATCAAGATGGAGGTCTCTGATTAAACAACCAAATATGAAACTAGAAGTGCAGATGAAAGCATATATTTCTACTATGGGTGCTATATAATGTACTTTAGCTCTAAAACAACACCACAGAAAACACTACCAGAGTTCTCAGCCATAGCGTGTTAGGAACTGTGAAGATTAATTAAATGGACATTTCTACCTTTTTGGAGTTTGCAATCTTGGGGTTGACTAACCATTACCTACTCTGCTACCAGGATATCTGTTTTCCAACCACAGTGTTTCAGTTTCTCCTTAAAAAGCTCAACCAACACAGTTTGTTAAAACCTAAGGAAAAGTATTGCATAAAAGTTCTGGTAGAAGAGGAAGGGTTGACTTATGTTAGTGGAATATTTTTTCATGCATGCCCTTACTGTTAAGGACAGGTGTAGGTGGGCAACGTTAACCACAGGAAAAAAGGAAGGGAACAAAAAGGAAGACACCAATAAACATTTAGAAACTAACCAGCAAGGACAGGAGCTCCCAGTTAGGGACCTTTCCTGGCCAGGAGCATGCACAAAACCTAACAGCTCATATCCAAAGGTGGCCTTTTCCTCATTAACACACATTAACATGATAAAAACCACACTCATCAGCACCAAGGTAGCTTACAATTATCATGGCAACCCCTGGAAGTTACCCTATAAGAATAAAATTGAGAAGTGCCCTTAGTTCTAAAAACTCTCCACCCTTTTCCTAGGAAAGTTATAAATATTCCACCTACCATTTAACATATCATAAGGTGTAAACATAAAAATGAAAGTATAGTAAGACCCCAGCTGTCTTCTCCACTCATGGAGATAAACCCATTTCCCCTCAGGAAATGTACTTTCACTTGCTATTCTATGTTAACAAGACTACAGTAAAAAAGCTGCTTATGTGGAAATGCTAGTGTCTATCATCACTCCCTCACACCTGCTGGACTTATAATTCTATCATGCCAGGAGCCACTAAACTGGGACAACATCTCTAAAAAATCAACCCTGACAATACCAGAACTATTACTGTTTTTCCAATATTCTTTTTATTAATGGGGAAAATCTCAACCCTTTTCCAAAATATTGATCAAAAAAGCTATTTTCTAAAGAGGTATATTTCATCTATGAAATTTCTAAAAATACGTTCCCTCCCTACTTAGAGAATTAGCATGAGAATCAAAGAAGCTAAATGTGGATGATTATGTCTTGAAAACTCTAAAATTTATTCGAACACAAGGTGTGATTATTCTACTTCGAGTCTAAATTCATCTTACTTAGGAAGACAGGGCCTTCAAAAATATTTTCTTTCAAGAAAACCTGGCAGAAGTGTGGACAAAATATACCCATAGCTCACAATAATGTTGTTTATTTTTGAAAATGTCAACCAAGCCAAATATCCGTCTTCAACTCTGTGGAAGAATTTCCTCCGAATGGCAGAGGAGGAAAAGCCGGCTCACATTATTAGGGACAAGACTTGGAAGGAATAAGGGATCCAGCTGGATTTCCAGGGAAGCCCCCGGAGGGATCAGCCTAACTTTGGCCGAGGCTGCAAGCCACAATGCCAAGTGTGCTCCATAACTTTAGGGAGAAGCAGGGGTGGAAAGGAAACTTAGAGAGAAGGGAGAAACGTAAAGGACTCAGGCCATTTGGACTGGGATTAAATATGCTGTGAGGCAGCTGTGCTGCCTTTCATGGTATTTGTGGGAAATCTCAAGAGATGCATGAGTTATCTAGTGGTCTGCCTTGAAATTTGTCCAGGGGCCAAAATTAGCCATGTGTTTTCCACAGGCAAGCCACATGTGCAAATTGAGGCTACTTTGTGTGTAAGGCTCTTTCCAGATGAACTGTAGCTGATATTTTTCAAGTTGACAATTTTTATAATGACTTCCCATGAGGTTGGCAATGCTTTCTTTTTGCTTTTCCACTTTTGGGGTATTTAATTAAGCATTCAGTTTGCTTCAGGTCTTGTGCTCAACTCTACAAATGTCTTCTCTCATTTAATCTTCCTTATAGCATTATGAGGGTGGAGTTGTCATCATTCCTTTTTACAGATAAGCAAACTGAGGCTTGAAGAGGGTAAATAAGTTAGCTAAGAAATGACAGCCTGTCGGTGGTAGAGGCAGGATTTGAACCCAGCTTTGTCTAGCTGTCTAACTTCGGAAGAACTGGTCATCAGATATGAAGGTGGAGCAGAAACATTAAGGCACACATCAGCTGGCTCACTAAAGGCCCTGAGACCTGGTATGAAGAATGTGATTCTTAGTTCATTGCTATTCCTTCTGTTTAAAGCTGCTAGAGAAGTTTTTCTTCCAAAAGCAAGCAATTATATAAATTAAATAAAATTTATAATTATTTTTTCTCTAGGCATTGCAGAGTAGGGGGTATGAGAGCAGAACCTTTAGAGTTTGAGTCCTGAGTCTGCCGTTTGCTAACTCTGTGACCCTGAGTCTTCTTCATGTCTCAATTTCATTACCTAAAAAATGTTAATAATAAACTATAACCTTACAAGGTTTTTGAGAGAATTAGAGTTTGCACATTGCCTAGCATATCCTAAGCACTCTACAAATATACTTTTTAGAAGGAAACAGACAAAGAGATAAGTCTCAGGCATCTGGGAATCCTTCCTATGATATCATATTCTGTAAACCAGGATTTTCTTTTAAAAAATGTTTCAAAGTCAGCTGGTATAACTTAAGTACTTGCGCACAAGTGTACGTATGCTTTCAGAAATGAGAGGGTCACCTATTGTGTTCATACATGCTTAACTCTAGGGGAGTGGGCAATAATTCCATTTACCATTGCCAGCCCAGGCCTGTCTGGTGAGGTCACTGGTCAAGCTCTAAGGGCATGAGCTAGGGCAGCAAAGGAGGCAGGCATAATTGTGTGTATCTGATGGGGTGTCATTGATTTTATGCCAAAGAGAAATATAGACAATCTAAAATTTTCATTTTGCTATTTGAGGTCCTCTTCCCCCATTTACCTGAATAAGTAGGAATGAAAGTCTTAAAATAGGTTTTATCCTTTCCCTCAAAGTCTCAGAATTAATTTTTATGGCCTAGACTTTTCTAGGTGGCATTTAGATGACAAGAGTGAGTTTTGCGAACCATTTCACACTCTGAGACAACAGTCTACAGAAAGGTACCAGCACACTGAGAAAAAGTGATGCATGCCTTGGGAGTCATTTATACCCAAACTACCTGGATCTGGTCCTTTGATTTTAATGGAGTTATTCTGTGTTCAATGCTTCTGGATGAGTTTATAAAAAGAGAGTTTTTAAAATTAAATTGCAATTTAAAAATAGTATTGTGCCATCAAAATTATTTTAAAATAACTTTCCCAAATGATGACATGATTTAACTTATTCTCAAATTTGGCAATTTAATATATCTCCTCATTTGCAAATGCAGAAAAGACCATCACCAGGCAACATGGTATACATAGTTAAAAGTTAGTGTTTTTGTGCCGATGATCACAGGTTTGATTTCTGACTCTGCCACTTACAAGATATGTGAGTTTGTGTGAGGTTCTTAACCTTGGCTTCAGTGTCCTTATCTGTACAATAGAATAATGATAGATTTTTGTGAAGGTTAAATGAAATCATGTATATAAAGTGCTTACTTGGTTTATATATTGAGTGCCCATGGTTGCACTCAATAAGCAGTAGCTTCTGTGGTTACTATTATACCTTGTGTATTGTTCAGTGGTCAGGTGAGACAGTATATGCAATGCTTTGAGAATTGACCTGCATAGAAAAAATATTAACCTCCCCCAAAATCATTCCATTTATATTTTTGTTACTGAACTGAATACTTTTTGACTTGTATTAGGCATTTTTTTGTACACGCAGAATACACTGGGCAGATTACAAGCTCCTTGAAGACCGAACCGATGTCTGAGTCTTTTTTTGTTTGTTTGTTTAATTCTCTCTAATCCCCCCAACAGTCTAGCTCAGGGCTTAACTCACAATAGGAGCCAAGTACATATTTCTCACAGGAAAGAATGTCTGAATAATCAAGGGAAATCTATGCTAATGCTTAACAGAGTCCTTTGGTATAGTAAGCCCTCAAAGAAAGCCACTACCACTACCACAACCACAACCAACCACCATCACCACCACCACCATCACTACCACCCCAACCTCATACTTTAATCTCCATCAATACCATCTCCAACAACAGTAGTATTATCACTGCCACCATCCCTACCACCGACCCTTACCACAACCATCAGCAAAAACCACCTTTACCACCATTGTCTTCACTACTACCATGTCCAGCGCCAACGCTATCATCACCTCCACTTCCATCACCATTGCCACCACTATCACCTGGTTACTACTTCAAGTATCCAAGTTTTCTTCCATCAGAAAGGAGACAGCATGAAATAAAATGTCACCAATACTCTAGAACATTGTTTTATTAGTTGCAACAAATGATTGCTTAAGACATATAAAAGCAACCCCAGTGTACATTTGAATTCAGATAGTTCACATATCTGAACAGTTGACATTAGTCTTGTACACATGTAAAACCTTCAAGAAGACAACTAAAACTACAATGACAATATTTATAATAAATCACCAAGCAAAAGTAAATGCAATACTTCAGTCTACAGTTTGAAATGAAGTAACAGGAGACTCAGTTTATTTCACAAAGAATATCAAGATGATTGAGATTTCCTAAAGATTTCGTGAAACATGTCAATAAATTTCATATATGATCACAATTCCATTACTGATTTCTTCCTTAAAAAATGTACTGATGGGAAAGTAGAACGTTCAGCATATGTTCCACAGATGGCTCAGAAGCCAATACTGCTGCATTTGATTCTACTACAAATTTAAATTTAGCAAAAGTAAAAATATATATTCAAGTTTGATACATGACAGCTACAAAAATTAGAAGCCATGTTCAAAAAGAAGTAAATGGTTAAATGTATTCATTTATTGAAAGGAACATTATGAGACATTTAGAAAAATCAGTATGCCTTTTCTTTTCTTTTTTTTCCTAGATGGTGGAATAGAGGCTTTATTAGTGTACCTCACCCACTTGGAAATAGTAAAATAGTGTGTAGAGATCTGCACTGTGAACTTTTATCCAAGGAGAAGCACAGGAGCTCTACAGAAAACTGAAAGAAACTTTGGAAACTTTGAAAGGAGCAGCAGGCTGCAGCCTGTACCATGGGTCTGATAGTAAGCTGTGAGTCTTCAAAGCGTGAAAGTGGTGATGGTTGGGGGTGGTTCTCTACAATACACTTTCCCCACCAGGGAGCTGGTAAGTCCAGGCCACAGGGGAGCTTCTTGACCCTTCCCAGTGCTGGATCTGACTTGGTGAGTGATGGGGAGTGTATGAGAAGGGGCACCACTGGGAAGTGTTTTGCATGTGCTCCCAGCCCCTGGTGTTGATAAAAGGAAGTCAATCCTGATCCAAGTCATAGGGGACCTTGGAGAAATCTTCCAGATAACTCAAGTGGTGGTCACAAGCTGGGAGAGGCTTGGAACTGAGATTTTTAATCTAATCTCGAGTGCGGATGATGCCCCATGGCCAGAACTGAGAGATGAGTCTACAACCATACCACCCTGAATGTTCCCGATCTCATCAGAACTGAGAGAGAGGATAGAATGTGCTCATGCCATTGGCAGGAGAGTTGGGGGGTGCCCCCCGACCTTGCAGGCCCAGACTGGGAGGGGTGTGGTCTGAGAGCTGTGGTTTCTGTCCCAGTCAGGAGTCTTGTGGCTTAGAGAATTTCACAGTCTGAGCACAGACTGCTTGGGGCTCAGCTGGCTGTTATAAACCTGCTGCCAGTGGCAGGCCATGGCTAGGAGACCCACTGGGTCAAGGGTGTGTGAGCTGGGTGGGTCCCACTACTGCCTGCTGGGCTGTGGAGCCCCAGCCACCCCTCTCTCCCTGTGCAGGCTCTTTGGTGCTACAGAGGCAGTTCTGCTCCTCTCTGGAATATTGCCCCAGTGGCCAGGAAACTACCCTCCAACCCCTGTTGGGGCTGCCACTTGTGCCCACCATCGGGGAGCCTGAACGTGGGCTTGCCCAATTCAACCTTCACCTGGCTTTTCCCCCCTCTCACCCACATCAGTGGTGGAACATGGAACAAGGACCCCTGGGAGTTCTATGACCCCACTCATTGCCTGGGACATCTGAGTACTTCTAGTTAACAGAGATCAAGCATAAATCCCATGGCCACCATTGCAGGTGGCTCTCTCCTAAAAGCGCCACCTACTGGCCAGAAGGGCAACTTGCACAGCCCATTACAACATTTGCTGACACAATGGCACAGCACTAAGGAAGGAGAAAGCTTTGTGCAACCTCAGCTACCACCATAGCCCATACTACCCCAGATACTCAGGAGGCCCTGAGCCCATTCACCTACTCGCTACATTACTGCTACAACTGGCATTTAAGAAAGCCACCACACTAAGGCTATTGATAACCAAGATAACCAAGAAAATCTTACAGAGTCTATGCCACTATCCTGCCACCTCTGTCAAGGCTGGTGCTTGTGCCCACCATTGGGACACCTAAGGGTGTGCAAGCTCAATTCAATTCTGCCCAGCTTTGTGCATCCCACAGAACAGTTCATGGTCTGAGGCACCAGAGAGATTCTCCAGGTAAACAAAAATCATACATATGCCCTATCGCTACTGCCGCAGCCAACTCTTATCTGGAGGTCAAACAGCACAACTGAATATAAAATCTATTGACACAAGCGGACAGTGCTTGGGAATGAGATAAGCTTCTTGACACCTCTGCCTCCCTATCCCCACAAGAAGTCGAGAGCCTACTCGCATGCCCAGTACACCACTGCTACAACCAGCATTTAAGTAAGCCACCACACTAAGGCTGTCTATAACAAAAGAATTCATATAAAGTCTTGGACCCTGAAAACACCCAGAAGCAAATCCAAATGCCCCTACTCAATATACATTACAGTCATACCCTCAAGTGTGTGTGTGTGTGGGAGGTCCCATCTAAAGTAAATTCAAAGATAAGAAGTGACAGTTTCTCCAGATAAGAAGAAACCAGCATAACAATTCTAGCAGTATGAAAAAACAAAGTGAGACCCCTGAAGGATCTCACTAGCACTCTAACAATGGATTCTAACCAAATAGAAAATTCTAAAATCCAAGATAAAGAATTCAAAATATGGATTGCAAAGAAGCTCAATGAGATCCAAGAAAAATCTGAAAACCAATAGAAAGAAATCATAAATCCAGTTCAGAATATGAATTAGATAGATATTTACCAAGAAGATACATATTTTAAAGAAAAAACCAAATAGAACTTCTTGAAATGAAAAATTCATTTAAGGAATTACAAAATACAGTTGAAAGCTGCAATCACAGGCTAGACCAAGAAGAAAGAATCTCAGAACTTGAAGACAGGTCTTGTAAATTAATCTAGTTAGATAAAAATAAAGAAAAAAGATTTTTAAAAAATTTAAAAAGCCTTGGAGAACTATGGGATTATGTAAAGTGTTTGAACCTACAAATTGTAGGTATTCCTGAGGGAGATGAAAAAGCAAAAGGTTTGGAACACCTAATCAAGGGAAACTTCCCTAGTCTTTCTAGAGATTTCAACATCCAGATACAAGAGGGTTAGAGAACTTCAGGGAAATATACTGAAAGGACTTCATTAAGACATATAGTCATCAGTCTATCTAAAGTCAATGTGAAGAAAAGAAATTCTAAAATCAGCAGGAGAAAAGCATCTAGTCACCTATAAAGGAAATCCCATCAGACTAACAGCAGACTTCTCAGCAGAAACCTTATAAGCCAGAAGAGATTGGGGCCCTGTTTTCAGACTTCTTAAAGAAAAAAAAAAACAGTTAACATTATGACAGGAACAAAACCTAACCTATCACTATTAACCTTGAATATAAATGGATTAAATGCTCCATTGAAAAGATAGATTTGTGGAATAGATAAAAAAATAAAAAACATTATCCAAACAAATGCTGCTCACAAGAAATACACCAAACTGGTAAAGACATTTATAGACTGAAGGTAAAGGGATGGAAAAAGATACTCCACACAAACAGAAGCCAAAAGTGAGCAGGAGTAGCTATACTTATATAAAATAAAAGAGACATAAAACCAACAATGGTACAAAAAGACAAAGAAGGTCATTATATTATAATAAAGGGATCAATTCAACAAGCCTAAATATATATGCACCCAACAGCAGAACACCCAGATTCATAAAACATATATTACTAGACCTAAGAAAAGAAATAGACAACAATGCAATAGGAGTGGAGGACTTCAACACACCACTGACAGAACTAGACAGACCAATGAGGCAGAAAACCAACAAAGAAATCCTTGACTTAAATTGAACTTTAGATCAAATGGACCTAAGAGACATTTACAGAACATTCTGCCCAACAACCACAGAATATACATTCATCTCAACAACACATAGAACATTCTCCAAGGTACACCCTATGTTAGGACACAAAACAAGTCTCAGCAAATTTTTTAAAAATTGATATCAATGAAGTATCTTCTTGGACCACAATGGAACAAAACTAGAAATCAATTCCAAGAGGAACTTCTGAAACTATACAAATAAATGGAAATCAAACAACCTGCTCCTGAATAATCTTTGGGTCAATGATGAAATTAAGATGGAAATAAAAAAACTTTTTTGAAATGAATGAAAATGGAGATATAACATACCAAAACCTCTGTGACAGAGGAAAAGCAGTGCTAAGAGTGCAGTTTACACTGTTAAATGCTTACATCAAAAAAATCAAAAGATCACAAATTAACAACTTAATATCACACTTCAAGGAACTAGAAAAATAAGAACAAACCAAACCCAAAGCTAACAGAAGAAAAAAAAATTTAAAAAGATTAGAGCAGAACTAAATAAAATAGACACCAAAAAATAATACAAAGGATCAGGGGGAAAAAAGTTATTTCTTTAAAATGGTTAAACAAAGTGATAGATTTCTAGCTAAACTAACCAAGAAAAGGAAAGAGAGGATTCAAATAAATACAGTCAGGAATGAAAAAGGAGATATTACAACTGATACCTCAGTAATACAAAAGATCATCAGGGACTATTATGAATAACTCTATGCTCACAAACTAGAAAACATAGAAAAAATAGGTGAATTCCTGGAAACATACAAACTCCCAAGATTGAACCAAGAAGAAATAGAAATCCTGAACACATCAATAATGAGTAATGTGTTTGAAACAGTAATACGAACCCCCCCCCAAAAAGCCCAGAACCAGATGGATGCACTGCCAAATTCTATCAGACATACAAAGAACTGGTACCAATATTACTGAAACTGTTTTAAGAGATGAAGGAGGGGGAAATCCTCACTAACAAATTCTATGAAGCCAGTATCACCGTGATACCAAAGCCAGGAAAGGACACAACAAAAACAGAAAACTTCAGACAAATATCCCTAATGAACATAGATACAAAAATCCTCAGCAAAATACTAGTAAACCAAACCCAACAGAAAATCAAAAAGATAATACATCATGATCAGCTGGGTTTTATTTCAGGGATGTAAGGATGGTTCAACATATATAAACCAATAAACATGATCCATCACATAATAATTAAAAGTAAAAACCACATGATCATCTCAATAGATTCAGAAAAAGCATTTGATAAAATCCAGCATCCCTTTATGATAAAAACTCTCAACAAACTAGGGTAAAAGGAGCATACCTCAAAATAATAAAAGCTATATATGACAAACCCACAGCCAAGTTCATCATAGTGAACAGGCAAAAATTGAAAGCATGCACCCTAGGATCTGTAATAAGGCAAGAATGCCCACATTCACCACTCCTATTCAATGTAGTACTGAAAGTGCTACCAGAGCAATCAGACAAGAGAAAGAAATAAAAGGCATCCAAATTGGAAAAGAGGGAGTCAAATTATCCCTGTTTGCCAATGATATGATCATATACCTAGAAAATCCTGAAGACTCTGTCAAAAGACTCCTAGATTTGATAAATAAATTCAGTAAAGTTTCAGGATATACAATCAACATACAGAAATCAGTAGCATTTCTAGAAACTAATGACAATCAAGCTGGGAACCAAACCAAGAAGTTAATCCTATTTGCAATAATTACAAAAAAAAAAAAGAAAAACCACTGATGAAAGAAATTGTAGATGACACAAATGAAAAAAAACATCCAATTCTCATGGATTGGAGGAACCAATATTGTTAAAATGACTATACTGCTCAATCTACAGATTCAATGCAATTACTATCAAAATACCAACATCCTTTTTCACAGAATTAAAACAAAATCCTAAAATTTATATAGAACCAAAAAAGGGCCCAAATAGCAAAACAATCCTAAGCGAAAGGAACAAAGCTGGAGGCATCACATTATCTGACTTCAAATTATATTGTAAGTTTATAGCAACCTAAACAGCATGGTACAGGGATAAAAATAGACACATGGGTCAATGGAACAAAAATAGAGAACCCAGGAATAAAGCCACATATGTACAGCCAGCTAATCTTCAACAAAGTCAGTAAAAACATACACTGGGGAAAGGACACCCTTTTCAATAAATGGTGCTGGGAAAATTGGAATCCATGTGCAGAAGAATGAAACTGGACCCCTATCTCTTCCTATATAAAAAAATTAACTCAAGATGGATTAAGGACTTAAATGTAAAACTTGAAACCATAAAAATTCTAGAAGAAAACCTAGGAAAAACTCTTCTGGACACTGGCTTAGGCAAATAATTCATAAGTAAGACCTCAAAAGCAAATGCAACAGAAACAAAAAGAGACAAATGGAACTTAATTAAACTAAAAAAAAAAAAGTCAAAAAATAACGGATGGTGAGAATGTGTAGAAAAGGGAACACTTATACACTGTTGGCAGGAATGTAAATTAGTATAGCCTCTATGGAAACCAGTATGGAGATTTCTCAAAGAACTAAAAATAGAACTACTATTCAATCCAGCAATCCCAGTACTAGGTATCTACCCAGAGGAAAATAAGTCATCATATTAAAAAGGTAGTTGCATTCATATGTTCATCACAGCACTATTCACGGCAGCAAAGATATGGAATCAATCTAAGTGTCCATTAGTGGGTAACTAGATAAAAAAAACATAGTGTGTGTACACACACAGACACACACCATGGAACACTGCTCAGCCATAAGAATAAAAACATGTGTTTTGCAGCAATGTGGATGTAACTGGAGGCCACTATCTTGAGTGAAGTAACTCAGAAACAGAAAGTCAAATATTGCATGTTCTCACTTATAAGTGAGAGCTAAATAATGTGTACACATGGGCACAGAGATTGGATAATAGACACTGGAGACTTGGAAAGGTAAGAGGGTAGGAGGGGAGGAGATGGGGAGTGGAATGAAAAAAATTATTTCATGCATACAATGTACACCAGTTAGGTGATAGTTATACTAAAAGCCCAGACTTCACTACTACGTACTATACTCATGTAACAAAACTGTACTTCTACCCCCTAAATCTGTAAAAAGAAAAAATAAAAAGAAAGGAAAAGAAAAATTTGGGCAATATACGTAACCTTAATATTTATACCCCCATAATATGCTGAAATAAAACAAAATTTTTTCTTTAAAAAAAAGCAAAATAAAAGTTTTTTTTAAAAAAAGAAAGAAAAATTAGTATGAATCTTACAGCAATATGGAAAACATGATATAATATGTAAAAGGCAGGATATGTAATTAAATAAAACTATGTAAACATACATGCCTTTGGAAAAACCAAAGAACATCTCCCACACTAAAAATAGTTTAATTTGCTAAATTGTTTGATTTCAGACTTTGTATTTGAATTTTATATGGTATGATAGTACTTTTACAATTTATAACATATTAGCAGAATCCTGGAGGTGTAATGGGGGAACTGTGGGCAGGGTATAGAGGTCAAGAGCCTCTATAGTGAGTTTGTTTGTTCCATAAACTTGGGGACATGGGGTTTCTTCCAAAACAGGGTTTCTCTTACCATTGACAGTCTGACTTGATAATTCTTTGTTGTGAGAGGCTGTCCTGTGCACTGTAGGATGTTTAGCAGCATCCATGACCTCTACCCACTAGATGCAAGTAGCACCCTCCAGTTGTGACAATAAAAAATGTCTCTAGACATTGTTCTGTGTTCCCTGGGGAGGGTTAGAGTACAATCACCTTCAGGTGAGTTTACATCAGGTAATATTACTGAATATACTTTCAGCTCTATTGTCTTATGATTGATTCAAAATCAAAGGATACATTGCCTTTTCTTAAAGCTGATTTGTAGATCAGAATAAGATCAAAGTTTAAAAAAATTAAAAAAAGAAAACAAAACCTGTGCAAATTTCCTTGAGTACAACTCCAGCCTAGTCTGAAGGGGGAGTTGTTGCTTCTCATTTCATAATGAATTCATTGAAAAGAACATGAGTTCAAGTTATCCTAAGGCCTGGGGATGATGATTAAAGCTAGGAGCAAGCTCTAGGCTGAGTTTGGGTTGGTATTTAACATTTATTACAGTTGATCCTGACCTTATTTAATTCTGAAAGTAGACTAGCTATATCTTAAGTATTGGTTAACGCAGCATCTTTGATGAAAGGGCTAGGCTCACCACTGAATCAACAGTTGCAATTTAATTAAAATACCCATTCTTCATCACATAATTCCAAAAACCAAAGTGCATTCCATTGGTAAGTAATCAGGAGGGGCTGCATGTGGCAAAGGCTTTTTACATGATAGATGTCATGGTCAAAATGCCTGCTAGTATCTCTAAATCTCTACATATTTGGATTTTAAACATGGTTTGTTAGATAGATTTTGGACGGATGGATGGGTGTTCTTGGGTGAGTAAAATAAAATTATAACACAGTTCACCTGGAACTCTTTGAAAACATGAATTCTCATTTCCTTTCTGTGATACTAGATACCCAATTGCTTTTAGCTTCATTGAGAACACAGACCAAATCTGGCACACCAAAACAGCATTAAGTATCGTGGTTCTCAAACTTCAACCTACATCAGAATCATCCGAGCTGCTTGTTAAAACCCAGATTACTAAGCCCTACTCCTAGAATTTCTGATTCAGTAGGTCCGGGATGAGAGCTATTGCATTTCTAGCAAGTGAACCAGGTGATGCTGATGCTGCCTGTCTAGGAATCACACTTTGAGAACCACTGGGATAATTAATCACAAACTTGAGAGCACACAAAAATCACCTATCATGGTTATAAAGCTAGTAGTTTTACCCTCCCCATTCATACCCCTAAATATAAAGCAGTAGTTCTGAGGAGGACTTCAGACTCTGTCCTTATAATAGACTTCCAGGTAATTCTGATATGAGTTGTCCTTGGGCTGCTCTAAGGAGTGGAGAGGGCCAGGAAAGGTGATGGAATTAAAAATGAAGTCAATTCCAATCAGAGCAGGTGGGAAGAAGCTGAAAGTGAGGCCTAGGTATGGAGATAGTCAGTGGTTGTGCTTCTTGTTAAAGAGGGTGATACACAACTCACTGCCAGCCCACAGACTCTGGAAACTATAAATTTCTTAAATGATTACGGACTTTCTCCAAGATTCTCAGTTCAAGGGCAAAAAGATCAGCTATCAGCTGTAAGAAGTACATCATAAATGAGTAACAAACACAGCATATGGTGGTGCTTAGGAAAGTTATCAACCTTTTATTTGCGCTATACATCTGGAACTTATCAGAGCTTATCTCCAAATGACTGAATAAAATATCTGAACCAGAATTTGCTCTTTAGAAGGATGGTACATTTTACAGAAAGTTCTCCACTTTTTTTTTTTTTTTTAGCAACTTGCTAAAGATGATTTAAAAAGGAAAGAAAGAGAAAGAGAGAAGAAGGGAGGGAGGGAGCAAGGAAGGAAGGAATAGCACAAAGTTCCTAGAAAACACTTAGGATCTGAGACTTGGATTTATTTTAGAGGATATAAATATATATTATCCATAGGTCTGAAGTACTCATTGTTTCCAGGCTATCACAGCCTGACGCATCATCCGCAGAACGCCCAGCATACTTCAACCCATGCAGGAAGGATTGGGTGAGGAGGGGTTGGGTAGGGTAGAATTTACTTTTGTCCTGCTAGAACTATGATCAATTATTTCTTCAGCCAAATTGGACCTTACACTGACTACAAATATCTTGATTCTCAGACATCTGAAAACCAAATGAAAAGTCTTTCTTTTACTACTGAACAATGGTCATAACAATGGGTGCAAAGATGAGTTTCCTTCCTCTCTTTCCTCCCTTCCTTCCAATACCCAGTCATACCCGACTTTCTTTAACACTTTTGAATGGCTGCACCTTGGAATGTTTACCTCTAACAAAACTATCACAAATGACAACTTGATATTCTAACACTCAGCCAGAACACCTGTTCTTCTTTTTTTTTCTTTTTAAACCAAACCATAATAAATTCCTGTGCCCCGAGGGCTGTTTTAATTCCCATATCATTAAAACGAACACCCAAAATTAACAACATCCATTAAAAAGAACAAATCTTTAACTTTCTTCTTTAAGCTATGTCTATATGAGAATTAAAAAATTGTTTTAACTAAACAAAATACACACTTCAATGCCTTAATGCCATGGTACTACATACATCCAATTTTACTGCATCACTTCTTCTTTAACCATTTCGGTACGAGCGTCGACTACAGCCGACAGCCGTGATATGAAGGCGCACAGCCGAGCATCGACTTTAGTCAACAGCCAAAAGCTTTTACTTTTACAGCTTTTATCTCTGCAGTTAGTGTGTACATTCAGCTAATAAGTTACTACGAATCTGTGATCTTTTAACAAGTCCTTAGTAGGAGTTATGATAGTTATTTTCCTAAAGCTGCCTGTAAAGTAAAACAAGCTTTCAGTGCTTTAAAGCTTTCCTCATCACACAAGAGCAAAACGGATTTGTTGTCAATGCACAGCACAAACTATCGTGCGGACTATGAGTGCCGGCTGTGGGCAAGATTTCACGGCCGGTGAGCACCGTACTGAAGTGGTTAAGATGCCTATTTTTCAGCTAATGAATTTATTGGCTTTTTAAATTCTTAATTGTAGCTTCTACAAAGGTAAGCTTAGCTGCTTTAAAGATAAGGTTCAAATATTTATATTTCAGAAATAGTTATGGGAACATGAGTGTTGAACCCAAGAAAAAGAAAATATATCTAAGGAAGCATCTAAGGACAAATATTATAGCACAAAATTGGCCCGTGTTTCTTTTATACTTGCATATTCTAACTACACACATGATAACTTTTGACACGATGCATAAAATCGCATTCTGGACAATTTAGCATTTTAGAAGATTCTAGATGCATAGGTGGAATGGGTGAATAGTCTGTTCGGAATTTCATACTTTTCAATGAAAATACAGACATAATCCTATGTATCTGATTTGTTTGAAACTATTAAGTCTTTGCAAAAGTTATTGCTTTGCCATTAAAATGTATAGCATAGACATTGGGGGAGTTTATGCACTATCATTTTTGAGTATTTCAAAAATAAAACTTAAACCTTTTTTTAATCACCAATTCTGGGCCACTGACCAGGTCAACTTTTAAAAGTCATTTGAATTCCTCTTTTGCTCTGATATTCTCTACACTGCCTCCTTCTGTATTATACTAACATTCTAATTTGTGGATTCTAGAAAAATCTCAAGTTTGGTAAGAATATCAGGGACATTTCTGAGAACTCATATCAGTGATTCCCTAGTAGTGCCTGTCACCATTTACTTCTTCAATTTCAATAAAAGCAGAAGTATCTACCATCTTGAACTTACAAAAAATAGTTGCCTTAGGTACTAGCCTTAATTTATTTGATTCTCTATTAATGCTAAAAAGTGAGGATCTAATCTGTTTAAAAATTTCCATCATGACTTTTCATTTTCTTACCAGAAGTGAGACTTGCAATGTCTACAGATTCCTGATGTTTTTCATAATTATTTGCTAATTTCTGTGGCTCAAAAATTTGGCTTGGAAGGTAAACGAAATGGTCACTTTCACTGTCCTGTAACATAAAAGATGAGTCTTTCCCAGCACTTAATTCTTGGCCAATGAAGCCATTCTCTCCTGAAGAAATATCCAGTAGCTCAGTAGTAAATCTAAAAAAAAAAAAAAAGGAAAGTTTTAGGTGAGTCTAAATAATTAGAGAATCCCAGAATTTTAACATAGTTATTATTTCCTAAAAGAAAAACTATGGGTGTGGTAAAAATCTGAATTCATTTTAATCAAATAATTCATTTATCTGATAAATAAAATATCCTATTTATCCTTCCTTTTCCCACATCTGTTTAGAGTCTATGAAGTACTGCTTTGAAATAAAAAAGTCTGATTTGTGCAGTTTTAGATAATGATAAGAAGTTCATAGGCTATTTGGAACAACCCCATTATATCTCAGATTGATACCAATCATTATAGAAAATATAGAAAATAGTCATTTAATTTACCAAGCATTGCTATGAAAAATAAGACTATATAAGACACATCTCATTGGTATCAGCACTTCTTGAAATGGGGTCTACATTTACATTCTTAGCAGTTTAAGAGTTCTCTATGATAATTTGAGAATTTTGTGTTTTTTATTTAGCTGATGATAGAAACCCTATTCCATATAAGTTTATTTTTGATTATGCAATTTCACGCAATTTCAATGTCTGTGTTTGCATTTGTGTTTGATGCTGATGTTTGGTACCCAGTAATACTACTTTAACTGTTGGGAGTTAATGAGCAAAGGAAAAAAAGTTAGATGTAATACATGCATAATATGTTCACACCAAGTGAAAACCAAATGATATCATGACTCTGTGTGAATGATAATTTTTCAGTAGTGCAGGTAGAGATACAAGGTAAGGAATCAAGTCATTATGCAACAGAGCAGGCAGGTTGAACATAAAGGTACCTCTGTAGTATGTACCACATTTTACATGTTTTACCAATATGTACCATATATTTTTGGTTTTTAGAGATTCCATTTGACTAAGAAGAATAATCCATTACATTAGAGTTGAAAATTTTTGTCTTCATTGAGTTTGTTTGCATTTGATGTACTAATTAACTTGTTTTGGTTTAATAGCTGCCTAAGAACTATGAACATTTGGTATTTACAGTTAGATTTATGTTTGTACATATTTAAATAACAGTATAATATGTTGTCTGCAATCCTATAAGAATTTATTTTCCTTTAAATGAGTTTATGGTTTATTCAAGGTTAGGAAACACCACTTCACATAACATTAGTGCCATATTTTCCTTCAGAAGTGGTTGGCTGCTAGACACTTCCCTGCTAAACTACCAAGTAAATGAAATCTGACACTAGAGGAACATGCACTTGCATGAATTCTGGGGAACTCTTTATCTTACCATTTTGCTTCTGGATGTATCTAAGAGGACTTATCTGTTCTGAGAAGCTCTTTTGCTTAATTGCAATTTGAGAATACGGGGTAATTATGGGCCTAAATCTGGGCTTTCACAAGGCTGCAGTCAAGGATCCAAGCTTGGTGAAATACACAGAGAAGCAGAGAACAATCAGGATGGGCCACTCTCACCCTGAGGGTCCCAATTCATTCAGATTAATTATTTATATTTTTAATTAGGATACAATATTAAGAAAAATTTTTATTTGCATGTGCACTTATATTGTGGATCTTTTGCGCTATGTTTTGGGGATGAAAAAGTAAGTCATATGTAGCCTTAGATTTCAGCAAAGTAAGACACTGCGATAAAATGTAGCAAGTACCCACGCAGAGCTATAAAATGGTACCAAAAAAAAAAAAAAAAAAGGGCTATGGGTTTTGACTGGGAATAAAGCTGTAAAGATCAGCTTCAAAGAGGAGATGGCTTCAATCCGGGCCGTGAAAGATGAGTAGAGTTTCACTGTAAGGAATGGGGTCCCAGCCAGTATGATCAGAGACCCAGGAGGGTGAAATAATTCACAAAGGCAGATGAGTCCAGTGTGGCCAGAACTCAGTGCCTCATCATGGGAAGAAATGGTAAGTTAGGGTGAGGTGGGTTGAGGATAAGTTGTGTGTTCTATTCTGGGGTAGATTTCAGTATGGGAATTTCTGAGAAAACCATGAATTTAAAGGCAAAATTGTAATAAAGCTCATGTTACAAAATAATCAAACTAGAAAGCATGCTTGATATGTCACTTCTGCTACAGAAAGTGGAATACATAAAGAGCCTTTATTTCAGAGACTTTGTTAACTTACTCAACCTAATAACCTGTCATCAGCTAGTTATATACCCATTAGCTAATTAACAGTCACTTGCATAAGAAACATAACTCGGCTGGGCACAGTGGCTCACGCCTATAATCCTAGCACTCTGGGAGGCCGAGACGGGAAGATCACTCAAGGTCAGGAGTTCAAAACCAGCCTGAGCAAGAGTGAGACCCTGTCTCCACTGAAAATAGAAAGAAATTAATTGGCCAACTAAAAATATAAAGAAAAAATTAGCCGGGCATGGTGACACATGCCTGTAGTCCCAGCTACTCGGGAGGCTAAGGCAGAAGGATTGCTTGAGCCCAGGAATTTGAGATTGCTATGAGCTAGGCTGACGCCATGGCACTCTAGCCTGGACAACAGAGTGAGACTCTGTCTCTAAAAAAAAAAAAAAAGAAAGAAAGAAATATAACTCACTGGTGATCGCTGTTTTTATTATCTTCTTCTGAATTGATGAGTCTACAGGCATTCTCCAGCACTGGTGGTGGGTACTGATTGAATCCTCCTATTGAGAAAAAAAGTTATAGTTAAATCTTAAAACTAGAAATTGCAATTGCTATGTAAAAGAGAATCCTAGCAGAAATCCCCTTGAAGCAATACCACTAACATATTTCAGCAAAATTTGGCTGGGATGAAAACATAAAATAGTAGCAACTAGAACTAGCATTTAAAACTTGATTTTAGAGTGTTTTAGAAACCAAAGAATTACCAGGGTTGTGGAAACAGACCCCTCAAATTGTTCATCCAAGGGTTAATTGCAATGCAGGGACACATGATCTTTATACACTTAGGCTAATATAATCTAAGAGATATTCTATTCTGATTTTCTAAAGCTTTTTCACTTAGACTTATGCTACTGGGTCAAACATGGACAAGGTAATATTGTATTCCATGATGCTATTTCCATGTTTCTGCACCAATTAACGCTTATTTCCTACAAAGAAAAGAATCACAGACAAGATTTTAGCTTACTGGTCTAAATAATAGGTCCCTTTTATCCCCTTTCTTACATTGTTCTGTACATTTTAAAATACTGAGAAGCATATCATTTTTCCCTCTTATTCAGTAGAATAGTTTTTAGTTAAAGGAAGCCTTTGACTATTGCATTATCCAAGATTCCATGAAAATATCTCAGAGAATGTAGTTTTATAATAATCACTTTTCTCTGATTCTATTAATAAGATGAGCATTCTTTTCTTTTTTCTACCTCTCTGAAACAAAAATATGTCTTCTGATCAATTGCATCTGACACTTGCTACTGGTCCGGCAGGACATGTGATGCAGTTGTCGTTGCCTGTGCATGTGGGAACAGTAAAAGTGCCAGCACCGCAACTTGTAGAATCGGGGCCAGCAGTTTGGAAAAAATTCCCAGAAGTATCATTAGAGGAGTCTTTTAATTCCTACAAACCAAATGGCTACGGGAAGGCAGTGAATTGGATGTGTTTAACAGCATTGCTCAAGTGGGAGTCAAGGTAAGCTAGCTCTACATAATTGCAAAGCCACTTAAGAGCACAGCATGACCAGCTTTGAGTTATTTTATAGTCTTTTTAAAATGCTGCATTATCATCAACTTGGATGGCACAAAGAACAACATTGTACGGAAAAGGATGGATATCGATGACTCTGAGTCAAAAAGTAGCTCACAAGACTCAAATTCTGAATGAGAAAAAGTTTTAGGAATGCCTTAAACCCATCTATTTCACACATCTATTGTTTAATGCCTTAAACCCATCTATTTCCTTTTTATGCATGACAGGAGTGATATATGGTAGTATACATATAAAAAAATTCTTCCAACTACTATAAAATAAAATACTCGAATAGGAGAGTTGGTATCAAAATTTAACTGGAAGCCTTTTTTATTCTTTTTTACATTATATAATTGAGGGCATCTTATAGATTTAAAGAAATAACAGTATTCCCAAGAGGGCAATTATTGAATTCTTTAATTGAACACAAGTCACAGGAAAAAGATAGAGTTCTTCCTGCAATGAAGAGTAAACTCTCAAGACATTGTCACTGTGGTCATGTTGGGAGATCCCTTGAATACCAAGAAAACTTTGGGACTGTAGGGTGGTAGGACCAGTTCCAGCAGAATCTAGCTTTAAGCTTGTTAGATTCCCAGAAAGAAATGGATCAGCTCTGATTCTGTGGGATCCTCTGGAGCAGGGTTTCTCAACCTCAGTGCTAGTGACATTTTGTGCCGGATTTTTCTATTTTGTGTCGGGTAGGGTCTTTCCTGTGAATTTTAGGATGTTTAGTAGCATCCCTGGCCTCTACTTATTTGATGCTAATAGCACTCCCATGTTGTGACAACCAAAAAATGTCTCCAGACATTTCCAAATGTCCTGCAGGGGCAAAAATTGAGAATGGTTGCTCTAGAAGAGTGTTTTCTCAAAGCATTTATAGTAGAGGATGAGGTATTTTTATTTCTAATCCTTTGCAAACTGATACTTTTGGTCTATATCCTATTTAATGAAAGAGTCTACTGATCATATACTTGCATGCTACAGCAATGTCAAATTGCCTTAAAAGTTTCTAGATGCTTACTCTCAATTTCTGTATTTACCTCTTCACAGATCAACTTGTAGGCCAGCACCTATACAATGAGCAACCCTTTGTGGTGCTTGGCCTATAGCCATGCTATTCACAGTGTGAGCCCTGAACCAGCAGCACTGACATCACTGCAGAGCTTGTTAAAAACACAGAATCTCAGGTTTCACCCTAGACAAATTGAATCAGAACCTGCATTTTAACAAGATTCCTAGGTGATTTGTATGCTCAGACTCTTTGGGAGGAACACAAGACTTTGCGATCTATACACCCTTACACAGGTCTCCAGGGTTTGCCAAAGTTGGAAATAAACCAGGTAGTATAGCAGGTAAAACTTTTGCTTAAATGTTCATCCTGGAGACTACCTAAAAGCTGCTAGAACTTCTTCAGGATGAGAAAATATGACTGAGGAGTTCTGCAGTCACTGTTCTTTCTAATGCTGAGATTTTGGCTAAGAGATACTCTACCATAACAAAGTTCTCACCATTTTATGACCATGATATAAACAGTATATTCAGGATATGTTCCATCCCTGTCCCATCTCCCCATCCAATCTACATATGGTATTTAGACCAGCTGCAGACACAAAGATACGTTAACAATACTATTAACAAACACTAGCTTATTAAAAGAACAGAATAATAACTTACGTCTGACTGAGTATACAAATGGTTTTAAGAACTTCACAATATAATCCAGATCTGGTTTATGCATTCGCCCAAGCTGTATCAAATGGTGATCAAGTGGGTAGCTGGCTAAGTCCTCTGCTTCATCCTCATACGTAGAGCCCAGTGAAATCACAAATATGACATAGCCCTGACACTTGGCCCTCAAAGCCATCTTCTCTAAGAATTCCTTTCTCTCATGATTTTCTCCAGCTGAGACCACAAAAATGACCTTGTGTCGTCTTAGGTTGGGTGTTCCTGGGAAGAGATTTTCCATGGTCCACAGTAGGGCATGGCCAATTGTGGCTTCTCCGTTTAGCTGTTGGAGGGAAGTCTGGATGTGTCTCTTCATTAGGACTCGGCTGTTATAAGTTGTAAACTCAAACTCTTTTTTTACTGCGTCTTTCTTTCTCCTGGAACTATCCCAAGGAGGATAGCTCAACAGGGCAATCCTATCACCAGAGTCTGAGGTTAAGGGGTCTGAAGCGATATCGAAGTTGTCAATCACTGAGCTCACCAAGGCTTTCACGGCCTTAAACTCATCATTTACTATATTCCGAGAATTGTCTAAGAGGAAGGCTACATCCATGTATGAATTTTCAGGTAAGAAAATCTCTTGAGTGCAAGTATTTGGAAAACATTTATCTGAAAATACACAGAGAGACACATCATTGGTTCAACAATGACACAAGATACTTGTTTGAGATTGATTCGGTCACTAATTACCAACAATTAATAATCTGATCAATACTTCTTCAATCTTATATAATTTAAATTCATGAAACATTTTCAATGTCCCAATATTTCTGTGGCCACTAACAGACAATTTGGGAAGGTCTTTGTTGAGTGCAGATGTAGGTAGCATGTATACCTTAAGTCTACAAGTCATGGCCAAACTCATTTAGAAAATATATTCAGTATTTTAGAGACTTTGATACAAACCACCCAACTGCCCCCAGGAAATACTACGTCAATTAGGATAATCTTCTAAACCAATTTTCAAATTTTATGGGAAGTCCAAATATTATAGAAACTTAAACCATCACATATGGTCTTGGAAAACTAGAAAACTGAAAATAGAACCTATAATTAAAAATAGAAATCTCTGATAAAGCCAGATTGAATAACAACAGAAGGCATTTAAAGTTCTCAGAACAGTAAATTCTTCTCTTTGGACTTACCATAGCAAAGTGTACAGAGCCGAAGTCTTTCTATTATTTTATCTTCCCCATTTGAAGGAACTGGAATCACCTGAAATGTCCCAGTGTTGTCAAACTGCATTGAAAAAGAAGTAGATGCATGTTTGCTCATTTTCTTTAGTCACTATCAGGAAGCCATTGTGCACAGACTTTAAGGATTAGTTTGAAAAACACCCAACTAATCACTGTTACCTTGTATTATACCTCTTTGCTCTGTCCAGTGCATCTTCACACACACACACACACACACACACGTATACACACAATACTCCTTTTATCCTAAACATAGCCCCAAAACGTATGTATAGAACAAGTGTTGGCATGCTTACTTTATAATGAAAAAACTGCCACAAGATAACCTGACCAAATTCACTCACTGGAGCAAGTGTTTGAATTTTTACACACTTCTAATTGTGTGCCAGCTGATTATATACCACACACCAGCATCTGAAGTTGGGCCCTGCAGAAATTTAACATTCAAAAGTTTCCTTTGGCCTCTTTAGGGATTAATCCCGACTATTTCCAGTGCACTCTATCAAGGAGACCTTCTCAATTACAAATTCCAACTAAAAGTCTATTTCAAAAGGCAATAGACAGAAACACTATGTTTATTCAAAATTCTTGGTGGTACACTGCCTGATTTCATGTTTATTGATTTTTTTTTTATTGTTGCTGTAATACTCACCACCATGGGCCATATACAGCATTTATTCATTCAGTCATTCAGTGAGTCAATAACTCTTTACTGGGCATTTACTCTGTGAGAAGCACCATGCAAAACAGATACTTTTATTATTATGTGATGAAAGAAATCTATCATTCCCAGGTGGTGATGAGGGTATCTCTCCATCCACAAAGATGCTCATGCTTTTTCTTCCTCAGCAAATTAAAGGGCTAAAGAAACCACACCCTCTGTTTTTCTGTAAAGTGCTGAGTGAGCATTGGAAAATATTTATAATCATTCCAGCCTTATGATTAGAAAGTGTTTACTATATTCCTGCTCTCTGCGTTTTACTAAATTGGATGTTTTGGGTATTATTTTGTATTTGATGTTCTTGGTCCCCCATGTAAGGACTAAATGTTGACTTGGTAAACCAAGGAATTTTATTCACATGAGTAAACAACTCTTCATTCATTCATTCAACAAATATTCGTTGAACGCCTACAATGTTATAGGTACAGTCCTAGGTTCTAGGAATGTAGAAATGAACAAAACAGACAAAAACTTCTATCTTATATTCCAGTGTGGGGAGATATAACATAAACATAATAAATATATAAATTATTATGTTGGGAAGTAATAATTTTTATAGAAATAACAAAGTAGGGTATAGGGATGGGAAATTTTGGGTCATATTTAAACAAATTCCATTGATAAAGTGACATTAAGCAAAAATTCAAAGGAGGAGAGGGAAGAAGTCATATCTGGGGAGAGAGAATTTCTGGCACAGGGAATAGTCAGAGCAAAGGCTCTGGGGAGGCCGGGCTGTGCCAAGCTTGTGTGAGGATCAGCAGGGAGAACAGCGTGCCTGGGATGGAAGGAATGAGAACAAGGGAAGGAGAAAGTAAGATTGGAGAGATATTAAGAGGGTTTGGGAAGTAGATCACTTAGAGCCTTGCAGGCCATTGTGAAGACCTTAGTTTTACCTCTGAGACAAATGAGAACCTGGGGGATCTGGGGCAGAGGAATAACCTGGTGGCTTAGGGTTTGATAGGATTACTCTGGCTTCTGTGTTGAGATGGACTGTAGTGGGGCAAGTATGGAAGCAAGGACACTAAGAAAATGTGACTGCATAGTCCAGGCAAGCAATAAGAGTGGTTTGGATCAAGGTGTCAAAGGTGGAAGTGCTAAGAAGTGGTCAAACTCTGGATATACATTTTTTACTAATAATACCAATATTTGTACTTATACTAATACTTAACACTAGTACTTAAATGAATACCATATTCACTAATGAATACTAATATGCTATAGTGTATATATATACATTTTAGTGTACATATGTACAAATATACAGACATAGATACACACATAAAGTTAAGAATGTTGGATGTAAGAAAAGGTGAGGAATCGTGAATAACTGCAAGTAAAAGGATGGAGTTTTTATTAACTGAGATGGAGAAAGCTGTATGTTGAGCAAGTTTTGGGGAAAAAAAATCAAGAGTTTCATTTTGGACTCGGTAAATTTGAAAGTGGAGGTGTTGGCTGTGAGGTCGATCCGGCTGCAACATCTGTCACCTCACTGACTGCCAGGGTTGATCCAGTTGATCTGGCTGGCTAGGCGATGTCCCCTTCCTCCCTCACTACTCCATGTGTGTCCCTCCCGAAGCTGTGTGCTTGGTCGAAGAGGACGACCTTCCCCAATAGAGGAGGACCATTCTCCCATCAAGGATACATGAGTAGCTGGTGCTCCTCTGCTAGAACCTCCAAACAAACTCTCAAGGAAGTGTTGCATAGGCTGTTGTATATATGAATCTAGAATTCAGGGACAGGGTCTGGTTGGGAAATACAAATTTATGTCATTGAGGATATTTAAAACCCTGAATATGGATGAAAGCACCAAGAGATTGAGTGCAGATAGAGAAGAGGGCCAAGCAATGGGCTTTGGGGAACGCCAGCATTCTGAGGTCAGGGAGGTGAAGAGGAATAAGAAAACCAGACTGAGAAGGGGTAACAAATGAAGTAGGAGGAAAACCAGGAAAATGAGCTATCCTGAAAGTCAGTGAACAAAGTGTTTCTAAGAGAAGGGCGGGATCAATGGTGTCATATTCTGCCAATAAATCAAGTGAGCTGAGGACTCAGGATCAACCCCTGGGTGCAGAAACATGAAGATCACTGGAGACTCTGATAAGAGCAATTTCAGGAGAGTAGAAGGGACAAGAATGTGACTGGGATTAGTTCCAGAAGGAATGCAAGGAGAGGCACTGAAGACAGCAAGTATAGGCAGTTTTTTTTTTAAGGAGATTG
>VBSM01001681.1:6295287-6328470 GCA_008086735.1 Cheirogaleus medius
AAAAGTGGGCAAAGGACATGAACAGAAACTTTTCAAAAGAAGATAGAATAATAGTCAAAATACATACGAAAAAATGCTCAACATCTCTAATCATCAGGGAAATGCAAATCAAAACCACAATGAGATATCATTTATCTCCAGTGAGAATGGCCTTTATCAAAAAGTCCCCAAACAATAAATGTTGGCGTGGACGTGGAGAGATAGGAACACTCCTACACTGCTGGTGGGACTGCAAACTAGTGCAGCCTCTGTGGAAAGCAATATGGAGATATCTTAAAGAGACACAAGTAGATCTACCATTTGATCCAGCAATCCCATTACTGAGCATCTACCCAAAAGAACAAAAGACATTATATAAAAAAGACATCTGCGCTCAAATGTTTATAGCAGCACAATTCATAATTGCAAACTTGTGGAAACAACCCAGGTGCCCATCAATACATGAGTGGATTAATAAAATGTGGTATATGTATACCATGGAGTACTATTCAGCTTTAAGAAATAATGGTGATATAGCACCTCTTGTATTATCCTGGATAGAGCTGGAACCCATTCTACTAAGTGAAGTATCCCAAGAATGGAAAAATAAGCACCACATATACTCACCAGCAAATTGGTTTCACTGATCAACACCTAAGTGGACATATAGGAATAACATTTATCGGGAATTGGGCAGATGGAAGCGGTGAGGAGGGGATGGGTATACACATACATAATGAGTGTAGGTGCACCAACTGGGGGTTGGACACACTTGAAGCTCTGACTTTGTGGGGGAAGGGGGGGAAAGGCAACACACGTGATCTAAACATTTGTACCCCCATAATATGCTATTTATATAAAAAAATAAAGTTTTTGTTTTCCTTTCCTGATTGGAATGATTCAGTAGAAAGGCAAAAAATCAATCTACAGTAGACAGAGGGTCTCTTTCAGCAATAATAAAACTAATAAATAATACTAATAATAAAAATAATAAAACACTTTAGGAGAACATGAGTACCTAATAACTCTGTCCATTCTGTCCAACTTTATAAGAGGAAAGATCATGGGATAATTTTTAAAAACATATATTCTATAAAGAAAATCAGTCTTATAGAGATTCAATCTGCTAAAACCTTAAAAATTTTTAGAAATTTCTGGAACATCAGTTGGACACTACAAGTTTAAATTCCACTTCAGACAGGGTCCAGGTTAAAAAGATAAGGCAAAGTAGACTTGCCAAAAGAAATAATATAAAAAACAAGTGATACACGGGATGGGAGATGGCAGTTTCACAGAAAAATAAAAACGACCAAAAAATATATGAAAAAATGTTTACCCTCACACAGAAATATGATCAAACAATAACAATGGGACACTCCTATTTACCTATCAGATTGGCAAAAATTTTAAAAATTTTAAATCCAGCATTAAGCATGTGAGGAAACGGACACTATTGGACCCTCTATGCCTTCGGAGTCGAAGCAGTGAGGACGTGATGAAGAGGAAGAGGAGGAGGAGGAGGATGTCCTGAGTGGAGAAGAGTGTACAGACACAGAGGTACAAAGAATGACAAAAGGCGTGTTGCTCAAGCATGATACGTGGCCAGAACTAATGCGTGGGGTTATTATCTGATAAGAACTAGACAGCTTCCTGGATCACTTACTCTGGAGAGATGATGCAAATTAAAAATGATTTGTTAACAAGAGTAACTGGAGGCTCTTCTCCGCTGGGGAGTCTGAGGGGCTTTGGCGTGGTCCTATCTGAGGTTAAGGATTGAACTTGATGTCCTGTTGAGATTTCTCCTATTCTAGAATTTAATGCAGCTCTTGAAGCTGAAATATCACTTATTTCCCCCCAAAATTAGGGAGGCAAAAAATTTTCAGAAAAGAAAAACTGAAAACCACAGAACTTGGACTTCCTACAATCCTTCTTGTCCAAATCTGTTGTAACTCTCTCTGTGGCTTCTATTTCCAAAAACTTTTTGGATGTGTTAGGAGCAGATTCTCTCCATGCTATAGAGAGATTCTTTTTACAGCAGAAATATGTTCATTTGTATGAAAACAGACCTTTATAATCTCTTGAAGGACATGATGGCTTCACCCAGCTCCAGAAGAATGTATTTAATAGATAATATGAATATTTTTAAAAGTTTTAGAACAGTAGATGAAAAGGTTTTTAAGGATTTTAGGGGGAAGAAGAAGGGAGCATTGATCCCTTGATAATCTGTGGATCCAAAAGTGACAGAGCCTTTTTGGGGAAAAATATTCACACACATCAAATGTTTTACATGACTTTAGGGGTTCAAAGATCCCCTGACCTTCATCCATCACAAACTAAGACCAGCTGTTCAATGAGACAGTGAGCAGATGACAAATCTGAGAAACACCAGACCAGCAGAGGCTGACAGAGCACTGCATCCATGGCCCTTTACATCAGATAGACCTGAATTTGAATCTCGATTTTATTACTCAGTAGCTGTACGTAATCACTAGAACTCTCTTGGCCTCAGTTCCCCCATTTTAACATGGATAGAACGAACAGCTGCATTCACCTCAAAGGGTTGTGAGATTGTGTGAATATGTATGCAAAGCTCTAGGGACAGTACCTGTCATACAGCAGGAACTGGGCAAATGTGGTTGCTATTATTACGGACTGTGATTATTAGCTATTGGACTTCATGGGCACCAACAACAATATAGCTATGAAAATTGCAAAGGCATTTTTAAGAGGCCACACATCTGCCTTGACTTCCCACCACTCCCATCTAGCCCCACCAGTGCCACTATCTTAAAAATAAAAAAGCTGCAAAGAGAAATTCTTACTCCAAAGGCTTCATCGAGGAAAACTCTTTCATTAAAAGCAAAGACTGCCGAACTGATATCCAGGGCGCTGAACTCCAAGGTGGCCGTGATGATGGACGACCTGCTGGCTGTTTGACCATTGCTAAAGAACACAGCGACCCTCCTCACGTTGCCTCCTGCATACGTCCGCTTGAAAACGTGGCGGGCCACAAACTTCATTGCATTACCAATGTCTCGGGCCTCTGTGCTGCTTTGATATTTTATTTGGGAAAGCCGCTGGAGGAGCTGCTTCTTGCTATGGTAGTCGGACCAACGGATGAGATAGCTGGTGCCCGAGGCATAGGAAACAACGGCAACTCTTGCTCCTACCGGACAGTTATTTTCCCTGACGTTAAGGTCATTGATAATGGAAGTGATCATGTCCCTTGTTTCATTAAATCTCTGCTCTGTGATATCAGAGGACTGATCCAGGGCAAATACCAGCTCTGTTGGATACACTGGACACTTTTCTACAAAAAAAAAAAAAAGAAAGAAAAGCAGAAGTATTAAGTTATTTCACTGGATCAAAAACCTTTCCCATAGCCATCACTCCAGTGAAGTTGGTTCACATGCAGGCAAAGCAAGTGCTTCCCCCAGCTCCAGAACTAGGAGCACCCACATGCAAAGAAAGCAAAGGAATCTGCTCTGTAAATGTGAGGCTACTACATAAATGTAGAGCATGAATATTTGGCTATCGAATGCTCAGACTTCACAGCCCACCAGTAATCAGCCATCCAAAATGAAATTGGCAGTGGTTCTTGGGCTGGAGGAACTGTTCTGTATCCTGAGTGGGGTGGTAGTTACATGAATCTATGCATGTGGGGAAACTGAGTGCACACACACACACGTAAATTTTATAGTATGTAAATTTTTAAAAAGAATGAAAGGAAATTAGAGTTTATTGGCGATTTTGAAAATCTGCTCTCCCCCAAAATCTTCAGAAATGATCTATTAATGATAGAGACAGATGTAATATTTCCATCCATTTATGCAACAAATATTTATTGAGTACCTACCATATGAAATGCAGTGTGACATCCACTGTGAAATATATGCAAAGATGAACCAAATGCAGGTCTGCCCTCAAGGAACTTGTATTGGGAAGGATCATTATACTATAAGGTATAGATTGATTATTATTCCTAAAGAGGATTCACAGAATAAAGAGTCTGTTTCCAAAGAGGGGCGATCTCAGGGGCTTCGTGAAAGGTGGTTTTTGAATGAAGTCCAGGTTGGCAGGAGGAAAGGAGCAGCATGGACCAAAGAAGGTTTGCAATGAGCTATTATAAAAATGAGACTGTCTGCAATTCCCAGCTCAACATTAATGGTCTTACGATGATTGAACTTTAGGAAATTCATAGAGAATTTGCCCTATTATCAAACTTAACTTTTCAATATCCTTATTAAAGTCTGAACACAGGAAGAAAAAAAAAAGGATTTTCAAAAAAATAAGGGCCTCCATCTACTTAGGCTGTTTTACTATCCCCCATCTGGCTAACTCAGAAAGCACATTAGTCTCAAAGTATCCCATATCTCAATCTCTGTTCTTAGTAATAGAAATAGGAAAGTATTGATTTAGATAAGTGTTTTGAATCAAGGAATTTTACTGTGAAGAAATTTCAGTAATTTTAAAACATGAAACCTGATAATGAACAATAGAATAAGAACAATGAAGTATTCCTTATTTCTTAACCCTGTACTAAAAACTCTTGACAAAATAGTTGAAAATATCTTTAAGACTGACCTATCATCATAGGTTTCTGGAAAGTGGCTACTGATTTCTATTTATTTTTATATTTTCCCTCCCCTAGTGCCCAGCAGGGTACCTGATACATTTAATCCAAATCCATGAAGCTTGATTGAGCTTACTAAGTGCGCTTACTTGCGCTTACTAAGTGCAAGATATTTTTTTACAGAATTAAGGTGAATGGCTCCAAACTTTGGGACAAGCTCAAAGAGCCTGAGGGTCCACTTCAGCGGGCCTCTAGGAGACCAGGAGCTCTTGAAGTTGACACAGCCACTGGCTTTAATGGCCAAGTCACCAAGGGGTCTAAGGCACCCTGCAGTACCAACAGCAGTCCAGGCCCCGAGAAGACCATCCACGTCCCCGGACAGGTGAGGTTTACAGTGGTGACACTTGGTGAGACGGGCGTGAGTGTGGGTCAGAGGAAGGAAAGGACACTTACACATCCAAGAAGCTGGCGTCAAGGGGGTTGGCAGTAGACAGGGCACCAGAATGCGAATCAGCCAGAGAGCCCTGTTCACTGAGTCCCCCGACCCCGACACAGGGCCTTCTCTGTGGAGAAACTGAGGTGACAACCATGCCAGGGCCAAGAAAGAATGATAATGTGAAGGGGCTGGGGGCTGGGAGTTGCCATTTGACAATCAGGGCACACAGGACATTGACATAGTCGTAATCAAAAGATGACACATGTCTGCATAGAAAGAAGAAGTCCTTTTTCCCATGGGAGTAAGGGTTTTTTCCAAATTGGTCTTGTCAGAACGTGGTAATTATCTCAGCAAGAAATAGTATGGTAAGAATACTCACCTCTCCAGCAAGCTATGAAAAAGAGAGAGAGAAGAATCTGTTATGCTTTTGAAAAAGACTAAAAATAAAATCCTAAAAATAAAATTTATTTTTTAAAATCATACAATGCAATGAATTTTGATGTATATACACCCCTCAAACCATCATCACAAAATCAAGAAAACAAGATAATGAACATAATCACTCCCCAAATTCCAAAATTTGCCCGTAGCCCTTTGTCCCTCAGCTCATTGTCTACCGCATCCACAGGCAACCACAGATCTGCTTCTGGTGACTATAGATTAGCTTGTGTTGTCTAGCATTTTATCTGGATGAAATCATATAGTAGACACTCCTTTTTTGGTCTGCTGTCAGCAAAATTATTTTCAGAATCATCCATGTAGAAGTACGTATCAATAGTTCACTGCTTTTTATTGCTGAGTAGTCTCCTATTGTATGGATATACTATAACTGTCTTATTCATTAATCTTTCAATAAAGTTTAAGATTTTATTTGATTCTAATTGCAACTGAGGCTAATTCTTAAGTTACAGGGTGCCAAGGTTAAAGGATTGAGGAAGATGTCCATAGAATTTTATGAATTTGTGAACCTTCCTGACCTTTTCCCCTTGTGAGTCACGGCCAGCAGACTTCAGCAGAATTTAGGTTGAAACTGAAACACAGATCACTTGTCTTAGGAGCAAAATAGATGTGCCTCTGATTAAACGGCGAGATAGCTGAAATTCAATTTGTTTCGTCTCCCTTCTTTAGCCTTCTGAGAGTCATTCGGCAACAAAAGGCTAAAATATGGGGTCTTATTTTCTTCTCTGATGAATACCTTGGGGACCTCTATTTTCCTAGAACTGTGGGGGGATTTCCAAGTAAACTTTGTCTTTGACATAATAAAAAATACAGTTCCTCTGAGTGATCTCCAACTCCAGAGAGAGGAAGGAAAAAAACCCAAGGGTTTCTCCTGGGCAAAACAGCATCTGGTTTTTCTAACTGATTTACTCTGTAAACCTGAGAGGAATCAGGGCAAGTGTTGGTAAATCTTTAAGAAACCACAGGCCTGACAATTTCCATGTTCATTTCACCCAATTCCTAGGAAGCAAATGAGTCACTCCAATATAATGAAAGACGTTATTAACACTGGCAACAAACCGCCTTTCCATCCTGCTGTCTCACAGCACCAACCCTGTGAATACCTTTTGTTGGTCTTAATCCCGTGGCCACTGAGATGCTGACAGCCATAACCCACAGCCTCCTCTGCATCTCAAGCTTGACACAGAGCCCTTTCTTCTGACTGAGAACTCCCAGTGTGAACTTCAAACCCTCCTGTGGGGCTACAAGCTCAGGCTCTAGAAGTAGACACACTTGCTGGGTTTGAGTGTGGCAAATCTGGGTGACTTTGGGGGTAATTACTTGACTTCTTCTAGTGTGTTTCATTTTTGTTTGTTTGTTTGTTTTCTTTTATACCAACAAGAATGAGCTTGACATTTTACCGCTAACCCTTGCTAGGGAGAGGCAAAGATATAAAATGTAACCAAAATGTTCCTACTTTCATATTTTCTTTTTTTTTTTAATGCCTCTTTTTGGAGGTATTTTTTTTATTGTTGTTTGTTTTTTATTTCAGCAAATTATGGGGGTACAAATTTTAGGGTTTCTTGAAATAAAATTGAAAAAATTTTTATTTTTCAAAAAATTCCTCTTTACTTACGTCCCTCCCTCCAAAATGCTAATCATTTGGGGTCTCCTGTTTTATTCTCAACCACTCCCTTTCTCTCTCTGTCCCCACCACCAGCCTCCTAGATCTCTTATTTTATTCTTAGAGGAGGGTCCCAGACACCAGTTCAGGACTGGCCCTCATCCTTGTGTGGCAAAGAGCTGCTGCTGGACTGAAGCACCAACGACGTTAGACCAGAAGCCTTGGTGGTGTCATCTATGAAGTGAGGCCATTTGGATCTGCTCTAAAGGCCTGTCACTCACATCCTGGTCTATCATGCTATCTAGCCAGCACCCTGTGTGGTTACAGAACCCGCCTACTTTTTCTTGACTCCCCACTTTACTGGCTAACTCTTTTCATTCAACGTTGGAAAACTTCTCCTTCAAATCCCAAACTCCCCAAGGACTGGTCCTCACCTCCCTGGCTCCATCCACCTATCCTTGCACTTCCTCGAGAGATGTCATTTGATTCTGCTGAGAAGACTGGCAATGCCTGGAGGGATTTTGAGCACCACACTCACTTCCCCTACTTACCCTATGGCCCCAGTCCCTAGCTCTCACCTCCCCCATGTGCTAAAGGGCCTGTCTGCCTCTCAAGCAACGTCTCTCACACTACCCCTCCCTTTGACTCTTTCTCCATCGGCCTCCTTCCTCTTGCCTTCCTTCAAGCTGCCCCCATTTGGCAGGATTTCCCATCTCTGGAATGTCATGTTTCTGCATCTTGGCCCCACTCTTTCTGCCAAGACGTCTTCCTGGGTTTATCTCTTGAGTTTCTGTTTCTGACTCTCCAGTTTCACATCCTAGGAACCTCTTTCACCCATGTGGTGTTAATGATCAGCACTGAGTGACTTCAACCTCTGAGTCTCTTTCCCCAACCCTGCACCTTCACCAGAGCCCAATTCCATCAGCCACCTGTAGATCACTTCATGTAGGGTCTACACAACATGTCTACACCTATAAAATGTTTAAACTCGCTGTCTTTTCAAACCAACTGGTTTTCCTTCACAATCTCTCCTCTGTCTCCTCATCCACAGTGATGCTGAGCCTCTTCCCCTCTAGCCTTACAGTTATTTTAAACATGTTATTTGTTGTTCTTTCCTTGTCACATACTTGTAATGATTACATTTTTATCTCCTCTCCTTCAGTAAAGTCTCTGTCCCCTTTTACATTCTTTTGATTGTGATTGTTTAAAAACCACAATGGAAACATAATAAGGAAAGACAAATTACCTAAAATTCTACCACCCAAACACAGTAAATTGTTATGTTTTTCTAGTTTCACTTCTAGTACTTGTTTCTCTGTATGTGTGTGTGTGTGTGTACATAAATAACCTATATATAAAAACAATGAGGATTCAATTTAATTTTATGCTTTTTAATGCCAATATTTTTTCATATTCTGATTGAGTTTTCATAAACCTCTTTTCTACTTAATATTGTATCGGAGATGGTGCACCATAACCTAATTATTCTACAAGTGTAAAAAGTATAAAGGTATAATCATTTTGCTCTAATGAATAATATTTTGTCAACCATATTTACCTATAATTTTTCCCTTCTTTTGCTATATTTCCTTAGGGCAAATTTTCAGAAGTGAGATCATGGGGCATTTTCTATTTCATTTCCTCCTTCTTTATAACCAAAGACAGCCTCTCTATTTGTTGACTCCTGCTTTATTCCTTTGCTAAAACCATTTTCCTGCCACTCCTCATCACATCCCTATAACCAGATTCAATTACCTCCATCCAAGTGCCCTTCATTAACTAACTAACCACCTAGCCCTAAACCCTATGATCATCCCTTTAACACCATGCCCTCTCAGTCTTTTTGCACATAATTGTTACAGTAATGTGAGCTAATATGCACACATTTTGAGTTGCTAACTGTTTCCCATGTGCATTCCACCTCATGAGCTAAGGCACTTTTGCTTTACCTTTTCCCCCACCCAGCTTTGAAGAATGATGTTCCTACAGTAGGCACTCTGGGCAAGCCTGTTACAGAGGCTTCTCCACCAGTGAACTCAGCCTACTGATTTCACAAGCCCTCATGCGTTCAATCCTAAGTGCCCTCACCAACCACTGATGCTCTTGTTCCATGACAAACAGATACTCACGACTGTGTTTCCGCATGAACTGGATCAGATCACATTGCTGTAAATTTAAGACAGAGAGAGAAAAGAAACATGAGTACAGTGACTTCTGAATAGCTGTACTTATTTCCCAGTGAACTGGTTGAGTTTTCTCTCATGAATAAGGAGATACATACAGTATATACAGGCTGCCCTGGCATGCCTTTGATGCCCTAGGAAAACAAACACAAAGCAAGTAATTGGTATGTGAACTGGCATCTTTAGTGATAAAACAATAGAAAACAAAAAACCTTCTTTCTTAAAAGCACAGCTGGCAAGGAGCAAAGTATTCCCGAACCCAGTGGATTGGATTAATTATAACGCACTTTCCCATTCATATCAAGGGTATAAACATTTTGTTAGATCAGTGTTAGATCAGGTAAGCTAATGTCTACCCAAAGTCAACTGAGTTATTTTTTTACAGTGATAAGAAGTAAAGCAACAAAAATATTTCTTCAATATATTTGTACTAAAGATGCAATACTTAGCAAAAGGCATTTCCATAAGAATGCTTAAAATTGCAAACAACAGACTTTCCAAAGGACAGCTCTAAGGAGAGGAGATTTATTGAGAATTCAAAGGAACAGTTATATTACAAATCAATAAGTTTAAAACTCAGGAGGTAAGATACAACCTCTACATATGTGAAAGACACAAAGACAATTGCATAGCAAAATGGATATTGCACAAAAGAAGAGCACACGCACTAAGCTCATAAATGCTAAAATGTTATGGAGCAAAGGAATACAAATAATTGGGTGAAGTGAATCAGGGAAGGCTTCCTGAAAAGAAGTCAGTCCTCCTTTCTCAGCAGCTTGACCTTTTCTCTTTTCCCCTTCTTACCTCCTTTTGTGAGGATAAGGCATCTTATTGGCAGTGATTCTTAATACATTTGCACACATAGATTTTTTGGGAGCTACTAATAAATGCTAGTATGTACACTTCAGAAAAAAGCTATTACATATTTACACTTGTACAATTTCATTGACCCCCATAAGCTCAACCATGGATGTCAACATCCCTGTTGAGTTAAAAACCTCTGTTCTAAATGACAACTGGGTCACTTCTTCATCCATCCATCTATCCATCTACCCAACCATCCAATAAACAGCTAAATGTCTTCTGAATGCTCAGGTGGCTGACTGTACTACTGATGTGAACCAGAACTATTGCAGCATCCCTGATTGTACTCATTGGGGTATATTATTTTTCTGACCCAAATCAGGAAATTATGCATCTTACTGCAAAAGATGCAGTCCTATTCTTCCTTTTACAACTTATGACAGAAAACAGGAAAGAATGCACAGCCATTTAAGCAGAGATGACAGTTTCTGGCTGATAGAGTAGGCAGCACATATCTTACAGAGAGTCTGATCCATGCCCTGAAAGAGTGAGCTTAAGAATAACTTTGAACAAATTCTTAAGCAGATGCTGAGGATCAAGAGCCTGGGACAAAGAAGCCACATTCCAGTTCAGACCAGCCAAGCCGACCACAAGACCAGGAAGATGTGAGGTCCCCAAATGAGAGCCCCAGAATCCAGAAAGGAAATAAACCCAGAGCAGACCAGATTAGCCCAGTGACTCGATCCTCACCCACATGACTAAGAATATTCACTAATTTCTTAATGCAGAAGAAAGAAAAGACTGTATCAGAGTATCTTTTACAATTCATTTATTCTCATTCTACTATGGTTTCAGTTGTCCACAAAACCATCTACAATTTTTGTTTTCTTTATATAAAGTCCCAAGTTCAAGAACCCATCCAAGGAGTCAGAAAACACAATACACAAAACAAGATAAGCGGTTTACCCACTCCTTACACAATGTTGCCTGGGCCTCCTCAACAAAACACAGGTACTGGCAATATTTAGTTCTTACCTGTCTGTGCTTGTTAGGGGAGACAGACATGTAACTAAATCATTTACAACAACATGAGAGGCACTAAAACAGAGAGATGGATATGTGTCAGTGGTAGATGTGCCTGACTCTGCCTGGGAATTCTTCCAGAGGTGCTATTTCTTTTGTAAGGAAATCATAGCGGAAAGTTGTAGTTATATTTCCAAATGTCTCTACAGTCTAAATTTTAAGGATAAGAAGGCAACAATAGTGGTTTGGGGAGATTCTACCAACCTGTCTTGCATGATGAAACTTTGCCAGGGATACCTGTGTGAAGCTTATGCAATCTCACGCCTATTTTAAAAGCTTCAGTAACAAACCACAGTAATAGCTAATATTTGCATTGCACTTTACAGTTTATCTAGAGTGTTCGCATCTGATGATCTGATCCTCACAGCTACCTTCTGAGGTAGTTAGTACAGGATTTGTCATCCCCCTTTTACAAATAAACTGAAAGACCCAGTGACTGGCCCAAGGACATACAGTTAGTAAGAAGCAGAATCTGGACTTGAACCCAGTGCTTCCGGCTTTAAATTCTGTGCCCTTTCCATCGAACATACCAGAAACCAGTATACCCTACTTAGTTCTCATGTCTCAAGACACACTTACTCTCCGTCCAGGGGGGCCTTGGTGTCCTTGAGACCCCTTTTCACCTTTTGAGCCTACAGTGAGCTGCAGATAGAAACATATGTTAGTTTCAACTTTGTCTATCCATGGGGGATACTTCAGTTTGTAATGACAGTTTATAAACTTTTTTTTTAAAAAAATTGTTTTTAAAAGACAGCTGCTATTAATTCAAATTAGGTAAATATCTTACTTGTAACATAAACCACCCATTCTTATTGGTAAACATCCATTTCCCTCTTAGCATCTTCATTTAATGACATACTTTTCTCTGGTACTGGCTGTGCGTTTAAATCTAAATTAGTAATAAACTGGGATTAATGCTAACAGGAAAAGCAAATATATTAGGGCACACAGAGATCTAATAAAAAAACCTCCCATGTGTAAAAGATCAAATAAGAAAAATGATTCCCCACACACGAGAGGACATGAGTGGGCAATGTCATTCCCATACCTCCAGATGATGGATATGGAGACTAATGAAATTTATCCAGTCAGATGGAAGGTACCCATTGAAATGCATCTTTTTCACACCTGAGAGTGACCACTGATATTGCACTCAAACTTTAAAATAAAAGGATGCTTATCTCAGCATTGAGTTTTTAAGCAAGCACTTACTCTGCTCTTTGCCAATTAGAAGATCTCAATAGCTTTCCTTAAAATGAATATCCCATATGACCTTGTTATGGACACCAGAATCATCAGAAAACCATCAGGGGCACAGTGGAAAGAGTCAGCTTCATTTCCACTCACAGGGTTAATATTCTGGGATTTATTATGCGCCTCAGGAAAGACTGGAAGGTACTGACATTTCTTGGAACAGCCAGTTATCAATTTGTAAATCTTTAAAACAGCTCTGATTCATAGAACCATACAATTTTAGAGCTGAAAGTGACCTTAAGTGTCACTAAGTTCAACTCTTATGTTACAGAAATAGAGACCCTGAAAAGGTGTGTTGAAGGTCACAGCCAGCAAGTGGCATTTCAAATGCCCTCGAGTTGGATCAATAATCCACATTTATTGTAACAATATAAAAGCCAGAATCTGACAAAAAATATTTATTATTTCTAGAATTATAGGCCACTTACTGTTAGTCCCCTAAATCCTTTGGGTCCAGGTCCCCCAGGAATTCCAGGATCACCAACATCACCCTGAAGATTTAGATATAAGAAATAAAGATGTTAAAATATTTGCTATTAAAGAATAAAAAATATTCTCTCCAAGCTAAAATTGAATTGATCTTATAACAATTATACTATATAAATTAACGAAGGCCAATATAACATTAAATGTCATTTGGAACTATGTCATTGGTACACTTAGATATTCTCCAAACTATTTTTAATTCCATAATAATACAAATATTGGCATATAAATATCAATTTGATGCCTATCCGGTTACTGAAAATATCCAGATAAAATACTTGAAAACCAGGGGAAACATTTGGAGCATTAACTACATAAAATAATAATTATGAATTACTTTCTATATTCATGAAACATTTCTAAAAAAGTTGAAAGTAAAAAAAATTTTATTCTGACTTTGGTGAGAAACTAATTTTGACAGTTATCAATATGCTTATTTCACATTTATCAGTAAATTAAAATGTGCTAATTTCTTTCTTTATCAGTAAATTAGAAAATTAATGTTTTACAGTGAGAGATTCTGCCCTAACAGTTATTTATAAAGTCCCTTCTTGCACCCTTTTCTATAATACTTAAGAAAGAATCTCTTTTGGTAATTTATCAATTAAAAACAATTTTAAGAGGATTCAAAAATTGTCTGTTTTCCTATAGTTGGTTTGATTTGATTGATTAGACATTCTATTTTTAACACATATTTTGTATTTTAATTTTGAGCATCAAATACGTGGAAGACACCTTTCTGGACACTTTTTTTAAAAACGGAAAGCTTATTACAGAATTCTAGTATATAAGAGATATAACATGAGCTCCCCTAGTTGAAATGGAAGGTATATTTGGTTCCACAGCATGAAGATGGATTTCAACCTGGTAAACAATGAGGAATTCTGGAAGATATTTGATCAGGGAAGTAGCATAATTAGGCTATGCTTTTAAAAAAAAATCAAGTGACAGTAGTGTTTGGGATTAACTGAAGCAGGGAGAAGAATACTGTAATCTTTCAGGTAAGAGGAAGTAAAGGTCACAATAATGAAAGAAAAACAGCAATAACTGAAGTCAAGAATATTGAATGAGACCAGCAAGGCAGGAGAAATCAGAAGACATTGGACTGAACTTGAGAAGATATCCAAAGGTAGGTTTTTTTTTGTTTTTTTTTTATTTCAGCATATTATGGGGGTACAAATATTACGGTTATGTATATTGCCCACGCCCCCCTCCCCCCTCGAGGCAGAACCTCAAGCATGACCATCCCCCAAACACTGCACATCTCACTCATTATGTTTGTATATACCCATCCCCTCCTCCCCCTCCCACCCGCCCAACACCCGACAAATGTTATTCCTACATGTCCACTTAGGTGTTGATCCGTTAATACCAATTTGCTGGTGAGTACATGTGGTGCTTGTTTTTCCATTCTTGAGATACTTCACTTAGTAGAATGGGTTCCAGCTGTATCCAGGAGTATACAAGAGGTGCTATATCACCATTGTTTCTTAAAGCTGAATAGTACTCCATGGTATACATATACCACATTTTGTTGATCCACTCTTAAGGCATGGGACATCAGGCAATGAAGGACAGAGCAATCTCTTTCAATACAGAATTCACAGGGGTTAAATATGGTCCTTTCCCCATGAAGCTCAAAGAAAACAGCTGCCCTCCCCTCTTTCCCCATTTCATTCAGACCTATAGGCTTATCTCAGTTCTCAAGTAGAAGGTTAAGATCATGGTAATTTCAAAAGGTCATGTGCACAATACCTTCTGCCCCATATCTCCTGGGAATCCTCTTGGGCCCTATAATTTTCAGGAAAGAAAATTAAAACATACACAAATCAACATACCACTTCTGCTGCACGATAATATCTTCTTGTATTATTTAGGCTTGATTTACCAATTAAAAAATAATTGCTTTCCATATTTACCTTTACTCCTTTCCGCCCCATATGACCATAGCCTGGATTTCCAGAGTCTCCCTGTAAACACACCAGCTCATTTCAATTTCTCAAAAGTGAAAATTAATGGCAGTCTATGCTGGGGAGATGATGTTATCAGAAGAGAAGCACTGAGAACTTCCACTAATTAAGGACCTTGAGCCCTGGGGACACGCGTGTTGCTGGGTTCTCCTCACTTCCTCGTATGTCCCCTGGTCCTTCTTTGGCCAGCTCCACCCTGCAACTGGCGCAGAAAGCAGAGGGATGGTCGTTTGGGACTTGTGGAGTCAGTGGCAATTTTTGTCTGGAAAATTAAGAGCTGGTCCAAAGAACACAGGCGAGGAATTCCCCAAAGAAGAATTATAAATGGCCAAAAGACATATAAAAAAACGTTCATCCTCACTACTAACCAAAAAAATGCAATTTGAAACAGTAATAAGATACTATTTTTGTCAATGGTAAAGATGAAAAAAAAGTGACAATATCTGTTATGGTGGATGCTCTAAAACAAATACTCTCTTATATAACACATGGACCCATGTAATGTTTGGATTTTCCTAAGGGCACTTCACAATAGGGTTCAAAGCCTTCGTTAAATATGTATATATTCTGTAATCCAGCTATGCTACTTCTAGAATTTTTTTATGTGGAAATTAATTATGGTTTTATCCAAAAATTCATTTCGGTACATGAATGTTCATTGCTGTGCTGTTTATGATGGTAAAAAACTGAAAGCAAACTAAATGTCCAATAATAAGAGACTGGTCAAAAAACTAAGATACATACATTCAGTAGAATATTTTGAAGCTATTAAAAGTGATGTTGAGGGAAAGAGGTAACAGCATGGAAATATGTTTATGATACACTGTTAAGAGGGAAAAATAAAGTGATCTTTCCTTTTTGTGTATGTGTGTCTCCTGGATGTTAATGATAAATATCTCAGATGGTGGGATTATAGGTAATTTTTCTTTTCTTTCCCCTTTCCTATCTTTTATGCTGGGTACATTAGTTTTCGTCCCCCCTTCCCCTCCCCTTCTCACTTCTCTTCTTCTCTTCCCTTCCTCCCTTTTTTCCCTTCCTTCCTTCCTCCTTCCCTTACCCCTTCCCCTCCCCTCCCTTCTCTCCTTCCCTTTCCCCTCCTCTCCCTTCGCTTCCCTGATCCTCCCTTCCCTTTCCTTTCCTTCATTCCCTCCCTCCCTCTTTCCTTCCTTCCTTTCTCTCTTTCTCTCTTTTTATTATAGTATTCACATTTTCAAATTAGATCACAAAAAAGGCACTTTTAAGACTATGAAATAGCTGGATCATTCTACAAGCATTTAATTTTTTTGGTAGAAATTGCAGTGAAGGAAGATTAAAAGCCTTTATGGAGGCAATGGACTACAGGGTCTAGCAGCAAGTCAGGAACTTGCTACACCCTAATCATTTATTCTCCTATAAGTGCCCCTGGATCTTTAGGTTTATTTGCCCTTATTTTTTTCTGTTTTCTTTTTGCAATTTTCAAATATACAAGATGTTGTTATTGACTGTGCTCACCATGATATACAATAGATCTCTTGAACTTACTGCTCCTGTCTAATTGAAATTTTGTGTCCTTTGACCAACACCTTCCCAATCATCCCAGCCTCTGGTAACCACCATTTTATTCTCTGCTTCTGTTAAGTTCAACCATTTTTACATTTCCCATATAAGTAAGATCTTATAGTATTTTCTTTCTGAACCTGGTTTATTTCACTTCACACAATGTCCTCAGGGTTCATCCATGTTGTCAAAAATGGCCAACTTTCCTTCTTTTATTAAGGCTGAATAGTATTCCATTGTGTATATATACCATATTTTCTTTTATCCATTCATCTGGTGATGGACACTTAGGTTAATTCCGTATCTTCTTGGCTGTTGTGAATAATGCTTGTGCTTGGTGAATTTTCAACAAAATTTATGCATAATGTTTGTAATAAACATATTATTATTATCATTATTTTTGGACAGGGTCTTGCTCTGTTGCCTGGGCTAGAATGCAGTGATGTCATCGTAGCTCACTGCTACCTCAAACTCCTGGCCTCAAGTGATTCTCCCACCTTAGCCACCCAAAGCACTAGGATTATAGGACACTGTACTTGGCCAATATATTATATTTTTAAAGAAATAAAATAATTGTCCCTATATTGACTGCTCCATGGGCTGAGACCTTGGTATAGCAAAAGCCACCAGGACAGAGTATAGGCCTGACAAAGAGATGTCCCATATCTTGGCCCTATGCCTCTATCTCTTGTTGTCACTCTAGAGTTTTGCAAGAAGGAGAGAGATATGGGTGGTGGTGTTTTTCAACTGACATCCTTCTATATGGCCATACCAGTTGTTAAAGCATAGAAATTCCCTGTTCTAACCCATCCATTATCCTCTCTGCCTACCTGCCTTCTCACCCTTGTGGTTCTCCTTCACTTTAACAGACAGACTAGCTACAGAACGAGAGCTGCAGGGGGTGGACGAAATGTTCCCACACTTCTCTAGATGCTGAAGTAGCCTGCATGCCCCAGGAGCTTGGGCTGATGGCATGGAAGGTATTTCAGGACTGAGCACTCTGAGCTGCGGAGGGTGAGGGTTTTAAAACCTCATACCTGTTTTCCTCGCTGCCCAGCTTGCCCCACTGGCCCTGGATCTCCAAGAATTCCAGGTTCTCCCTAGTAAATGGGATGAGAAGAACCACAGATCAGTAAAACCAAACCTGACTCCCATGACAGAAAGTTCTGTCCTCTGTATGGGGAGACTCAAGGTTCTCAGTGAGAGGTCAGTGCTCACTAAGAGAACGGGAATAGGGTACAAAGAATGAACCTCCCCAGCTAGCAGGAGATATCTAGCACAGCCCAGGGCTGGACTGGTGCACTGCTTTCCCAGTGTTACAAAAGCACTGAAGGGGAAGGCCAAGAGTAGAAAATCAACTCCAGGGAAAGCTGACTCATTGCTGATATATTTACCCATCCAGCAATTACTCACTGTCCTAGAAAATAAACTGTTGAACATAATAAATACGGTCCTGCCCTCACCAAGCACAGTCTGCCTGGAAAGAGAAATAATTAGGCAGGCAATTGTAATGTTGTGTGATAAAGGTCAGGGCACTACAGGAACAAGGAAAAGGGGTATCCACATCAGATTTGGTGGGCGGGGAGGCTGCCTAAAGGGTAGGAGCAGGGAAGCTGAGGCCTGAAGGATGAGTCTGTGAGCGAGGGGAAGGGTCCAGGCAGGGTGAGAGTGATCCAGGTAGAGGCAAGGCCTGGTGAGAAGCCTGGGGCAGGCAGGAGGCAGATGAGCAGTGATGCTTTAGAATTAAGCAGGGCAAATAAACGGCCTTTCTCTCCCCCCTTGATTGAGGTATAACCAAAAAATAAAATTGCATAAGTGTAAGTTGTACATCATGATGATCAGATATACATATATATTGTAAAATGATTACCACAATTAAGTTAGCTAACACATCTATCACCTCAACTTGTTAACTCTTTTCTTCTTTTCGCTTTGTGTTGAGAACATTTAAGATCTACTCTCTTGGCAAAATTTCAAGTATATAATACAGTATTGTTAACCATAGTTACCATGCTGTACATTAGCTTCCTAGAATTTGTTTATCTTATAACTACCTTAAAAATGGAAGATTTTCCCTAGGGCCATGGGAAAGGCAACACCCATGACATAATTTGCTGGACTCAGTGTAAAAGGAAAACTCAGGTCCTTTTCCCAAAAATTAAGAGATTCAAGGCCCTGAAAGCAGAGCAGTAAACCAAGCCCTTCTCAGCGAGGTCCCCTGTGTGGCTGCACAGGTCACAGGCTCCCCCATCCCCCCTTTTACCTCCTGCCCCTGTGAAGCTGGCCCTGGGGGAGGGAGCTGCTGAAAGGTTTTGAGCAGAGGAGTCAGGTTCTGATGAGGCCAATAGTTAGCTCTCTGATATCCCCAACAGAGCCAGCTCAAAGAAGGTAGTTGTACTCAGAGGACCACATGCACCCCCACCCCTCCACTTGACTCAGCCACCAAGTACATTCCTGCAATCAGCAAATCAGGGAGTTGAAGAGATTTTTCAGAGTTATTTCTGATTGGTGAGATCACTGTCTCTCCTAGTGAAACGAGAGCAGCTGCATGGAGAGGTCAGCAATTAGAAATTCTTTGCTCAAGGGAAGAAATGTATTAGCAGAATGTATTAGCAGAATGCCGGTGGCTTGTTGATGGTGCTTGGATTCAATCATGTGTGGAATTAACATGAAACTTAGAAAGAAAATGGAAGACTTTTGCTCTCAGTATTTGAAACCCACAAGAAATAACATTTACTTTTTTGCCCAAAAGTCCAGGTCTTCCGATGCTCCCTTTAGCTCCCACTAGCCCAGGAGAACCCTGAAAAAGAAAATGAGACCGAAACATTAGCACCATAGCAATTCTTAGCAAACCCGTTAGCAACTACAGGAAACCACAATATTACTTTTCTTCATGTCATTCCCAACAATTCACTGATGCTTCCTTAACAAGAGATTCAGCCACCCAGGAGAGAGGCAGGCCTCTGGGCTGAACCAGATGACTCAGGTTCTAGTCCTAGTTTGAGGACTATAATTGTCATCTGCAGGGACATCACTAGTCCATATGGGCCCTTAGTGAGAAACAGAAAACGCATATTTGACTTAACACATGTTATTTCTAAATGTGGGAAAATTGCCATAATGCGCTGAATTTGTTAGAACAAGACATTTTACTGCCACCACACATAATGGCATGCAAAATATGTTTCAGTTTCCAATCTGCAAACGGGTAAAAGTATCTTTCACACACATGCTACGAAGACAGAAACATAAGTGTCCCTTGTCTTCTGAACTCTCATTGACCGAACTGAAGAACTGAGTATTTTTCCTACAAATCTCTCACCATACAAACTCTCATTACTCAGGAAACAAATAGATTCAGATGGTGAATTCAAGAGTTGAACTTAGGACTCAAATAGATTTGGGGAGCAAGGGGTCTTTGTATGGCCAATTTTAAATATCTATAATCAATGGAGATATACATGTGTAGCACAGAGAATTTTTAAAAGTTAGAAAAATCAGAATAATGTATCAGGTTTTGGAGAAAATGTTCATGGCTGGGAAATACTCATATTCTTCCAGCTGCTTTCTTTAGGCTGATGAAGTCGGTTTGTGTTTTCTGAGGAAAACCTCATGAAGGAGAAAAAGGAGTGCTTTAGCTATGTATGAGGAATCTGAGCTGTGCTAAAACTTTGCCCCAGATAATCCAAAAGGAAATAATACACACACAGATAATATAAAATAAACTATATATGAAGATATTTTACAGTCAGAGGAAAGTAAGTGCTGGGAGTCATTGAGCCTGAAGTGTCTAAGTCACCCACCTGAGGTCCTTTGTGGCCCTGGCTTCCTTTTTCTCCTTTGCTGCCAGGATTTCCATTTAATCCCTTCAGTGGTAACAAAAGAAATATAATGCAATGACATCAAAGAAAACTTAATTTCTCAGTTAGTGCTTTTGAAACACCTCTTGGAAAAGCAATGGTCCACCCCCTCCAAGCTGCCTTTTATCTCAGAGATCAAATATGTATCAGAAGAGTAACTGAGCCAGATCCAGTTGAGTCAGTGGTCCACTGAGGAATTAAGGAATTCTCTGCCTGTGTATGACCTTCATCCCTCTTCCCTCTCCTACAAAGGGAAATATAAATAGACTAATTGGGAAAATAAAACCTATAGAAAAAAGAAGTAAGACACTAACCACAGTCAGACGAATTCCTTTGATGGGGCAGGTTACCTGGGCCAAAGTGCTTATCAACATATAAAGCACTTTGCAACAGATGCCTATTGGAGAAATCAAACTATATTTTTCTGCCACATTTGCCATCAAATGCATGGTTCTCACACAGTTCTCTCACATAGAAGAAAAAACTAGAGGTGCCAGTGATGTTTCTCACTACCAAAACAACAACTGTGAAATGGCCCCTGGCTGCCCAGGAGGTACTGGGTGAGCTTTGATTCACTTCCTAAGTATCAAAGGGACCTTTGAGTATCTGAAATAACTGTCACTCCCACCCCCACTCCCGAAAGCCTGGGAATGGATTGAGGGGCTGATCTCATGGTTACTCAACCTAGAGAACCTGCTAGTTCATGATTTGGTTCAGGGACACCAGAACCACTCAAGAGAATTCCAATTTCCTGTTTAGTACCAACAATCTGGAACTTTCTAGAAGAAAAATGAATTACTGGGAAAGCCTTAGAATAGACACATCTACACAGGCCCTTCCAGACAAGTCAGGCATAATGTGGGGTCCACATAAAGTGGGCTTCATGAGGTAACTAAATACCCATATGCTACAAAGCTATTCTCTAGGTTTGACAATGGTGTCTTCCTGGCATAGAAGAGAGTGAGACAGAGATGCCCTGACTTCTGATGCCCATATTATTAATGACAGGGCCATGGAAAATGCAAATGGCTCACATAAAGCCTTACGGGTAATATCCTAGAAATACTGTCACCCCTATAGAGTTAGCTTTAGGTGAGTTGTGTAACAGTTTCCAACCTCTAACTTTCTTTTGTGGGAATCTGTGTGTAGGACCTCAGCTACAGAAAACCAATTTGCTGATCCTGACATGAATTACTAATATAATGGGAAGGTATTAATCACTCATTATTACTAACATGTAAACACAGCATCAGGTGAGCCCAAGAGCACAACTTTCCTTTAAAAAGCCTTATTACTGAGATGCAAATGTTGGAGCAAGTTTGATGGAACAACTCCCCACCCCCATGATGGGGAACGAGGAATACGGCAGGGGAGCAGACTAGAAATGTCTCGGTTATTTATTTTTATGCAGAACTGCCAGCCTTCTTCCCATCAGAATAACTTCACATTATTTATCAATGTTTACAAAATATTCCAACACACCTGTGGGCCTTGTAATCCTTCGGCTCCTTGTGTGCCTTGAGGTCCAGGATCTCCTGGTTCTCCCTGATGAACAAGAGTTTTCAGTGTCAAGATTTTCTCCACATAGTTTCCATATAGATTGTCTCTTTATAGAATTTACAAAGGACATGGGTACTATTTTGTCTGACTCGTGGCTCACTCCCTGCTTTGCCTAGGATTCTGCACTTCCAGACTCTCTAATGAATAAACACAAGCTTGTTTCTTATTCCAATAAAGAGTTTCACTCTCTTAGAGTCAATACCCAAAGCACATGAAAAGCAGTCAAATGCACATCACTTGGAATTGCACAGGTTCCGCTTGCCTACAAGGTATCTGTGAAGCAGGCTTTGCCTTAGGTCTGTCCTGTTCCTGGGAGCTGAAACGATGGTGGTGTGTGTTTCCTGCTAGTCAGTGGGGACCACGCCCAGTGGGGACCACGCCCACGCCCACAACAGCCTTGTCAAATGCTCATTTATTCCCAGCACCATTTGCATGGGGAAACGTCCTTGGGCCCTTCTACCACAGAGGCCAGGAGTGAAGGTTACTCACTGGGGCACCTTGGAGTCCTCTTCGGCCTTCTCTTCCCTGGATCAGAAAAGGCAAAGTGTTAATGTGTGGGTGTCTGGCTGGAGGGGTTCCCTTAGGCAAATCAGCCTCTCTCATTCCCTGATGGACATCAGTAATGAGCAGCTCACAGAAATAGTTTCCCTGAGGCACTTTCCAAAAACAAGTTTTCACACTGGGCACTTAATTATAGGCTAACATTTGGGGCACTGATTGCAAGCCAATCTAAAAGTTAAAGACCCGGATTCAGTCTGACAACCTCTAACAATTACCCAAGAAGCTGTTTGGAGAATCAAATCATCCTGAAGAATCTGTCTTCTATGTTTCCTTCTCCAGCAAATCCCTCTGCTACTCAGAGGATCCTCATGGGAGAAGAACAGGGTCACATCCATCTCTTTCTGTCCTGGGCCTCTAATTGCATCTTGAAGGAGAGTAAAAAATTTCTAAATACAGAGTTCCACATGGGCTCACTGGAGTTTGTCTCTGTGGAATTCTACAAAGAAGAAATGGCTGATGGGGTCTGCTCAACTACGTGGTGGTCCAAATGCTACCACTAGGTTCAATGAAAGAAGAAAACAAGCTTGGTTGATTGCTGAAGCCCAAATCCGTGCCTGTCCCTAAGCGAGTTCACATTGCCAGCTCAGGCTCGCCACCTAGTGGCTGCCTTTGCCACACCCTCTCCTTTTTGGAGGGTAGCCAAGCAGGAAGATGATTTGGGCCCCGGATCCCAACTTCCTTTTCCCTAAACAGCAAAAATAAACTCCGTACCTTCACACCCGCACCCCCACCCAGTCCCAGCCTCTCTGAGAGAACTGCGGAGCATCTCAACCAGCAATTCACTTAGCATCATGATAAACAACTATGATTGCTTTTGGTACTAAGCAAGTACTTAAATTGTACTCCTTCATTTATTTATTCAGAAAGGTAGCCATGGAAATTATTTCAGAATTGCTGTTTTCTTTCAACTGCCCACCTTATAAAGTTCTTTAGAATAAACTGCCTGAGCAGCTCCACCAGGTTGGCAGATAATTAAAATTTTTCCATTGAGTTTCTGCCCCTTAATTCAAGGTACTTTTTGCTTTTAAAATTCAAATACCCTTTGGGAGAAGTTACCCACTGTAACTTGTCAGCTGTTTGTACCTGGATGTGAATAAGCAATTCTCTTGATGTAAGAAAGAGAAGAAACAATAAACAAAGGTTGAGGCTACCGTTTCCATGACATCACAATTCTGTCTCCATTAAAAAGCAAGAGTAAGATAACGTTATTCTGTGTAACAAACAGTATTCACAATGGTTAGAGACATGTCCTTAGAAGTCAGGCAACCTGGAGCTCAGCTCTGCTCTTTAAAGCCTGTGTAGCACAGGGCAGTGTGCAACAAACCTACCCAGGGGTAGTCAGTAGCCCAGACTCCGGAGTGAGACAGTTGAGCTCAAATCCCAGCTTCGCCACTAACTAGCTACTGTGACTAGCCTTGTGCAACTTGCCCAAGGTTCCTTGATTTTCTCATCTGTAAAATGGACATAATATCTACCTCACAGGTATGTTATGAGGATTAAAAGAATTAATATTTTCAAGTGATTTGATCAGGACCTGGCACAAAACAGATGCTATAGAAGTATTCTTTGTGTGTGTCCGGCAAAAAGCAAAGGGCCTGGAATGTGGTTTCACACGTGGTTCTTAGTGTGTTAATTCATTGTTTTGGCAACAGCTAGTGCAACACTTAGTACATGTAAGTTGAAATTCTGTCACACAGAAGGCAATGTCTTGATTTGGCTTGTGCTGTTTAGAATTTGTATCCACTTGAGATGCTATGGCCCTCATAGAGAAGTCAGTCCTTCATTGGAAAGTTGGGGGAGAGGATAAAAACTCGATGCTGTTTTATATCAATATTACCTTGCTTAATTCAGGAGAAAAGAAGCTAAAAAGGAGGAGGTCCGCAGGGAAATGAGTAAAAGATGATGAAGGAGCTGAGAGCCTCAAGTCCTGAAAGTGACTTCAAAGTAATCAACTAGCTTGTCCAAGGATTTATCCCCAACCTCACCCCTGGCATCCCTTTTTTAGAAGTGCCTGATTGATGTGTCACGTAATAGCTTCAAACTTTTAGTTTGAAATAGCTTCCTCTTATTTCATTTTAATTCTCTTTTGTGAAGAAGAGGGCAAAGTCCCAAAGAATTTTACCAGAAGCACTGGGAAGCCTGACTCATCTGAGTGCTGATCCTTTTTCCCTTAAGAACCATCATTCAAGATAAACAAAAGCAAGGGGGATTACAACACATTTCTTCACTATCTGTCCCAGAGAGAAGGGCAATCAGCCACAGTCTTCAAAATGATAAGCAGATTCCAAATTTGTATTAGAAAAGAAATCCTAGAATTTTCATTTCCCTCTTGAACAAAACTGAGGGCCAAATCTAGGACTTTGTATATTATTCATTATTTTCTTTGTTTTATGTCCATGCTGAGTGCATGATAGAAGAGTTTCTAATACATTATAAATATCATCTCTAACTTCAGTAGTCCACAAAGGAAAAGGTGATTTCTTGGTAGTTCCTTAAAAAGATTGGGAAATCCAATGTCCCTGTTTTTTGCTGTGAGAGGTTTGATATAACATGGGAAGCTATAAAGTTAGCCTAGGACCTCGAAGTTGCCACTGAGTTGGCTCCAACCACCAGCGTTTTGGTCCACTCAGGAAGAATTTATTCATGACTCCACTTTCCCATTGGCAACATGTAAAGAGAAAGAGAGAAAAAAAGAGAGCTTAAAATGCTAAGCTACCAGAGGAGGACTTTTAAGTTAAAGCCATTAGCTCTCTTCGAAGATGTTCAAAAGCATCTGGAAGGCAGAAAGGGAAAGGCAGACAATGTCACAGTAGTTCTCACCCATGGGTGAGTTTGTCCCACCCCCACCCCACAGCAGCCACCACAGACATTTGGCAATATCTAGAGTCATTTTCGGATGTCACAAGTGGGCAGGGGGGAGGGATGGTGCTGCTGACATCTACTGGGTAGAGACCAGAAATGCTGCCAAATATCCAACAATGCACAGGACAGCTCCCATAGCAAAGAATTATCTGACCCAGAATGTCAGTAGCACCAAGATTGAGAAACCCTGCAAATGTATCAGCTGACTATGCAGCAATAAATATGCTGAATGCCTCTGTGTCATCTTTAAGTGATAAAAACGGGAAATAAATGTCCTCAGAAATACTTACCCTGCTTCCTCTGGAACTAGGACTGCCTTGTGTCCCTTTCTGTCCAGTTCTACCCTATAAATACAATAGTTCCCCCAAAATTATAAGGCAACAGATTCAGAGTAAATTATAAATGCATCAGCATCAAAACCCCAAGCACTATTAAAACAGCAGAATAGATGTGTCATACTACAATCATTCTGCATATTAATACTGTCGGTTAGATATCCTTTAAGGAAGAAAAAGGTATAGCAACATGCACTACTATTACAACTTTACTCAAATAATATTGCTTGCCAGAAACTTAATAATTTTGCTCATGGAAGTGTAGACTACTACAAACATGCCTTGTTTTAAGAAAATAAGGCTCTTTCAGATGTGGATTTAGGGGTGTTTGCTCAATTACAGCAGGGTCATATATTTTACTAAATTTACTTCACTCAGTAATAGAATTAATCAACTCATATATGTAAAATAGATCCAATTACTTGTCTTCCTTGTTCTCCTTTGGAGCCCTTTTGTCCTTTGATGTTATTGTTTTGTCCTGGATTGCCCTAGAGGAAGATTTAAAAAGTATTAGTTTTTTGGTTTTTTTTCAAAACGATAAGATGTTCAAGTACTAAGCTAATTTAGGTTAAGGGATGAGAGGTGTGAGAAAATTCACAGGATTTTTGAAAAAATGAGAGCAATATTTCCCCAAGTGTGATACATGATTTGGTGATACATGAAGAATTATAGGAGTGCTTTCTACATGGTGATTTTCACTTCTTCATATTAGCAGCTTCACTGATACACTGGTCCAAACATTCTTAGGCCACTCCCTCCAGGGTATAATAAGATTCCCCTGTAATTGAGTCTGCAAATAGGGAATCTGCAGGTCTACAAGATTAGGAGTCCAATAAACAGTGGAAATTTTCCCCCAAAGGAACTTGAAAGTGTCAATTTACCATAAGGATTCACAAGGTGAAACTTTAGTTCCCAGTTCTGAATCTTTAATATAACCAGCCCAGATCAAACACAGACAAGATATTTCCCAGAGTTTCATTCCACACCTCCCAGCCCTACTCCCAAGACAAGCATTTGCCCAGTGGGTTAGCAGGAGACACAAAGAAAAACAAGATTAGAACTGTGGAGCAAGTATAAAATTCAAAGCCAACAGGCTCCTCATAACTTACTGGATCTCCTGGGAAGCCCTTCTCTCCATATCCCCCAGGAGGGCCTCTGGAACCTGGGCTGCCCTGAAAAAAATAAAATAAGCTTTTGAGTTAGCTTGGAGGGGGCTTTTATAATGGTGCTAATGTCAAATGTAGAGTATGTGGTGGCGGGGGGGAGGGAGTAATCAATCAGATAAAATATTACACATCCTTCTATCTTAGCCAGGTTTCTTCAGTCTTCTCAAGCAGAACTAAGTATAGTTTTAAGCCTATGGTCAGGATTATCTGTAGGGAGGCTGAGAAATTGGAAAATTTCTCATGGTCTAGCTGTCCAGTAGGACTTTCTTGAGTGATGAAAATGTTCTGTATCCGCACTGTCCAATATGGTAGCCACCAGCCAGAGGTGGCTATTGAGTATTTGAAATGAAGTCAGTGCAACTGAGGAGGAGAATTTTTAATTTTAATTAATTTAAATAATCACATATGGCTAGTGGCTATCGTATTGGACACCCCAGCCAGTCTAGCAACTTCTGACATCTATAGTTAAATTTCCCACCGGAAACCTCCACAGGGATGTTCCATTGTCACCTCAAATCCAACTGCTCCCAACTAAACTCACCCAAGCCAGGATTCTTGCAGGCATTCTGACTGACTTCCCATTTTCTGCTCCCCTGGTCACCCAGATCTGGTGACCTTATATCCCAGACCAAGACTAAGTTGAGGTAAGAGAGGCACCTGGGGTGCAACATCTAGGGAGGGATTCACTTGCATAACTCTAAGGGTGAGAGCTACCTTGGTGCCCTGCTAGCCTCACCCCAGCTTGGGCCCTGTTATGCCTTTAATATGCCTTGTGTCAGTTCTCACTGCCATTGCTTTACCTGAAGGCTTCATCACTTCTCATCTGATTACTACAGATCTACCTCTCATCCTTGCCTTGCATCCATGCCATCGCCAAAATATCTTCCAAACTACTGCCAGGTAATATTTCTAAAATGCAAATTTGCTTGTGATCCTACTGATTAAAATCTTTCAAAGGCTCCCCATTGCCTAATGGTTGAGAGTCAAACTCTTCCACATGTCACTAGTGCCACCCCGATCTTTTCCTGCCACCTCTTGAACCTCACCTCTCATTACCTATATTCTAATGCTTCCTCCAGGCAGAAAAACTTGCAGTGCCCCCAAGCCCCATGTCTCTGATCATGCTGTTCTCTCTATCCAGAATGCCCTTCCTCCACATCTTTGCCTTGCTTGAATTCCACTGATGAATTCCTGTTCATCTTCAGCCCAGGGATCACTTCCTCCAGGAAGACTTCCTGGACAACCGCCAAACCCCTGCAGCCTGATTAGGTGCCCTTCTCTGGACTCCCATGCAGAAGCCTACAATGTAGTCTCAATCACATTCTGTGTAGTCACAGTCTATTGATATGTCTGTCTCCCCAGCTACACTGTGGGATCCTTGAAGGCAGGGCTAACTGGTTCATCTCTGATTCTTTAGCATATAATTCAGTGCCTGCCATGTGACAGGTGGTCAAAAACATTTGATAAATAAATAGATGAGAGCATAAAAGTCGAGCTGCTTGAAATCAAGTAGGCATATATTAATGGGTGTTGAATTTAAAATTAAAGAAAGTTTCACTGTGATTTGCTATACCAAGGCTACCAAAATAATTTTCTCTTTCTCTTGCCTTTTATTTTTCTCAGACACAATAAAGAGAAGACAGAAACCACTGACAGTCAGAAGCATTCATTTCAGATTTCTAAAAATCCATGCTCACAGAAGAACCTTGTATGCTTTGAATTTTTCTAGCTGGAAATTCTTGAAAATTACATGGTTACTCACTTGCCCCAAATGAAAACATAGTGATAGTCCTATATCGTTATTATTCAGCGATAATAGGACTTCCTTATGTGGTTAAGTCACTTGTCAATTTTATCCCCAGTAACCACTGACAATTAAGTAACCACACAGCAATGAAGATTGTCTCTGTTACCAAACACTCCTTTGATGTATTCAAAGTGTTACCTGAGATCCCAGATCACCTTTTTCTCCCTTTTTCCCAGGAAATCCATGAAAGCCCTAAAAGAAGAGAAGGAAAACAAAATTCCCATTTAAAAAAATATATCAACCTCATGATGGTTTTATAACACTTGGAGAAATATGTCTTACCTCTTCCCCATCGAGTCCATCAATGCCATCGTCTCCATGTTCTCCCTGAGAGACAACCATAGGCAGCAGTCAGGCAAAAGGAAGTCTCTGCCACACATTTATTGGGACACTAATCCTATTAGGAAATCAAATTTGACTGAGAAAAAACTATAGTACCTTTTGTCCAGAAAATCCTTTGGTGCCCTGTAAAAGATGAAATATCTCTCACTGACGTATCACAGACAGAATGTGGAGTCACAGACTGCTGCAGCAGGAAGGGCTGCCTCCCTAAAGTGAGTGAGTATTTCTCTCATTGCTTCTGGCTGTACATTCACAAAGGGGTTATAGACGGAATTTAACTAATGCTAAAGACTCCTTGAGATTATTAAAAAGTAGAATTCATCTGCAGATGGGGAAACTAACAGATGTAAGTGGAGAAAGGGAAAAAGAAAGAAATGATGGAAGAGAGAAAATAAGGCAGGGAAGGAATGTAGGAGAAAGGGAGGGATGTTATAGGACAGCGGTTGTCAACATTTTTGGCACCAGGGACCGGTTTCATGGAAGAAAATTTTCCCACGAAGGGGAGTGGGGGTGGAGGAAGGGATGGTTTCGGGATGATTCGAGTGCATTACATTTATTGTGCAGTCAAACCTCTCTGCTAATGATAATCTGTATTTGCAGCTGCTCCCCAGTGCTAGCATCACCGCCTCAGCTCCACCTCAGATCATCAGGCATTAGATTCTCATAAGGAGTGTGCAACCTAGATCCTTTGCACGCAAGTTTATGGTAGAGTTCATGCTCCTATGAGAATCTAACACTGCTGTTGATCTCACAGGGTGGCAGAGCTTATGCAGTGATGCAAGTGATGGGGATTGGCTGTAAATACAGGTGAAGCTTTGCTTTGCTGACTGGTCCACTGCTCACCTCCTGCTGTGCTGTGCAGCCTAGTTCCTAACAGGCCACCGACCAGTGCCAATCCATGGCCCAGGGGTTGGGGACCACAGTTAAAAGGAATCAGAAGCATTTTCAGAGTCTTACCTTCTGACCCCGCTCCCCAACACATCCTGCAATCCCTTTATCTCCTTGGGGTCCTATATCTCCTTGTCTTCCCTAAGAAAAGGAACATAAACAGGTATCCAAAGTGATGCTTGGTGCCAGAAGCTGCCAGTGGTTTTCTTTTAGAGAGTTCAACTAGAGCACATGGGCATGCCAGGCTTTAGACAAAGCAAATGCTCCTGAGAGCTCATTCATTTAAATCTGTTTTTCCCACTGTATTCAAACATATTCCCTGTCAACCTTCAGGGCTTCTTCACAGATCCAAGTTGACAAAAAGGTGCAGGATGAGCTCAGCCGCTTCCTCATCAGACAGCACAGCCAAAGGTTTGGAGTCACTTCACTTTATAGCCACATTCCAAACACTCCGGTAATAAATACCATGTTTCCCCGAAAATAAGACAGGGTCTTATATTTATTTTTCCTCAACAAGACACTCTAGGGCTTATTTTCAGGGGACGTATTATTTTTTTAAGTACAGTACAACAATCTACATTTATTCAAATATAGTTAAGTCGTCTTCTTCTGGAACATCATCATAACTCTCCAAACCCTGAATTCCATCCCGAATTTCTTGCGACTCTATTTCCTTTAGAACCATTGGCCCCAATCTCTCATGTCAAGCAATAGAGCTCTCATGGGGCAGATGAGAAGGGCTGCCATCTTCTTTACCGCTCCACGAGACGAAATGCATGGGTTGTGCAGATACTCTGTGTAGCCACGCCCATCACTAGGTCTCATTTTCGGGGTAGGGCTTATATTGTGCAAATGCTTAGAAATCCTGCTAGGGCTTATTTTATGGGTAGGTCTTATTTTTGGGGAAACACAGTACATATTGGCCCTGACATCCTGCCCAGGGCCCTAATGCTGTACCGGGAGAGACAGCATTGCTGACGGTAGAGAAACAAGTTGGTGCTAGGGCACTGGAGCTGAGTAGAAACAGTTGCTGGGAAGCAACACCACGACGAGAGGGAGAACACAAAGGCAAGAAGAGCAAGGTCTCATGGGAAGGATCGATCCCCAGTTAAAGCCAGACCTTCTACGTGGGGAAGAGCACTCAAGGTCAGTAAGTGTATGTCTCCCACCAACTCTCCCAGGAAATATTTAAATGCAGGCAAATGCCAGGAGAAAATGAATCTCAAGAGAACAATTTTGTGCCCCTTGACGGCAGGGACGCCAACTGTCCTCTTTCACCTTCGTGTCCCTTGTGGCGGGCTCAGGCCTGGGTGCATAAGAGTTACTCACACTTTGCTGCATAAAAAATAATTGTTTAGCAATGAGCTTAATTCTTTCCTTCCTGGGGAGAAGTGAGTTTTCTTTGCCCTGCTTTGCTTTCTTTGTTCTGAGGACTATTCCCTGGAAAATCCGGAGGCCTCACCCACGGCCACGTGTTGCTGACTGAAGCCTCATGGCTTCTCGTTGCCTGGACTTTCAGCCAGCTGTGGGCTCACAGCCAGGCAGACGGGTGACGCTATTCCCCACACTTGAAGACTCCCATGTCGGTTTGGTGACAAGACACCTCTGAGGGTACAGAGTGGGTGACTTAGAGCACCCTTTTAGTGGTCATTTTGTAAACTAGCTAACCTTTTGGTCCTAGAGGAATTTATAAATGTTTACAGATGAGGAAACTAGGGGTCAAAAAGTTAAATATTTTGTTCAAGGTCCCACATCTAGGTCAACCCTTGGCAGTCTGATTCCAGAGTCTTTGTTTTAATCCTTATAACTTGCTGCCCAGATGAGAAACTGGCCTTAATTCTGAGGGGATAAAGATCCAGTTTGGATGCTTCCTGAACTTTTCCCACCCCGAATGAGCCACCTGAGTGGTTTCAGTTACTTCAAATTTATTTTCATAATTTGATTGATGAACCAAGTGAGAGTTTTGGTTTCAGACTTAAACACGGAGATTCGCAAGTCTCTGTGTAGCATTAACCATGAAGTCATGCCTTGGGGTTGCATTGCCCACTTCCTGTCCCATGGAGGCATGTACGCTCCATCTCTGGCCCACAGCCATGCACTAAGCACTGGGTTTCAGGCCTAAAGAGAGTCTCCTGGCAGATAGCCTGCTGCACCCTGCTTGGGGGTAGCGCGGAGGATGCCCAGCTCTCTGCCATCAATGAAAGCACGCCAGGCCACATGCGTGTAAGTCTGTTCCCTCCTTCCCGCTAAACATTGATTCAGACAAGGAAAAAGAAAAACAATGCTTTCCCTCCAAAAAACTACAAAACAGAAATATATAAACAAAACCCATCTACACCTTCTATACGAAAATAAAGATTTCCATGAAAAAGAAAATCAATAAGTGTGTATTGCGGGGAAGTCACAAAAACTTACAGGGTCTCCATCCTCTCCCCTGTGTCCTCTGCTGCCTTTCACACCTGAAGAACCCTGGGAAGAAAGAGAGAAAAATAAATTTTCGCTAGTCCCCATTAATTCAAACTTGTGAAATCATTAGGCGTTCTAGGTAAGTCCCTCCCTTCAACTTGGTTGTGTTTTCTGCAATTGTGGCTATGAGTTTGGGGAAATCCAACCACATCTGGAGCTGGCTTTTATCCTTGTAGCCATCTCTGGAGCCCCTCTGCAGAAGGCAGCCCTCCTGAAGCGGTTGAGAATGACCTTTGGAGCCCCCCTGCAGGTGAGAGCTGAGGGGCTGCTCCGGTGCCTAAGGGATTTGCAGGGAGGACAGCTGTGCCAGTCACCCTCTTCCAGCAAGCAGACTGAGAACATTTCCAAAGGGAGCATTTTATTGTCTCCTGCTTTTTTGAGAGGTCAAGGAAGAATAAGCACTTCCAACAAGGAGGTTGCACACATTTCAATTACAGTCATCTCTTCCTCTGCCACGTGTGGTTTAACTGTCTCGTGGCTTGGTTGTGGCCAGGATTGTGTATGAGCCTTGCTTTCTCTCACCCTCTACCATAGGTCCTAGCTCTCTGCTCAGTATACCAGGGGTTTGTGCTCCTGGAACATAATTCTAATATTGATCTGAGCAAAGCAATGAGAGAGGCAACTGCACTAAATAAAACATCACGATGCAGTAAAAAGTCCGATATAAATTATCTTTCCACAAGCATGAACAATGCAGAACTCATGAGCAAGTATTGAAGTTGATCTCTTTCAAAAAAAAAAAAAACCTCCTTTTTATTGTGATATCTAAAATGGTACATTTGAAAAAGTGCCTACAAGTGAATAAAATATAAAAGTACAGGTTAATTATTACAGAGCGAATTTTACACAATAGTTTTATAATGATTATCTATACGGTCTGTGAAGCTACTGCCCACGTCAAGAAATAGAGCATTACGGGTCCCAGGCACAGTCCCTGCTCCAGTCACCATCTGCTCTGCTCCTACCACCG
>VBSM01001681.1:6328480-6350867 GCA_008086735.1 Cheirogaleus medius
ACTCCCCCCACCCAGGAGTGCACTCCTGACTTTTATAATATTTCCTTGCCTTTTAAAAGTACTTGAATACTTAAGTGCTCATCCCTAGACACTATAGGTTAGTTTTGCCTTTTTTCAAATTTTTTATAAATGGAATCATAAGTATTCCATGTTTCACATTTTTGATCATTATTGTGTCGGTAAAATTTATTCATGTTGTAGTGTGGAGCTGTAGTCCATTCATTTTCATTGACATATTTTATTGGAAATATCATGATATATTTATTCATTCTATTGTTGTATAATTAATCTTTTATAATTTGTTTTTTAAAGGGCTATTAGTCTGCAATGCTATGATCTTTTTGCAGTTCAATTTCATTCCACTGCTGATGAAGCACAACTCCCCACTATTTTTCTTTTTTTTAATGAGACAGGATCTTGCTATGTTGCTCAGGGTGGTCTCAAACTCTTGGATCAAGCAATCTTCCCACCTCAGCCTTCTGAGTAGCTGGGATTACAAGTGTGTGCCACCATGCCTGGCTCCATTGCCACTATTTTAAATACCTCTTGCTACCTTTCAAACTGTCTAAGGCAAGTACAAAAGTGTAAATTGCAAAATCAAGAGGCAATATCACCAAGCATATATAAAAGGAAAGGGAGTTTTTCTTACTAGTAGGATCAAAAGTGAGCCCTTTGGAACTGGCTCCTATACCATAAAAGTCACATGAAATGCCCAAAGCAACTACATTAGTATCGAAGGAAGGTGGTAAATTCAACCACTGAGACTCAGTGCCACCCATACCGAATCAAGGTAAAATAGTAACAGAACTGAATGGCACCTTCATGGCTTGTAGTCCTCGGGTCCCCTGAGTTCCTGGAACCCCTGGACACTTACAAAATATACAGCAGCAAGTCCTCTCCACAATGTTTCCCTGGGGGAAAAAAAGCAAAGCTGAGTGAGTAACAATTGTCAGGAACTTTAATGCATCAGAATTGTATTCACACAAATCATAATCTATAAGTCCATCTTCTCTCTTTGGGTGAGGGGCTGCAGAGAATAAGAGGTGCTTTGTGACTTAACACTGCAGAGAACACACCAGGCTAGCAACTGCATTGGCAACATCCCTTCTCCAAAGGAAATGATCTCTATTTATAGAAAGAGCACCCAGTGCTGAGACAGCCACAGCCCAAGTTTGCCTAGGACTTGTTTGTTCCTAGTTTCCAGTCTCCCATTTCCTGGAATTTCTGTAACATAAATTTTTGAGAGCTTTTTAATTTGATAGTAGTTGATTGGTTTTTTAGTTCCCTATGCATTTTTTTAGTGAGATGACAAAGAAAGAAAGGATATGAAAACATGGATGCTCTAATGCTCTGGTCTTTAACACGTTTTTATATACTAAAGACTAGGCACTTAACTTAGTGGGGTAAACAAAGGCAGTCTTTGAAAATTCATATCAAAATTCCAATTTAGTTCCCATGGTATTTTGAAGAATGAGATTTTTTGCCCGACAACTCACCAGGTGCTGTGATAGTGTTTTGCCCAGTTCTCTCATTCCAATCGTCAGGGGAGTCATATAATCAAATCCTTTTCCAAATTCAAAGCTGGAAAACTCATGATGCGCAGTTGTGTTAAGGGAAACCACCAGCAGAGCATCAAGTCCTATTCAGTAAAAATACCAGATATAAAACAAAGGGGTTGTACATGAAAAAGAAAAAGAGCCCATCATATTTCTACTCAGAGAACATTATCGAAAGAATCAGAAAGGGGGCAAAACGGACATAAGAGGAAGCAGTACTCCCGACATATGAAGAACCCAACAGTAGATGTGCCTGCATTTTCTGAGTGTGCCCTGGCTCTGGTCCCTGGCTTTAGCATGGAATCCCCTGAGGAAAAGTATCTAAGAGAAACTATTTACAAGTCTACAGAAAAATACTAGCAGAAAACTGTGTTCAACATCTCACAACCAATTTTGATACAATTCTTGGGCATTTGAAAGTAATGTTTAAGAAATGGCATTGTTGGTCGGGTGCAGTGGCTCATGCCTGTAATCTTAGCACTCTGGGAGGCTGAGGCGGGTGGATCGTTTCAGCTCTGGAGTTCGAGACCAGCCTGAGCAAGAGCGAGACCCTGTCTCTACTAAAAATAGAAATAAATTACTTGGACAGCTAAAAATATATAGAAAAAAAATTAGCCGGGCATGATGGCACATGCCTGTAGTCCCAGCTACTTGAGAGACTGAGGCAGAAGGATCGCTTGAGCCCAGGAGTTTGAGGTTGCTGTGAGCTAGGCTGACGCCACGGCACTCTAGCCCAGGCAACAAAGTGAGACTCTGTCTCAAAAAAAAAGAAAAAAAAAACGGCATTGTTCATCTTTAGAAAGGTTTTCTGAATTTTCCTGAATATAAATTAATGATAGTTCTTAAGTTATCCCAGGGCCAACCACCCCTGGGAGGCCAGGCCCTGAGAGCACGAGGAAAGCCCGTGGTGATTCCAGTTTCAGCTGAATACCTGGCTACATCCAGTTCGTTGATTCATTTATTCATTCAGTCACTTATTAATTAATTCACTAGTTCATTTATTTCATTCATCTTTTTGTTAAACAAATACTTGTATTAGAAGTCTATTATGTACTAATCATTGTAGCAGAAATCCCAGGTGAAGAGGTCGGGCATACTCCTCTCCTCCACAGAGTTCATGGTCCAATGGAACACACGGACAATAATCAGATAGTGGCTCTGAGAAGTGTAAGTGCTCTGGGAGGGAACATCAGGGCTCTATGAAAGCCTAGAGGAGAAGTTCCTAATTCAGTCTTGGAGGGTTGTGGGAGGTTTCTTAGGAAAACTGATGTCTAAGCTGACTCTAAAGGATAAATGGAAGTTGGTCAAGGAACAGGACCAGAGATGAGAGATGGAGAGAATAATTAAGCAGGAAGAAAGGTGGGGAGAGCTCTAAGCAAGGAGAGGGAGAAATGAAGCTATAAAGTACACTGGGAGAAGAATGGGGGTGGGGGGAGTTTCACATGCCTGGAACAGAGTGTGGGAAGTGCCACTGCTGGAATGGGAAGCAGAGGCCAGATCCTGCAAAGCCTCATAAACCTTATTAAGGAATATGATATGTATCCCAATAGCAGTGAGAAGGCGTTGAAGGGATCTGAGCAGGAAAGGTGATACAACCGAGCAAGAAAGCAGGAACTGATGTGGCCCCCTAGGGAGGTTGCCTGTGGAAGCTAAACCCCAAAAGCTGATCTGGGATTGCACCAAGGAATTCCCAAACAATGCATCCCTTCTGACAATTAGTGGACTCTCCCATCACAGCATACTACTCTCAATTTCTGCATCGAGTTTACAGCTCAGTCTGAAGCTATTCCAAATTCATTTTGTATCTTCAGATGAATAATCAGAAACAACAGAAGGTATCTTAGGTCAGGTTCTCTAGAAGTAGAATCTGAAAGATAATTTATATGTATGTGCTTTATTGAGAGAGAGAGAAAGAGAAGCAGGAAAGGGAATGTGAAGATCTGAGCAGGACTATAGCTCAGCAAGTCTTATCCTTGCCCTGATTCAGAGGGACTCTGGAGTGTAAAGTGTACCTGAGTTGACTCACTTGAGGCAAGGGTGCAGGCTTTTGCATCTCTGTGTCATAGATAGTCCCCCCCTTGCCACTGAGGTGGGACACCACATAGCCCACCCTGACTCCAAGCATGCCCAGGCATGTGGTTCAGGTCACTCAAGAGCATACATCTGTAGAAGGTCACAAGTACAAGCACTTGGCCATAGCATTTGGAGGAGGGGTGTGGGCACTGGTCAAGTGGTCTAGGTGGGGCACCAACAGCATCTGCTACAAGTGTCCAGACAGATCCCAATCTAGAGCACCTGAGTATAGGGGGAGACTTGTTCAGCATATCCTATACTTCATTGTTTAAATTTTCAACTCAGTACCTGTTTCTCTGAGCCTGTCAGATTGATTTTCAAGCATTTTGCTGCTTTCACTCTGGAGACCGTCTGAAAAGATAAGTAGCACCTAAAGAAAGGGGCAAGTAGAGAAAGGGTTGACATAAATGTTAAATATATAACTGGGGCGAAAGGAACACAAGGAGATGGGATATAGAATGAGACTTGGATACCTGTCCCCGGGATGCAGATTTATCCTCAAATGTGTCCCACAGAGACTGCAAGAACTGTACATTCAGATGAGTTGGCCCACTGACTTTGACTTGCAGCAAGCTGTCAAATATTGCTTTCTGGTAGATTTGGAACTTGGCAGGGAAATCTTGGTCATTGTTCACCTTAAAGGCCAAGCTCACCTGTGTCTCTGCACCTGCCCCACAGCTCACCCTCCTGATGGAAGTGATGTCTTCCAAGATGCCTGGGAGGTAGGATTCCAGCTGGGGGTGGCCCTGGAACAAAGGCTGCCCCGGCAGGTGAGTGGAAATGTCGAACCCGACCACTACATCCACAAAGCAATCTGGAGACCAAGGGAAACAAGTCTGGATTACTGAGTAGACAGGAGTAAGGAAGGGCAGACAGGGCAGGAAAAAGGAGAGCTGTCATGGCCCAGAGCTGGAGGGTCTCTAGTACCCAGAACATGTTCAAGAAGGAAGATACTGGCTGCTCTACCCACCCCACGTATGTTAATAATACAGGGGTTTTCTCTATCCCTTTCCAAATATTATGTTCCCATAGCTATTTGAAGTTCAAACCATGATTTAGTCTCATTTTCAGTGACTGTGTGTATGCGTGTGCGTGCACACACACATGCCGTGTGCACATTGCTTTTCTTTTCATGGTGACATATTTTGATTCGTATAATCATAACAAATCAAAGATTTGAACTGTCCTTGGAGATTATTTAATTTTCAGAGGTCACAAACACAAATGGCTGCAGAGGCTAGGTGTATAAGTAGATGAGTGAAATGGGCAGGATGTGCAGAAACTGTCCAGCCCCAGCTGAGAGTAGCTATATGGGAAATGGGGCCCTGTGTTCTCACATCTTCTGGTTTTTCAAAGAACCTGACATCTACATTTTTAATGTAAAATCTCCAGTTTGTAAATGCTGTGAACTAATTTAGCAAGTTGTCAACACTGGGAAGACAAACTACATCTGTAAGGTGCCAGTTGGTTACTCTGACCCTGTCCAGCGCTCGTTTTACAGATGGGAAGACAGTGAATTATGGAAGTTTTTGCTGCTGAACTAGAGTCAGCACTCTGGCTTTCTGACTCCAGGCCCAGGGCTCTTTCTGCCACTGTAATCTGCCTCTGTTTGAGCACCCCACATGGAATAAGATCTGGAAAGCTGAGAAAGACTAACACATTTTTGTCAAAGAAGTGGTTTCAATCATAACAACTCTAGAAACACAAGCCCTCTGAGGAATTTCTGCATGTTGCACAAATTTCACAAAATGTTTCATTCACTGCTGTTTCCTAACATGCTGTCTTCCCAATTCCCAGCCCCAAATTTATAGAACCTGAGTCGCCTGTGGCTACCCTCAGCTGGAGCTGAACAGTGACATCCTTGTGATATGGGTCACTGTTCCCCTGTTCATTTTCCTCACTCTCCACCCACTTGACCCATCTCCATTCTCCACCTGGCCTGTGTAGCCATTGGCCTTTGTAGCCTCTGGATTAAATAATCTCTCGGGACAATTCAAATCTTTACTATGTTATGATTGTATCAAAGTCATTATTAAAAGAAAAAAACATACACTGTACACACACACATACATGCTGAGTCCTTCAGAAGATGATCTAACAAAGCTAAAATAATAAAACTTCCAATCAGCAAATGTTTATTTTACTTACTCCCTACTGGATGCAGGGCATTATCCTAGGAATTCCGGAAGAGGAGAGAGTGGAAACAGGAGGCTGAAATTCAGGTGGTGACAGAATAAACACTGGCTTGCAGTGAGGGGACAGGGCTGACCAGAGGACACAGCCCTGGGGCCCTTGTAGCCGCTGCACCCTTTCTTTGTCTTTGAGGGAGGCTGACTGATTTGGAAGCAGAGAGTCTGTCTTCGCTGCACACGAGTCTACATACAAATATGTTCTGCTAGAGCTAGCCCGTAAGGCACCCTTGGGAAATGGAAAAATGAGAAGTTGCAACTGAATAAAACCAAAGAGCACTTACTGGTTTTCCCGCAGTTCTGGCAGATTTCACGGACCATTCTTTTTTTCACATCCACATTCTCTAATTTATTAAATTCCTGAAAAGTGATTATTTTTGCAGAATTGCCTGTTATCGGCAGAAGCTGTTCCTTATGAACATCTCCGATGCCCAAAACCAGGACACAAATTCCAAGGTCTTTCAGGGTTTTTACTGCATCTGCCACATTATAGTAGGGGTCACTTGATGTGATAACAACCAAAGTTTGAGGGACACCAGCATTTCTTCTCCCGCCAGCAGATGGATTAAACATATTGATCACGTTTCTGAGGGCCACGTCGATTCGTGGAAACCCACTGCTCTTCGAGACAGTTTGGATTTGAGTCTTCCACTGGGTTTCAGTCAGAGAGCTTTTCAACTCGATAATTTTCTGGTAGCGGCTTCCAAATTGAGCCATACCAATTTTCATTCTTTGAGACTGAATGTCAAAATGATCAATTAAGTCTGACAAGAAAGTTGTCATGGCAATAAACTCTGAATTAGATACCATGTCAGAGCCATCACAAAGGAAAATCACATCGGCTTCCTGAAGGTTACAGACTGCAAGAGGGAAAAAGAACAAGTTATTTTGCTCATGAATCATTCTAAATTTTTCCTTTATTCAAATACATGAGGAGCAAATTGAGATATGGTAACAAAAGAGAAAATCACTGATTGACCCTCAAAAGGAAGGAAAAATAGCAAGAAGGGGAAAGAGAGTTTTTTCAAGTTTTAATTATTTACATGATCCATTTGAGAAGACACTGAAAGATAATCAGAGAAGGAAAGTAGGAAGTTTGAATAGATTTAGTGTACTCATTAAAAAGTAACTACAAAGGCTACAAGACTCTTCAACATACCCAGACTGGAACATTCTCCCAAATCAAGGTAATAGTACCACTGTACTATAATTAGTACTCCTACTACTATTAATGCAACCACTTCACATTCGTATTGAGAAATATCATTTAAAAATGCTTTTGGTATACAGTAACAGATAATGTTCACAACCACCTTATGAGGACTTATTCTAATTTTATAAAGATAGAAATAGAATTCAGAGGTCAAGTGACTTGCCTAAGAGCACACAATTACTAGGGAGTGGAGCTGGTCTCTGGACCTCTAGACTCTTTTTACTCTTAAATACAGCACATTTTTCTGCTGTAATATAACCCAAATATTAAAACTTCCTGGCACAAGAACTAGTGGCTAGGAAACAGGACACAGGGTCATCTACTTGACTTTAATGTGTAATGTTCCAAGACCAAGGGATGACTTTCTACACTCAGTTCCAATCAAACTCAGTGGCTGTGGCAGGGGCAGCACTAAGGTGGCTACTGAAGGTAATTGAGACACCAAGTGCCCCCAAGGTAAAGGAGAGGGAGGCCTCCAAAAAACTGTAAGCAGAGGAGTGACACAGTTCAGTGTGTGGGAGAAAGATCACTCAGCGTTGAGTGGACTGACAGAAAGCAGGACAGAGGGAGAGGAGCCCAGGCCTCAGGGTGGGAGTGAAAGGGCAGGGCAGAACAGGCAGAAGAATTGGGATGGTCCTACTGCCTTGAGAAAAATCATAATTTTTCTTGGATACAGATGATATCATTCAATATCTGAGACCAAGAAGCTGAATTTATTCCTTACTTCAGTAAGGTAATGCTGTGGTGGTCAGGCATGGTTGCATTCAGCAAAGCAAATGCTGATCTGACACAGGACTGGAGGGAAGCTTTTGCTTGCAGTTGGACCAGATACAGAGATAAGAGTGGGTTAATGTCAGCCTTAGAAACATGATTTATATTGGCTACAAAAGTGAGCCTTGTATCGGTAGAAAGGAAGGAAGAAAGGAGGAAAGGAAAAAAGATGGAGGGAAAGGAAAGGAAAGAGGGATGGACGAAGGAAGTAATGAAGGAAAGAAGAAAGGGAGGGAGTTAGCTGACTGACTCATTTGCCAGGTTGGGAGGACTGGGCCCATGCAAACCACAGATTCAGACCCCCCAAGGAGGCGTAGCAGCCCTCCCTAGATGGCTTGTCAGACTCTGCTGCTTTTGAGACCAGGTGGCAAATCTCACCCTTCCCTTGCTGTCTCCATCCTACCCACGCCAAGGTGGCTCGTAATCAGCTCAGTCCCCTTCCCTCCCTGCTCCTGTGAGCCAGTCTCCAGTACCCGACATTCGACTCTCATATCCTGCCCTCTGCACTAGTGCTCCTTATCCAGAAAAGCACATCAGACCACTTGAACCTTCAATGGCCCTACAGGATGCCTACAATCCCATGTAGAGGGCCCTGGATCTTTGAAGACAAAAGTCTATCTGTTTAAACCATGAAACTCTCCACTTGAGTTTGGCCTGAAACTGATGCCACGTGGCTGCATTGAGACCATCACCAAATGGAGCAGCAGGAGTAGCCACTAAAGGGGTAAGGCGAATGTGACCTTAACAAGAGAGAAAAGAAAAGAAAAGAAAAGAAAAGAAAAGAAAAGAAAAGAAAAGAAAGAAAGAAAGAAAGAAAGAAAGAAAGAAAGAAAAAGAAAAAAAAGACAGACAGACAGACAGACAATAGGGTGGCAAGACAGCAAGGAATGTTTCTGAATCTTCCCTGTATAATCTCTTCAACGCATGCTGTGGTGCGAAGGGATCTTTGGGATCTTAATCAACTCATTTCTGTTAGAGATGAGAAAACTTCTAGCCTGAGCAGAGAAATGTTCAGCCTATGACACCTAGGTAACAAGAAGCCAAGAAATACTTTATTTTTTGTCTAAACTTTTATTGCTACCCCCATAGAAACTTTAAAAGTAACAACTTACCCTCTTGTGCATTGGTACACAAACTTTCTTGTACAGGCATGTAAACATCTTTCAGTTTGTCGAAATTATCCACGTGGATGGTATTGTTTTTATTCCCTGCCATAGCCTCAAGTTCCTCTTGGTTGGCCTCTCCTATGCCCACTGCGAAGATGGTGATGCCTTTGTTTCTCAGCCTCAACGCTGTGTCATTGAGCAGTGTTCGATCATCAGACTCCCCGTCGGTGATGACGATCAGCATCTGCTTCACGTTTTGTTTGATGCGACTACCACGTTCCTCCCTGAACAGGGTGTCTGCGTGCTCAAGAGCCCTGGCCGTGAAGGTTCTCCCTCCCGTGTCCCTGCGCCTCCTCAGATTCTCAACGATTGCTGAACTGTTTGAGTATGTGTTAAGGTAGAAAAGAATTTCTGGATGTTCGGAGTATTTGAGAGCTCCAAACTGAACTCGGTCCCTGCCAACATCCGCTTTCTTCACCAAATGGATAGTTAGGTTCATCATGTGTTCTCGCTGTTGTGAATTTATGCTGCCTGAATGATCCAGCACAAACACAACATCTAACAGTTTAATCCTTTTACAATCTGAAAGAAGGAAAAAGCAAAAATCACAAACTTTCTGCAGTGCATCCTACACAGATTGCTGAGAAGGGAGGCAAATTAACATGTGCCACGAGCCTACTGTGTGTCAGACACTGCATCTCACTCAGTTCTTAGAGGTGGCTGTTGCCATTTCACAGAGAAAAAAAGCTGAGGCTCAGAGAAGTGCAATGAGCCTACATCATGACTCCAAGGACATTTGTACCCTCATCTGTATAACTCCATAATTGCTGGTCCTTCCACCACACAACTCTGCTTTGCTATAGCTCATTAGGACAGGCTTTCAAGTAAAGGCAACATCAGAAGTTAGTGCAATGCCAATATAATGGTGAGACATACTAATGTTTGCCAAACCAGTCTGCTGTTTTAAAGAGCCCAGGAATTTATTATATAAGTTGGGGGTTTTATCCTACTCCTTCTGGCTTCAGCTACCTTTTGACTTTCTGGAAGGAAACCCTTCCTTTGTGCATCATGCATCTGCACAGTTATTTCTGCTCCTTCCCTGACCTCCTGAATTGGAACTCAGACAGCAATGGCTCCAACTAGGGGGACAGCTAAGACTCCTATCACATCTTCCCTGGCCCCAAACCCTTGTCCACATCAAAAGCCAAGCAACCACTCTGGCTGGATCTCCAAAGTGTGCACTCTTTCCCAGCTCTTTTCTTTCTCTCAATAACTTTAGCACATGCCTTCCAAAGGTTGTCTTTCTCTACTTTCTGCCTGCCCATCTTACCTCCAATCCTTATTTCTAGCACTGAAGTTTCAAAATTTCAAGTTTCAGACACTATGGATAAGCCCAGTCCACATCTATTAAAACCTGGGGCAATGGCCCAATGAAATCTGGTGACTAGTCATGATTTGACAAATACTTATAAGATGATCTAATGCATGAGTCAGCTGAAATTTCACCTTATGCTATAGATGGGTCCTCCACAAACATTACATTTATCAAAAATGAAGAAATACCAAGATTTCAAAATTGAGGCTATAGTGTTTAAGTACACCTCTCAACATTATCAGGAGTTTTAGAATCATTGCCACTTATGGAAAAAGAAAAATTTCCAATTAACTGTTAATAAAGAAGTCTTAGAGCTATCACCTAAAACTTAACTGTTTATGAGATATTTTATTTGTTAACTTTCTAAAAATTTCATACACATAATTTTGGAGAATAAAGTCCAATAGAGGTCTTTTTGCTGCCAAGAAACAACATAGAACAAACTTACTAATGCTTTGTTTTGTTCTCTTCATTGCATCCCAAACACAGATAATAGCACATGATAGATTTAAAAGCACAGGTGTTTTTAGTCTATGTGTAGATGTACAGCAAGTTCTCATTCAAGAGGCATTAAAATTGATAGACTCAAACTGAAGGTTGCTCAATACAATTTCAAAAGCACTACCATTCATGAGGTTAAAATGATGACTCCAAATCATCAGGAAAAAAAGTTAGAAATTACAATTTTCCAAAGGGATAGATATATGAACAGGCAAATGTAAATTACCTAGTTGGTGGAAGTTGCAAAGAATAATGTTAAGTAATGAAAATATACACTATATCTTCAAAATATAAACGGATTTTTGGTAGAGGGGTTGCTTAGGTACTGGATTTAATTAAACTAAGGAAGATGAATTTGTATTTCTAATCATTTATTGCTTACAAAGGTTATAGGTAACCAAGAAACAATTCTAGGAAGTCATTTGGGATTAAGAATGGGCTCTGGAAAATCCAGGTACGTGGGTATTAAAGAGTTGGAAGTTTAATGTAAAATTCTGAGGTCTTTTTGGCATATACTTGAAGAAGGCCCCAAAGCCAGACGATTTTGTGCCAAAGTAGCTGTCAAAATTATTTATCTGAAATATCCCTAGAGGTCATGTATGTTTTAATATAACATAGATAAAACCAAAACTTAACACTGAAGTTCAGTTAGAGACCAAACCAAGAGTGCAAATCAGTGTTCCTCACTATAAAGTCAACAGTTGGCATCCTTGAGTCCTGAAGGATAACAGGGGCACTTACCATGGCGAGCACATATGCCAAAGATGAGTTTACTTTCTATTGTCTTTAGGTCATCGAAGTTCTCAACGTGAAAAACTAGGGTGCCATCCCCACTGATCTCCTCCAGCTGAGGTCTGTTGGCACCGTATACCCCCACAGAGAAGATGGTCACACCTTCGTCCCGAAGAACTCTAGCAGGATTTCTCACATCATCCTGTGCTTCTCCATCTGTGATGAGGATGAGAAACTTTTTGACCCCAGAACGGGCCCCCATGGGGCCAGTGAAATATTGAGCTATAGAGGTAAGTGCATGTCCCATCAAAGTGTTTCTACCAATGAGAGACATTCTATCTATTGCATCAGAAATTTCTTTCTGTGTAAAGTATTTATTAAGCTGGAACTCTTCCTTTGTATCATCACTGAACTGAATGACACCAATTTGGGTTTTGTCTGCACCAATTTGAATCTTAGTTAACAGGTTTTTCATGAAGGTTTTCATTTTCTCAAAATTTTCATGTCCTATACTCCCAGAACTGTCCACCAGAAACATGACATCGGCTTTCATGTCTTCACATCCTGCATGTTATAAAAAAAAAAAAAAGACCAGAAATAAAACAGGTTGGCATGGTTCTTAGAAGATGGAGAAACATTAAGGCAGAAATACGTGTATTAATGAGAAAACACTGAAAATTAATCAAGCAACTTCTATTACATTTGAAATTTTAATTTGCTTCTTTAGTAGAAGCCTGTGGATAAGAATTCTGAATCAGAAATGCATTGAAGATTAGCTAAGGAGTTGTGAAGAGGAAATGCAACTTCCAAAGTATGTATTAATTCCTTCATGCATGCATGTATCACTCATAATTCATTTATTCATAATTCTGGAGGTATCTGAAATGCCAAGTATCAGCCCATGTGTTAAGGATGCAGTGGTGATCAAAAACATGGAATCAGAGCCAAAGTAATAAATTTCCTGCTCTCCAAGGACTAATACTCCAGGGTTTTATGTATATTCTTGAAAAACACAATTCCCAGTAATCTTTAAATAGCATTATTTCCTGGGATAATTTTAAGTGATTTCATAACCACTATAAATCAATGTTATAAATTGGAGTGCTGATAGCACTGCACTTTAGCCTGGGCAACAGAGTGAGACCCAATCTCTTAAAAAAAAAAAAAAAAAGAAAAGAAAAGAAATTAGAGGGAAAAGTTTTTACTAGAGATTATTATTTCTTATTATTATCACTTATTAGTGCTTAATGCTTCAGTAAGCACATATCCATTCAATATGGACTGTTCCTTTATACATAAAAATTTTAGATAGCCCACTGATTGGAAATGGGCATTTACGTACATATATACACACATATAAGACCAATTTCTATAAACTACTGGAAAAAAACAGTGTTAATCTGTAATCTCTACCACCCTCTAACCAGTCTCTCTCTCTTAACACTCACAGAGTCTACCCCATACTACTCGAAAATAAACACTTAGCAACAGCCATATATAGAAAAATGAAAAGATGTTAATTATTATTTAATAACTTGTGCTGTATAAGGCCGATCCCCTGATCCACCAAAGAGACTCTCTCTTGCCCCCTAGTATCTGCTTTCCCATTCTTGTATGTTAATAAAGTTTTAGCTAGGCAGATGGCTGCTCAGCTAAAGATGATATTTCCCAGCCTTCCTTGAAGCTAGGTGTGGCCCTGCGACTAAGTTTCAATCAATGGTATGAGCAGAAGTGGTCTGGCCACCTCTAGGTCTTACCATTAAGACAACTGAGTGTGATGGGCTCCCCTGGTCCTTTCTCCCTTTCCACAGACAGGAAGTGTTGAAAACTGGATCTTCTATCTTGACCTAAACATGGAAGCTATGTGGATGGAACAGCCTCTTTACTGTTCACCCCAAACTATTATGTAGGAGAAAAATAACATTCTGTATTGCATAGTTTGGGGTTTTTTTTAATAGCAGCTTAACCTGCCCCCTACCAGTACACTGTGTCTCACTCCCTCTGCATCTGCTCTGAGACTTGTTAGTGTTTTTCCAGCCCTTCAAGCTTTGGCTCCTTAGTTTTCCTGCCTTTCTGTTCACCCTCTTATGACTTATTTCCTTGTCCACAGCTTGTCTCCTCCTCCAGGCATGCGAGTGTTCAGGCTGACTACTTCGACTGCAACTGCCTGAACTGCAAGAGAGAGACCGCGCCTCCTCAGATGGGTCCAGGACCTTCTCCCTTGAAAGGACCTAAGATACAATCTACTTTATGCTTCCTAAAACCCCTTTATCTTTCTGGGCATCAATCCCAGGACACCTTGGGGAACTTTGAGTCTGGCATTCTTTCTAAGATATCCTGAAGACTCAACTTTGTTACTGTCCACGACAGGGGAAAAAAATAAAAAAAATCGTGACTTAGGATCTTGTTGTTAATGCTACTTATTTCCTTATGTATTTATTTATTTTTGTTTTTGATTTTTAGTGGCTCAGGGAAAATTCACTTTCACTTTAGTAAGTTCAAATAGATGAGAATTCTCTTCCTGTCCTCATCAGTGAAGATATTAACCAACTTCTGCAAGAGCTAATTTTCACACAGCACTTACTATGTGCCAGGCACTCCTCTAAGTGATCCACATGTGTTATCACCACTAAGCTTCACAATAAGCTACAAACAAGGAAACAAAGGCAAATAGACAGCGACTTATCCAGGGTCCTCAGCTAATCTGTAGTAAAGCTGGGGTTTTAACCTTGACTCTGACTCCAGCATCCTCTTTCTTCACCAGTCAGCGAATGTACTTCTTAACATGCAACATTTTCTGTGCTAACAGTGGCAATCAACACACGCCATCCTGAACTAGTACTTGGCTATTATTAATAAAAGAAATAACAAACAACCAGATATGGATATTTCCATAATATAAGAATAATAGCATTTATGATGCTCGACCTATAAGGATTCTCTGATGAAGGTATTATCCTCATTTTATAGATGAGGATGTTTCAGGCTCAAGCAGAAAAGCAAGTTGAACCCTAATCTACCTAGAACCAAAGTCCATTTTCTTTCCACTGCACTCTTCTGTGCACATGCACACACACACACACACACACACTGTACTTCCCTGTGCTTATCTGTGTACACACACACACACACACACAACTCACATGTAGAATAGAGTCTCTTTCACTGCACAGCGATGGGCTTTGTCAAGGTCCCAACATTCTTAGCAACCTTCCTACTGTGATTTCCAAGATGGCCTTGGGGCAGCTGCCTATAGAGGGATTTTCCAATCTTGGCATTTGGTGTATGGTGATAAAAGAAGTTAGCAAAATGTTATCCAGACAACTGGTCACATCAGGCCTTGTCTCAGCCTGCCATTTATCTGCCTAAAGCAGTTGAAGAAATGTGAAAAATAAAGCCTTATTCATTTTTCTTACCTTTTTCAGTGCAGATGCTGTGAACAATTTCATTTTTTATGCTTTTTAAAGCATCAAAGTTCTGCCCAAAGTTAACCCTTTCTTCTGTCCCAGCAATTTGTTGCAGCTGTGCTCTATTAGCGTCCCCAATGCCAACTGCATAGATGGTGATTTGCTCAGCCCGCAGTCTCTCAGCAGGTTCCAGGACTCCATCTGTGGACATCCCATCAGTCAGCACAATAAGGAAACAGGGAACCTCACTTGTCCTATCTTTGCTTCCATTTTTTATTATTGGCAGTATGAAATCCAGGGCTTCCCCAGTATAAGTGCCACCTTCTAGTTGCTTGATGTTAGCAACAGCCTTGCTTAAGTCAATGTCATTAGAATAGTCAGCAATATTAAATTCCACTTCCTTCTTATCTGAATACTGCACAACTCCAACTCGGACTTTGTCTGGGCCAATGCTAAACATTCCTATCGTTGACAACATAAACTCCTTGATTTGCTCAAACTGTTTTTTCTGGATGCTGCTTGAGCCATCAATAAGGAAATAGATATCAGCCTCCTTTGTATCCACACAGCCTGCAAAAAAAAGGAAAGTGTATTCTTTATTTTTTTTATTTCAGCATATTATGGGGGTACAAATGTTTAGGTTACGTATATTGCCCATGCCCCGCCAGCATCAGAGCTTCAAGCGTGCCCATCCGCCAAATGGTGCGCACCACACCCATTAGCTGTGTATATACCCATCTCCTCCTCCCCCCTCCCATCTGCCCGATGCCTGATGAATGCTATTACTGTATGTGTACTTAAATGTTAAAACCAATTTGATAGTGAGTACATGTGGTGCTTGTTTTTCCATTCTTGGGATACTTCACTTAGTAGAATGGGCTACAGCTCTATCCAGGAAAATACAAGAGGTGCTATATCACCATTGTTTTTTGTGGCTGAGTAGAACTCCATGGTATACCTACACCACATTTTATTAATCCACTCGTATTTATGTGCAGAAAGTGCATTCTTTATTAATTATAGAGACTCTGGAGAGAACTTTGCAAGAGGGTTTGTGGAGGAACATGAGGCTGTTGGAGGTTCTAAAGAATGAAAACTCTTCATGTTTGCATAGATCCTGCACTCTTCATCAAAGCTCATGCCAATTTTCTTCTTTAAAATTTACAACCTTGTAAAGAAATTGAAACAGAACAAGGTACAGTGGTGCAGTTTGTCTAAGATTACACAGCCAGTAAATTAAAGAGTAAGGACCAGGTTCCCAAGCCTCCAATCTCTAAGTTTTTCTAGTATTGACACCTGCCTCAGACAGTTTATGCCTCACAATTTCTTGAGAAAAGGCATGAGATTGATGACGTTCTATGATTACCTCCCCAAAAACCTCTTCTTCCCAGACAACTAGAACAATATATTTAAAGCTAAAATCATATTATTCTTCTACTTAAATAATCTATCATTGCATTTGGAATTTAAAAATCAAAAACCGGACTTATCTTGCCCTCTGCTTTTCTCTCTGACTTTATTTCCAGCAATTCTTCATCTCACCCACTGTGCTCCAACCACACTGGGCTTATTTCTCTTCTTTGAATGTACCCAGGGCCTTTGCACTTGCCCTCCTCTCTTCTTAGAATATCCTTCCTCCCAAATATTCATGTGGCTGGTTCCTTCTCATCATAGATGTGTCAAGTCAGTTCTTGAAAAAGGCCTTCTCTTACCCTCTAGCTAAAGCACATTAGTCATTATCTACCCTATCACCCTGTTTATTTTCTTTATGGCACTTTCTGAAATTACCTTATTCATTTGTTCATGAGCACAACCTGTCTCTTAAGACAAAATGTTAGCTCTATGAGGACAAAGACTTTGCCTAGTTCTCTGCTTCTGCCCAGCAGGCCTGGCACATCATAGGAGTTCAACAAATTTCTTTTTAATAAAAGACCTTTCAATGTTCCTTCCTTTGTTAAGCTGAATCTATGAAAAAAGTACTTTAGATTTCTCTATACTACCCCATGTAGTCATTTGTCATAACTGGGGAGGATAAAGAGCATATTTTCAAAATTTAGGTTATGTATGCTATTATCTGATTGAGTACATGTACTGATCCTTAAGATACAAGACAATTTAGTCATTTCATAATTATTTTGTTTCTTAACTGCTTCTGGGTAATTTATAGCTACTGATACTGCTTCAGGCTATGGGAAGTTGTTTCTTAGGAAATCAGAAAGACTAGAAATAAGTGTGACCCTGAGAATTAAACTATGAAATTAATATATAAAGTATTAGGGCAAAGATAAGCAGTTATTTGCAAAAGACAAGCCTGATCCCAGGCCAGCAAAACTTGAAAGTAACTGGAATAAATTGATGTATACATATAATACAGAAGAATTAAGTGTTCATCACAAGGAAGGTAGTGGTGGTCAGCCATGAGGAAGAGAAAAATGTAAATCTAAACTACTTCATATAAAAGAAAAATTAAGTCATCCCCTCAATTGCACTAGCTGCATTTCAGTTGCTTAACAGTTCCGTGTAGCTAGTAGCTACCATATTGGACAGCACAGGTAGAGAACATTTCTATCATTACAAAATTTTGATTGGACAATGCCAAAGAATGTGTCCCTTGGCTCAAGGCCTCTGCTGTGCAGTTACATAAAAAGAACCAGAAATGTCTAGAAATTTACATTCACCCATGTGCTGGATTATAAATCTTGTTACATTGTCCCCTGAGTGGGATAATTCTAAGGTTTGCTCTACACTGTCTCTAGAATGACACAATGGAATTGAGCCAACATTACCCTCCATATGACTTTTCTTATCATTCTTCCCCTCCTGTTTTTATTTCCTCATTTCCCTATCAATCTTCATTTGTTCCTGGGTATACTTTCTTATGTATCAATTTCATGTGAATCCTTGCCTGGCATCTGCTTCTGAGGAACCCAACCTAAGTCAGGTACCAACATTTGAGAGCAACTGAATTAATAAGAAGCCACCTAGTGAGGCCTTACCTTCCTAGTAGGAACATAGCCATCCCACTTGGATGGCCTTTGCCCTAACCTTGGTCCCCTATCTTCGCATTTAGAATTTCTGTTATGACAATAATAGTTTTTTTTGTCACATCATTGCAAACTCCCTGAGAGAGACCACGCCACACATCCTTCCTATGCCCTAGTAGTTGGTACTATACCAAAGCGGCTGCCATTCTGAGGGACTCCCCTACATATCTCTTAGGAGGTAACAGGAAACCTGCTTCTTGCTGTTGTCTTGCAACGTAAACACGCCAGAAAACCCAGGGCTGGCCCAGGAGGCATCCTTAAAACTGCCTTCAAGTGACTGGTCTGAGGTTAAAATTAGACTTTAATATCATTGGGAGATTACAATTCCTTTCCATGTGAGTGTTGCCAAATTCCTCTTTCAATTGCTTGGGAGCATTTTATCTGCAGAGAAAATGTGTGAAGACAGCAGATATCTCAGAATCAGTTAAAGTCACATCAGGTATCTCTTGGCGTGTAGCTTTGAAAAGAGCTCAGTAAAGCAGCTCTTACAGCAGAATTCACAAAGAAGCTTACCTAGGAGATCCTTCACTAAAATGATGGAAGAAAAAGTAACAAAAAAGATTAAAATGTGAGAAAATAGTAGTGGTTGTGCATAAAAATTTAGGTACAAGGATATCCCTGGAAGACTTATAAAAGCAAAACATTGGCAATGACCTATATACCAAACAATTTAAGACATGTTAAACAAATTATAGAAACAAATAGGTATTATTTCCAACCTAAAAAGAATGTTATAAAAGAATACTTAAGGAAACAGGCAAAAGTCCATAATATAAGGTCTATAGAAAAGCAGGTAAAGCAGATAATACCGGTTATCCCAATATCCATTTTCTTCTTCCTTTATGCTAATTAAATTCCCAATTTTTACCTACATACCTGGCTGTCCCAAATAAAGACTACGTTTCCCAGGTCCCATTTTTACAACTACGTGCAACACGTGACCAAGTTCTGGCCAGTGGGATGTAAGCAGAAATGGTATGTGTAAGTTTGGGGATACCCGTAAAGACAAGGGGGTGGAGGCCTGCCCTTTTCCTTCCCTTTCATCTTTCTTGCTTGCTGGATGGGAATGCGATGCCTGGAGCAGTTATCTTGGACAATGGTCCTGGGAAAACAGGCCTCAAACAGCAAAAAACAACACAGAAAAGAGACAGAGTCCCTCACACTGTGGTATATGTACTACACCAGATCAGTCTGCCTACCTCTGGGCTTATTTGTGAAACGAATAAAAATAATAATAATTTTACCCTCTTTCAATCACTGTTATTTTGTTGTTGTTTTTTTCTGTTGGTCACACCTAAATGTAATCATAACTGGTACAAGTTACCCAACTGTATACACTTATGCCGTTCAATATGACAGCCACTAGACACATGTGGCTATTAAAATTAAAATGAATTGAAACTATATTACATTTACATTTCAGTTCTTCCATCACACTAGCCACATTTCAAGTGCTCAGTAGCCACATGCGGCTGATGGCTGCCCTATTGGACAGTGCAGATAGAGAACATGTCCATCATCACAGAAAGTTCTATTGGACAGCATTGCTATATACAATGTGATACAATTTTTAAAACTCTGTGTGTGCCTGTGTATGTAGGCGTGAATGGAATGAGGAGAGAGAGAGAGAGAAAGAGAGAGAAAAAGAAAGAGGGAGACAGAAAGAGATACTAAAAGACAAGGGAAATAAATGCTAAAGAATGGTTTTACCTGAAAATAGGATTATAGACCATTTTATTTTCTTCTGTATGTTCACCCATACTATTACAATATTTTATAATTAATATATATTACTTTTTTATATTTTATCAAGATATGACTTACACCTTATAAAACTGATCCACTGCAAGTGTATCATTCAATGATTTTTAGTAAATTTATGAAGTTGTACAACTATCACCAAAGTCTAGTTTTAGAACATTCCCACAACTCCTAAAAGTTCATTTATCCAATTATAGTTAATCCTCACTCCTGCACCAGCTCTAGGTAACCACTTACATAATTTCATAATAAGAAAAGTATTTTTTAAAAACATACCAGTTTTATCAAGTTCCATTCGTTCAGCATGAGTAGAAATTTGGGACCATATTTCATTTCGGAGCTTTTTCTGCAAGTTTTTACTGTAAGTTCCCAAGTCTGCATAGGACTCCAGCGTGGAAATGGTCTGTTCCGGAGGGTAAGACACTATTTCTTCTAACTGGGTGTTGTTAGCCCCTTGGATGCTAATGGCAAACACAGTGGTGTCCTCCAGCCGAAGGTCCAGTGCAGCCTCACGCACCTTGTCATCTGATGGTCTGTGGGTGACCAGGACTGCGATCTGAGGCACCCCCTGTGCCCTTCTGCTGCCACTTGACTCTGAGAAGCTCTCTCTCCTCATCTGCTCGATGGCAGCCCCAGCACTGGATTTCCCAACCTGGAGAGAGAGCTTCTGGATTTGCTGCTGAAATTCAGACTGGGTCGTACTCAATTTCAGAAAAGAAATGGCCTCTGCGCTATCGCTGTAACTCATCAGTCCAAGCCGCATGCAGTTGTCCTTCACATCCATGGAGCTGGTAATGTTCTCCAGGAAGCTCTGAAGGTTCCTTAAATTTTGGCTGGTCCCAAGTGACTCGTCCACCAGGAACACAAGGTCAGCAAGTGAATCTTTCTCACAGGTTATGGGGAAGGGAACTACAGAGAGAGGAAAAGGATGAGGATTAGTATGAATCACTGACCAAGGAGAGAAAGGTACTTTACAGATTGTCAAAATGCATTAGTGAAAATAGAAGCAGTCATGCATTGTTTTTTATCAGTGAACAAAAGAAGACAATTTTGAACAAGACTTACAAGATCATTGACTTCAGAAGCTTTGCATATGCCATTACCTCCATCTGAAGAATGCTTGCTAATTTTCTACCACATCCTACCCCCACCATCATCTCGACAACCACCATCCCCACCAGCAAGACCACCAGCACTATCACCACCACCATCTTTACCACTACCACCACCCTCTCGAGTGCTGGGATGCAGGGATGAGTTAGCAGAACTATCTCTGACCTCAGGAAGCTCACATTCTATGGTGAGGGCAGAAAACTTATACTACACTATTTCAGACAGTAGTAAGTGCTAGCAAGGAAATAAAACAGGTGGTTTTATCGAGTGACTATGCTAGGCACGTGGGGGTAGCTAACTCACCTGAGACATGAAGAAGCCAGCCTCTCTGAAAGTATCACATCTGGGCTGAGATATGAATAAAGAGAAGGATTCGGCCATGTGGAGTTCTGAAGAAAGAGGAATTCTGGCAGAAAGAACAGCAAGAGGTAGGAACAAGCAAGAAGCCCAGGGTGGTTGGATCCCGTGAATGAGGGGAAACAATGGTGGCTGTGGTCAGGAGGCAGGGCTCAGGTCATCTGGGAGTCACATGATCTGAAGTAAATCTCTTAAATATCACTCTTATTGCTTAGGGGAAATAATGAATTCAGGGATAACAACTAAGAAACAATTACCCTAGTCCAAGAAAGATATAATGGTTCTTGGACAAGTAATATAGGAGTTAAGATAGAACAACAGGGTAGTTTTGATACATGATTTAGAGGTAGAATAGAAAACTTGATAAATTAGATGCAAGTGTTGAGAACAAAAGAGGAAGTGTTGAAAACTACTGGGTTTTTGGCCTGAACAACTGAGTGGATGGTGACGTTGTCTTTTTCCAAGATAGGGAAGATAGTGGGAAGAACAAGTTATAAGGGGGATTCAGGAGTTCCATTTCAGACATGCCAAGTTTTAGAAGCTACTGGACCTTCAAGAGAAGATGCCAGGTAAGCAGTTGGTTATACAATCTGGAATCTAAGGGAGAGTACACCATATTCACATAAAACACTTACTCCAACACAGGTGGATGAACAGCAACTGTGGAAAGCATATCCAAGAGATAAGCTCAATCTTGCTGAAAACTACACATGAGGATTGTGAGTTCTTAGAAGGCAGAAGCATGTCTTACTTATCTCTATTGCTCTAGTACCTGGTGCCTGGTGAGAACTCAGAAATATTTGTGGAATTAAATATAATTCTCATATATCTACCAATCTACTCTGAATCCCACACAGTTGGTTAAAACGAACTCCCAATGTGACCTGCTCAAGTTAGTATTTATTTACAAACAGTTGTTACTATTAGTAATAACAAACCATGTGCCAAATGTCATATAAGTCACTTCACACATAAGGTAAACACTATTATCCTCACTTTATAGGTAAAGAAACTGAAGCTTAGGGTTAAGTAACTTACTCGAGGTCCTAAGTGGCCAAGTCAGAGTTTGAACCTAGACCTCCTTGATGCCAAAACCCTTGCTCTTAACTTTCAAAAGTCCAGGACAGGGTCCTGTCAAGCAATATCTTGTACTACTGCTGCAAGGTAAGTTAGAAAAAGTGAGACAAGG
>VBSM01001681.1:6357268-6373695 GCA_008086735.1 Cheirogaleus medius
AACTTTCCAAACCTAGAGAAAGATATCAATATTCAGGTACAAGAAGGTCATAGATACCAAGCAGATTTAACCCAAACAAGGCTACCTCAAGGTATTTAATAATCAAGCTCCCAAAGGTCACAGACAAGGAAAATATTTTAAAGGAAGCAAGAAAAAAGAAAAAAAAATCATACAAAGGAGTTCCAATATGTCTGGCAGCAGACTTCTCAGTGGAAACCTTACAGGCCAGGAGAGAGTGGCATTACATATTCAAAGTGACAAAAGCAAAGAACCTTAACCCTAGAATATTATACCCTGCAAAAATATCCTTTAAACGTGAAGGAGAAACAAAAACTTTCCCAGACAAACAAAAGCTGAGGGATTTCATCAACATCAGACCTATCCTACAAGAAATGCTAAAAGGAGTTCTTTAATCTAAAAGAAGAGGACATTAATGAACAATAAGAAATCTTCTAAAGGTATACAACTTACTGGTAACAGCTAGTACACAAATACAGAATACTTCATTGTGGTATATAAACCACTTATATCTTGAGTAGGAAGACTAAAACACAAAGCTATCAAAAATAACAACAATTTTTTGAGAGGTAGTATAAAAAGATACGGATGGAAACAACAAAAGGTTAAAAAGCAAGGGAGCTGGAGGGTAAAGGGTAGAATTTCTATTAGATTTTTCTTTGCTTATTTATTTGTAAGCAGAGTTGTCATATGTTTAAAATAATTGATTACAAAATGTTTTTTGCAAGCCTCATGATAAGCTCAAATCAAAAAACTTATAACAGATACAGAAAAAAGAAAAAAAAGAAATTAAAACACACTACCAGAGAAAATCACTTTTAACGAAGGAAGAAAAGAAGGGGAAAAGGGGAGGACAAAACAACCAGAAATCAAATAACAACATGACAGTAGCAAGTCTTTACCTATCCATAATAACACTGAATGTGAATGGACTAAATTCTCCATTCAAAAGATATAGAGTGGCTGAATGGATTAAAAAAACAATAGCCAACTAATGTTGTCTGCAAGAAATACACTTCACCTATAAAGACACACATATACAGAAAGTAAAAGGATGGAAAAGATATTCCATGCAAATGGAGGTACCCAACACTGAAGCACCCAGATATATAAAGCAAATATCATCAGCACTAACGAGAGAGAGATATCCTAATACAAAAGTCATTCAAGACCCCAATATTCCACTTCCAGCATTGGACAGATCATCTAGACAGAAAGTCAACAAAGAAACATTGGACTTAAGCTACACTATAGACCAAATGGACCTAAAAGATATCTATAGAACGTTTCATCCAACAACTACAGAATTCATGTTCTCCTCAGCTCATAGATATTCTCAAAAAAAGACCATATGTTAGGCCACAAAACAAGTCTCAATAAATTCAAAAAAATTGAAATCATACCAAGTATCTTCTCTAGCCACAATGGAATAAAACTAGAAATCAATAACAAAAGAAACATTGGAAAATATAAAAATACATTGAAATTAAACAATATGCTCCTGAATGACCAGTGAGTCAATGAAGAGATTAAGAAGGAAATTTAAAAATTTCTCAAAACAAATGGAAATTAAAATACAACATATCAAAACCTATTGGATAAAGCAAAAGCAGTAATAAGAGGCAACTTTATAGTAGTAAGTGCCTACATCAAAAATGTAGAAAAGCTTCACATAAACAACCTAATTATGCATCTCAAAGAACTATAAAAACAAGACCAAACAAACCCAAAATTAGTAAAAGAAAAGAAATAATAAAGATCAGAGCAGAAATAAATGAAATTGAAAGCAAAAAAAAATCAATAAAACAAAAAGTTGGTTTTTTGAAAAGATAAACAAAACAGTCAGACTAAGTAAGAAACAAAGAAAGATGACCCAAATAAGTAAAATCAGAGATGAAAAAGGAGACATTACAACTGATATTGCAGAAATCCAAAGGATCATTACAGGCTACTATGAGTGACTATATGCCAGTATATTAGAAAACCTATAACACATGGATAAATTCCTAGACACATAAGACCTACCAAGATTCAACCAGGAAGAAATCCAAAACTTGCATAAAGCAATAATAAGTAATGACATAGAAACAGTAATAAAAAGTCTCTCATCAAAGAAAAGCCTAGGACCCGATGGCTTCACTGCTGAATTCTACCAAACAGTCAAAGAATTATTACCAACCCTACTTAAACTATTCCAAAAATTCGAGAAAGAATGAATACTCCCAACCTCATTATATGAGGCTTGTATCACCCTGATATAAAAACCAGACAAAGACACAACAAAAACAGAAAACTATAAGCCAATATCTCTGATAAACATATATGCAAAAATCCTCAAAAAAATACTAGCAAACTAAATTCAACAATATATTAAAATAAGTATTCATCATGATCAAGTAGGATTCATCCCAGGAAAGAATCAATATTGTTAAAATGTCCATACTACCCAAAGCAATCTACAGATTCAATGTAATCCCCATCAAAATACCAATGACATTCTTCATAGAAATAGAAAAAAAATCCTAAAATTTATATGGAACCAGAAAAGACCCAGAATACCCAAAGCTATCCTGAGCAAAAAAGACAATACTAGAGGAATCACATTACCTAACTTCAGCTTATACTACAGAGCTAAAGTAACCCAAACAGCACAGTACTGGCATAAAAACAAACACAGAGACCAACAGACTACAATAGAGAATCCAGAAATAAATCCCAACATCTATAGTGAATATATCTTTGACAAAGGTGCCTAGATCATACAGTCAGGAAAGGACAGTCTCTTCAATAAATGGTGCTGGGAAAACTGGATATCCATATGCAGAAGAAGGAAACTTCTAGACCCTTATTTCTTGCCATATGCAAAAATCAAATCAAAATGGATTAAAGACTTAAATCTAAGACCTGAAACTATGAAACTACTAAAAGAAAAGATTGGGGAAATGCTTCAGGAGATAGGTCTGGGCAAGGACTTCTTGAGTAATACCTCCAAAGCACAGGCAACCAAAGCATAATTGGATAAATGGGATCACCTCAAACTAAAAAGCTTCTGCACAGCAAACAATCAACAAGGGGAAGAGGCAACCCACAGAATGAGAGAAAATATTTGCAAACTGCCCATCTAACAAAAGATTAATAACTAGAATATGTAAGGAGCTCCAGGAACTCAACAGGAAAAAATCAAATAATTCAATTTAAAAATGGGTAAAGGATCTGAATAGACATTTCTCAAAGACATACTAATGGCCAACAGGTTATGAAAAAATGCTTAACATCACTAGTCATTAGAGAAATGCAAATCAAAACTACAATGAGATATCATCTCACCCCATTTAAAATGGCCTTTATCAAAAAGACAGGCAATAACAAATGCTGGAGAGGATGTGGAGAAAGGGGAACCATCGTACACTGTTGCTGGGAATATAAATTAGTATAAACATTATGCAGAACAGTAAAAAGGTTCCTCAGAAAACTGAAAATAGAACTAGCATATGATCCAGCAATCCCATCGCTGAATATATATCCAAAAGATGAGAATTCAGTATATTGAAAAGATATCTGCACTCCTATGTTTACTGCAGTACTATTAACAATAGTCAAGATATGGAGTCAACATAAGTGTCCACCATTGGTTAATGGATAAAGAAATTTCAGTATATATACACAAATGGAATACTATATAGCCACAAAAAGGATTGAAATCTGCCATTTGAAACAACATGGATGGAACTGGAGAACATTATGTTAAGTGAAATAAGCCAAGCACAGAAAGACAAATCTCACATGTTCTCATTCATATGCGGGAGCTAAACATTAAAACAATTGATCTCATGGAGACAGAGAGTAGAATAATGGTTCTCACCAGAGGCTGGGAAGGGCAGCAGGGAGTGGAGGATAAGGTGAGGATGGTTAATGGGTGCAAAAATATAGTTAGATAGATAGAATGAACAATATTTGATAGCACAACAAAGTGACTATAATCAACAAGTTAGGGTATAATTTGAAATAACTAAAAGAGTGGAATTGGAATGTTCTTAACACAAACAAACGTTAAATGCCTGAGGTGATGGATATCCCAGTTACCCTGATTTGATTAATTCACATTCTATGCCTGTATCAAAACATTGCATGTACCCTATAAAGATATACAAATATTATGTATTTTAAAAAGCCAACAGCTACCTATGTCTCTTCATTGAGCCCTTATGAAAACTACTGTCTCACAGTTATAAGCAGTTACAAACTACTTTAAGTTTGATGTTTTTCTTCACACAGTTCACAATCAATCAGAAATCTTCATGGTAAAGTCTCATAGAAATTCCAACAAATCAGAGCTGTTCCTTATAAAAAAAGAAATAGATCAAAATTTCCAATATTCAAAATTAAATCTGCCCTAAATGAGATACCAAAGGCATAAAGGTTGATTTTTATTCTAGAGTTGACTTTTCCAGCAATTCTTTTGAAATTGCTGAGCATGCAGGAAGATTGATGTTAATAAAATAATTGGAAGCTGGATTTGGAAAACAGTCTGTAAATCATTAAGCCCCTATTTTACTAAAGAGAAAACCGAACATTTTCATGACCCAGAAAAGAAACCCCAAACCCACAGCAGTCACTCCCCATTCCTCCTTCCCACAGGCCGTGGTCACCACTACATGGATTCATAATATGTGGCCTTTTATGTTTGGCTTCTTCATTTAGTATGTTTTCAAGGTTTATCCATGTTGTGGTATGTATCAGTACTTAATTTTTTATGGCTAATATTCCATTATATGGATAAGTTACATTTTAAAAATGTTTTGTCAGTTGATAAACATTTGGGTTGTTTCTACTTTTTGGCTATTATGAATAATGCTTCCATGAACATTCATGTACATGTTTGTGTGGACATATGTTTTCATTTCACCAGAGCAGATATCTAGGAGAATTTTTGGACTTATCATAACTCTATGTTTAACATTTTGAGAAAGCACCAAATTGTTTTCCAAAGTGCAGGCACCATTATACATTCCCACCAGCAATGTATAAAGTTTCTAATTTCTCCACATTTTCACCAACATTTGCTATTGTCTTCTTTTTATTATAGGCATTCTAGTGGATATAAATGGTACCTTGTGGTTTTGCTTTTCATTACCCTAAAGATGAATGATAGTATCTTTTCATGTCCTTAATGGCCACTTGTGTATCTTCCTTGGATAAACATTTATTCAAATACTTTTCCCATTTTTAACTGGGTTATTTATCTTTTGTTGTTGTGCTGTAAGTTCTTTATATACTCTGAATAATAGATGCCTATCAGATATATGATTTGCAAATATACTCCTACCATTCTGTGAGTTGTATTTTTACTTTCTTAATGGTGACCTTAAGAAAATCACTTGAGCCACAAGTGATTTTAAATTTGATGAAGTCCAATTTATCTGTATTTTTGTTTTATTGCTAGTGCTTTACTGTCATATCTAAAATATCTACTCAGTAGTCATGAAGATTTACTCCTATGTGTTCTTCTAAGAGTTTTATAGTTTATCCTTTACATGTAGTTCTTTGATCCATTTAAAGTTATATTTTGCATATGGTGTAAGATAGGGTTACAATTTAACTCTTCTATATATGGATATTCAGTTATCCTAGCACCATTTGTTGAAAAGATTTTTCTTTCATCATTAAATTGTCTTGGAATCCTTGTTAAAAACAAAGTTACCATAAGTGTATGAGTTTAATTTTAGACTCTCAATTCTATTCTATTTATCTATATGTCTGTTCTTGTGCCAGTACCACACAGTTTTGATTGCTCTACCTTTGCAGAAAGTTTTAAGCTTGGGAAGCATGAGTCCTGCAACTTGGTTCTTTTTCAAGGTTGTTTCGGCTATTCTAGGCCCTATGCATTTCTATATGACTTTTAGGATCACTTTATCAATTTATGCAAAAAAAGCAGCTGGAATTTGGATAGAGATTGCATTAAAAATGTAGATAAATTTGTGGAGTATTGCCATCTTAAGTCTTCCAATCCATTAATATGAGATTTCTATGAAGGAGAGAATTTTTAAATCTCCTTATTCCATATTTTCACTAATGTTCTTTAAGAACAAGAGATTATAAGAACTCAAGCATGAAGAAGAGGCTTCTTTGAACAGCCATGCTTATTCAGGAGTCAATAAATGGTCAGAGCTGTGTATACATTTCTTTAGGGTGGGTGTAGGCTTAGAGAGTAAGATTGGGCTGGTCTCAACCCAGGCTTGACTCAGCTGCCCTCTCTGCATATGGACACTGGAGCCAAGAGGACACATCCTGGGTGGCCATCCATGCCCACATCCCTTCACCTGGCTCTGCTTTAGTTCTTTCTTTAGCTCAGATTCCCACTCTGCATGTCTTGGCTTTGAAATGGTGGCAATAGCTTAATTTTGTAGAGGTGAAATTGCTGAGTCAAATGTTTATTTACTTTAAGTTTTTATGAATATTGGCAAATTGCCATCCTTTGGGTACCAAGTAATATTCCCACACCTGCCCCAATACAGTACGTTCCACTATTTTCACTTCACATTCTTATTTGGCATTTCCATTACTTCTACTTTATATATATATATATATATATATTTTCATTTTTCTATCTTTCATATGGCTTGTACTCCTGAGATGAATCTCTGTGTGTGTGTGTGTGTGTCTGTGTAAGCTTATTTTTCATTCCCTTGGCTAGTAGTGTACACCTGGGGATAGGGTGAAAGTTTGTGTTCCTCCAGATAAGATGGAGATAGGACAGCCTCTCAGAAAAGAGAACTTCCAGTGCTGTAATACAGGCTCACTGCTTCCAATCTCCCCTTCAAACCCTGTATTTATTCTGGGGAAGCCACTCTTTATTAATTGTTAATTATTTATGACTCTCAGCTCTTTTATGCTCAACCTCCCTGTCTCTCCAGTAACATCGTGAAGTTTGAATTTGGTGCAGGAAGCCGGTGCTAAATTTCCAATGTTTCCAAAACTCAAAATTTCCTATACCAATGGAAAAGTGAAAAAAATATTTAGAATATAGAGGTACTAAGATATCAGAGTTCGAATACCAATACTTAGGAATTGGATCATATCTCTAAGGCTCCCAAGTCTAAAATTCTCTGATCCCGTGATGCTCTGATGGAAGGACTTGAGGCAGAGAGTGGCCTAAACAAGTGATACTTTGAGGAAGTTAGTTGGCCATTTTGAAGGAGATATACCCCAAAATAGACTTAGGGTCCAAGTTTGAATAGCTGCTTAGTGAAACAACTCAATCATTCTCATACTTTTAAATGCTCAAACTCTCAGAGGCTGATCAGAAATTCAAAGTTAGCATTAGCTTTGAGGAAAGGTTCCCCAAGCTTCAGGAATGAACACCAAACTACACATCTGGAGAGCAGGCTCCATACACTGAATGCTGGGCAGCAACCAGCTGGCCTTGCAATTTCCTGTGAGAATGTTTAGCACATGTATTAACAGATCAGCCCCATAGAGATGGAGGATAAAACTCCCAGGCATTTCCAGAAGACTAAATAGGAGGGCAATAATGGCCTAATGATTAATGGCCTCCCTTCTTTTGATTACATTCTTCTGGTCACAAATGTCTGAGAAGATAAATTTCACTCATTCTGAATAATAAACAGTACTTTTACTGAGTAGTCTGTTTTATAACACATGGCGTGAGGTCTTAAAGTGACTTGATGAGGCAGGGAAAAGAAAAGCTTAATTTTGCAAAACACAAAGGCACATGGTGAAGCTTGCAACCTTCTGGCAGGTTCAGACACTAAAGGAAAACAGAGATTATTTAGTAAGTATAATAACACAGCAAAGGTACTGGTGTAACTCTTGAGCCCACTGGATTGGAAATAAGCATGTAAACATTTTATTGGATGTTTATACTGCTAAATCCTAAATAAAACATGCCACTCTCCTTTTGCAACCAAAGGAGAAAGAGGTCATGAAAGATGGTAAGAAATAAAGGCCAAGTAGTCTCTCCTTCTGTCCTCCACCCTGTTTCCTTTCTCCCCAGTGCCTGCCCTCCACTTTCCCTGGTTAATCATCCCCCATGCAGGTTATATATGCCACAAACAGGCCAAGACGTGGATATGGCCAGAATATGGCACTCCAGCAGAGGGAGAAGGATACAGCCTGAGAGACTGCAACCTCCAGCTGGTCAGGGCCTTAGACCGCACATGCACCACCTACTCATTCTCCATTGAGGATCTGAGGTCCTCTGAGGTTGAGTGGCATGCCCACAGTCTCAGAACCAGCCCAAGGCTGAGCTAAGGTTTAAACCCTAGGCCTCAACTTCCCCGGTGCTTTGGCCCATTTCTGAAGCATCTGGAAGACATATTGGGTTTTCCTGTCAGTAGGGACAGTGAGGCCAGATAATTGCCTGGTTTTATTTTCCAGCGCTGTGGTCCATCCTCTGGGGGCCACATGGCTCTGCTTCCTTTGGCTTTTGTGATTCTCTTGTTTCTTCCATGGCACCATTCCTCAGACACAATGTGCTACCTCCTCCACAGCCCCAAATCTATCCACACACCCAGACACCCACTCTAGCTGCCCGGACTGCCATGTCCGTCCTCTTCTTTGGCACTTATCATCTTTTGCCTTGTTCTGTGGTTGCTGAGAGACTTTTCTTAATCCCCTACTTTTCCTCCTTACCCAGTACCTAACACACACACACCCCACACACAAACACCTATAAGCTTCTTGAAGGCAGGACTGGACTCCTCATCCCTTTCTACTGAATGCCCCACTTGCCTAGGTCAGTGCCTATTCTAGAGCTCGTTCTCAAGAAAAATTTGTTGAATCAAGTTAATTACTTAGGAAGTGACAAAAAGACCCATTGATCCAGCCATAGCCACTCAACTTCCTATAGCACCAATACCAGATATTTCTAGAAAAAAAAGACCATGTTTGGAGAATCCTGAGATTGATAAAGTAATGCTATATGCATGGGAAGCAAGTGCCATCAATTTGAGCAACTATGTGGCAAAGCTACACCACCATATTGGACGATTTTCGGTGAGTCCTGGGGAGCCTGCTCTAGCAGAGGAGGCTGTGTATACAGTCCTAGTTCTACGTTTGCAAAAATGGAGGCCCTCCAAATCCCCCAGGGTCATCCTAGGAGGAAATAGATGGAGGAAGGGGTTTTGGCAGCAGTACTAGGACCAGTATGTCCTTTAACACAGGCTGGGTGAAGAATGTGAGAAGTGGGGATGTGGAGTTCTGATCTGGCTAGAAATAGCTTCAGGCCAATGTCAGAGACAGTTACTGAACAACCATCATACACAAAGCTCAGTGCAGACAACATGGAGAAATGAGGAGGAAAACCTAGACTTTGCCTAAAATAAGAGTAGATTATTAGACAGGCTAAGCCCAACTCCTGATTTAGAAGCGGACTCAGCAAAGTCTTCCCTCCTCTGTGGTCTCACCAGATTTTATTAATTAACTAATTTATTTTCTTTCCCATCAACTATAGATATAGAATCACCAGACTTTATTTATATAGTTTGAATATATTTCTATATATACACACGCATACACCTTTACGTACATACATACACACATGTGCATGCAAACTTCTGATAGATTATTTATCCGTTCAACCAACATTTCTTAAGTGCCAACTATGTTCTTGGCACTGTTTTAGGCAGTTTGGATTCAGTAGTGAACAAAACAGACAAAAAGCTCGCCTGAAGCTTTCATTCTGGTTGCTTACATGTCCGCCTCCCTCTGAACCGCAAACTTTTTTGGGGCAGGGACCAAGTGTGTTTGATACATCTTGTGTCTCCAGTGGTTGGCACAGAGTAAGTACTCAGTACAAAAGGAGATAAGGAAATGAGGGAAGGTCAGAAGGGAAATAATTACGCAAATTCTCAGAAAACAAGGCAGAGTGAGGTATTATCTCAAATGAGAGGATGAACAAAAATACCACGGAAACAGAGCAGAATTTGGGAAAGACTTCAAGGAAGAGGTAGCATTTGGATTAGACTTGAGGGCACTTGGAGTATCAGAGAAAGAAGTAATGGTGCAGAGACAGTTCTGGCGGCAGATAGAAGAGTGACAGCAAAGGCACACAGATAGGAGCACACAGAACATGTGTCCTGGAGGCTGCAGGCTTCTGCTTTGGCTGTAGTCCAGGATGTGGAATAGTTTGGGGCAGAAGACAAGGCGGGAAAGATAGGGCTTGAGATGACAAAGTGGTGGAGGGCTTTAGATGCTCTAGGGAGCACTTGAGGAGTTAGACTTATTTCTGTTGGCAACTGTGAGCCAATGATGGTTCCTGGCTTAAGGAAGAGGAAGTAATAAGAGGCCCTGGGGATGCTGTGGAAGGGCTGATTCTTTGCATGAGGTGGACCTTGACTAGAAAGCCTCTTGGTGCACTTGTCATTGCCAGGGGGTTATTCTATGCATAAAAGGGAAGAAGAAAAATCAAGGACCCAAGATAGAGAGGTGCCTACAACTAGATAACACAGCACATCACTATAAGGAAACAGTTTGTCCAGTTTTTCTTATTTGGGGAATGTCTCATATCCCATTCAAGGGATATCTTCATAAGAGAAAATTAGATTAGGACTGAAGGCAGGAATGCTTGTGCTACCATCTTCTAAAACCAAGACAAATAAGGCATGTCAGAAACATGGGCTGTAGCTTAATTAACAAATTTACCAACTGTCATTTGCCCAGTCATCCAAAACTGCCCCTTATAGATAAGTCATGGTACTTCTATAGGCTTGTGGACACAGTAAAATACATAGAATATTCCCCCCAATAGTATACAGTCTATATGGGGGGGGTCAGGACAGTTTTGTGAAAAAATAAAATACAGGAAGCACCAAATGTTAAGCCCTAAACTAAGGGGCTTACTGTGTAAGGTCAGTTGAAGTTAGAAACTTGTTGGTTTTGACTAAAATGTCACTGCAAATTCCATCATACAATATCCATCTGTGGCACTGATTCCAGCAGCTGGCACACACGAGGGGCACAGGGAATATTTGTTGAAAGAATAAATGAGCGTGATGTTTCAGAATACATTGTAAAGAATTGAGTTAGAATGCAGTTTAAAGAATGAAATACAACACTTCAGAGTCTAATTTATCAAATGGCATCAAAAGGAAATATACAAAAGCACTTGATAGACTCTAAAGGCTTCTACAACTTTGATCAGGCATAGTGAAAAAGAATATTAAGGAATTAGTACTCATGATTCAAATAATGAGCCCTCTCTGAGACTTGCTTTGCTAATCTATAAAACAAGAGAATTGAACTCAAGCTATAAAATGAGAGCATTTTGTGAATTAGAGTCCAGGTCTTTTGAGCATGTGTGTACTACCAAAGGTGTAAAATGAGCAGGTCCATCCCTCCAAGGTCTGGGCCTCCTAGACCGAAGACCCTTCTGAAGGGCAAGTGTCACCCTTCTTGCCAGAGCACTGGTGGAAACCACACTGATGTATCCAGAAGGCCCCTTTATCCGAGTGCCCAGGGATCAGATTTTTTTTCAAGTATTATTACCTTTCAACCATTGAACCATAAGCTTATTACACACTCTATTTTTTTGAATAAACATCTCTTAAGGAAGAATATCTTGCTTGTATTTCTAATGCTTTCTCGTTTGCCAAAACTTCATGAGACCTGTCATACACACATAGAAGTAAATGACATTGGACCACGGCTGCCCTCCAAATCATGGAGCCTCCAAATCAGCATCATTACCAACTACATTCTCAGTGTCTGGTTTCCACTGGTGGAAATTGTCATCCCCTTTCCTGTGGCTTTTTGATCTCCTTGGGATCTGGGTGTGTACCTCATTATTGGTGCTGCTGCTGAGAAAACAGAACATGGCTCTGATCGCTCTTCTCATTATAACTTTTTTAAGAGAGAACAAACTCTGGGCTGGTGATTCTCAATCTTGGCTCCATATTGGAGAGATATTAAAAAATACTGATGCCCAGTCCCATTCCCAAAGTTACTGACTCAGTTGGTCATGGTACTGTCTAAATGTTGGGATTTTTTAAAGCACCCCAGGTGATTCTGATGTGCAGCCACGGTTGAGAACCACTGAGTTAGGCCATCTTCAATGGTCTAAGCAAGCTCTACAGAGAAAGCACAGAGACACTGTCTCAAAGACAAGAAAGTCTGGGCCTCAGTGGCTTTATCTGTAAGTTGTGGTCAATAATGGCTATAGCATTGCATTGTTAAGAAGTTTACATGAAATCATGTACATAAAGCATCTTGAAGGAGACATCTATTGATTTTGCCTGCCCAACATTCATTACTCCTTCTGAGGAATCCCTTTCCCCATTTTCAATCCATGTAGTTGCTGGAATCTTGACCTCATCCCTACTCCAGGAGAGGAAATCTGGCCTAGGCCAGCATTGCTACAGTCACTATGATTGATTCAATGATGAGTGCCCGACCTAGACCATCAAAGGCAATGAGAGTTGGTATTAAGGTGATATTGGCCTTGTAGAGTGAGTCAGGGAAGTTTCCCTCCTTTTCAATGTTATGCAACAATTTCAGTAGAATGGGTGTCAATTCTTCTTTGTTAGTCTGGTAGAATTCAGTTGTGAATCCATCTGGGCTGGGGCTTTTTTTTAGTTAGGAGATCTTTTACTACTGTTTCAATCTCTCGTTATTAGTCTGTTCAGGATTTCTATTTCTTCCTGATTCAAGCTTGGGAGGTTAGGTGTTTCTAAGAATTTATACATTTCCTCTAGGTTTTCTAGTTTGTGTGCATGAAGGCTTTTATATAACAGTAGTTACGGATGATATTTTGTATTTCTGTGGTGTCAGTTGTAATGTCTCTTTTTTCATCTCTGAGCTTGAGTTCTTTCTCTTCTATTTTTGGTTAATCTAACTAATGATCTATCAATTTTATTATCTTTTAAAAACACCAATTTTTGGTTTCATTAATCCTTTTTTTTTCCATTCCATTTAGTTCTGCCCTGAGCTTTGTTATATCTTTCCTTCTGCTACCTTTGGGTTTGGTTTATTCTTCTTTTTCTAGTTCATTGAGATGTGACATTAGGTTGTTAATGTGTGATCTTTCTGTCTTTTTAATATAAGCATTTAAGGCTATGAACTTTCCCCTTAGCACTGCTTTTTTTTATATCCCATAGATTTTTGGAAGCCTGAGTTGCCTTTACCATTCAATTAAAAAATGTTTTATTTGTCTTGATTTCATCAATAACCCATGGATCATTCAGCAGCCGGTTGTTTAATTACCATGTATTTGTGTAGTTTTGAGAGTTCCTCTGCGAATTGATTTACAGTTTTATTCCACTGTGGTCTAAGAAGATACATAGTATGATTTCAATTTTTCTAAATTTGCTGAGACTTCTTTTGTGGTCTAACATATGATCTATGTTGGAAAATGTTCCATGTGCTGATAAGAACTATAGAGTTCTTGGGTTCCATTCCTTGCCTTTTCCCTCTAAGCTCTTCATACTGAGTCATTGTCTTCTGGAATCTGATGCTGCTGAGATAATTTATACAACCAGCATAATTTATTTTTTCTTTTCCTGCCAGGATATTTTATCCTTTATCCTTAAATATTACCATGCTAATCTTTCTTACTTTCTTCCTTTCTTTATGTGGAATACGATAAAACTTTTGATTCACCAATTCAGATGCTTTTTTACTTTTCATCTAATTCCACATTTCTTTAACTTAAAAATGCATCTTTTTCCTATTTTAATATTTCTCAATCTGAGAAATATCTTATAAGTGACACAATCATTTAATATCTTATTATTTTCTTCTATTCCCCCAAAAGTGATTTTTAAATCAATAGTGAATCTTGAAATTAATGATAGTTTGAGATCAAAGAAATAGAATATATTTATTGTCAGTTCTTTTTATTTTCCAAAAATTTCACTTAGTACTACTCTGTCTGTTTTTTGTTTTCCACTATTATTATACTCTCTAACCACCTATCTCTCTTTGTCCTTATGCTCTGCAATCTATGCGATTTTTCCTAAAGCTATCCTCTAAATCAAAACTCCATTCTTCACAGGTTAACTTACATCTAGGTGCTCCTAATTCTGGTTTTGTAATGGTTTTATTTTCCTTCTGTGCTTTCCTTGGCTTTGCCTTTCAGTATCTCTTGCATTTCTTTGAGCCCTTGATTTATAGAACCTGTGTTCTCTACTACCTTGAGTTTGGAGTTCTGTTTACTAGAATAATCCTTGATCTCTGTTTTGCACGTAATGAACGCTTCCTTTCTTATTGGAAGTATTTTTGCATAAGACCCACACTGGTGCTTTGGGTTTTCTGTGTAGCCTTTGGATATGTGTTTCTGGGAGGCAGTAAAGTTGAGGAATGAGGGATCCACTAAGAGTGGGTCCTATACATTTCACATTCACAGTCTCAGCTATTTTGTAGTTTATTCCTGTTGAGAATAAAAATTTTCCTTTCATTATGCTTTTTTTAACTGCTTGCTGCCACTTTATAGAAAAGCTTTTGATTTTTTTCTGGATTTATTTTACAGTCACCTATCTTAATTAACTCAGTCCTTAGGTTTAATAATTTTCAGTAGATTCTCATAGTTATGATCTATCTACAACGGCAAGCATTTATATGTTTCTTATTATGTGCCAGATGTTATACTTTGCTCTTTATCTTTACAACTTCCCTATGAGGTGAGTATTAACATTAGCCCATGTGGCAGAAGAAGAAAGTGATATTAAGTACCTTACCCAAGTTCACACAGCTACTAGGTGGTGAAATACTGATTTGAACCCATGTAGATGGGCTCTTAAAACATTACACTGCTGTTTGCAAAATTTGATTTGTTATCTTCATCTTTCCAAATATTTTTTCTTACCTTATCACAATGGTTAAAATGAAGTATGTTATCTTCTTTTTCTCATTTCTTCTGTAACCTGTCCCTTCTCCATTAAGAGGTGTCAGAAGAGGTAAGGTCTACAGTAGCTCTGTGGTAACTGGGCATGTGGTCTTAGGCAAAGGTTTATAATTCTGAGTCTCAACTTTCTCATGAGTTAAATGGTAATAAACATATCTACTCTTTTTGTCTCTCAGGATTACTGTAGGATTTAAATATAACTGTTTATATAAACTGCTTCCAGATCTAGACAGAGATATCACTATTACTCTAATTTTACACCCAGAGTACTTCTATTTCCAGAGGCCTGTCATCTTAACCTGAATACCCTCAAGCCATCCAGTTGCCTAGAAGCTTGTTATTATCACATTCTCTCTACTCTCACCTATTGTCCAACACACACACACCACTATACACTACAACCATTGCCAGTTGCCATTCTCCAAAGAGCCATTCTTGTCCTGTATCCATGTTGCAGACTTCTATTAATAATTGCCTACCCAATATTCCAATACTCCTACTCTGTCCTTCTTTATTAATAGAACTCCTATATTGATGGATAGGGTAATGTGCTCAGCTATGAAAACATATCTCCAAACCTCCTTTCTAGCTAAAGTTAGCCAACGAAATATATGTAGAAAGTGGATGACCCAGCAGGAAAGTAAATCTTTTTGCATTATCTCCCTTCCTTCTTCCTGCATGGAATATAGACATAACGTCTAGACCTCCAACTTCCATCTTAGAATCATAAAGCGATCTTACAGATAGGCGCTTCATGCCAAGAAAGTAGAATATAAAGGGGAAAAAAGAAGCCTGGGTCACTAATAACCACGTACTGCCTACCTGTGGATTTCTTTTACACAAGGAAAATATTAGTGTATGACTTGTTTAAACTACTGTTATTTGTGTTCACTATTATTTGCAGCTGAACCTAATCATAATTTATATAATCTAAATATAGAGCATGATATTGAATATCCAGAAGAATACACATTTAAAGCACTTAGCATTATTCACATATAAATAAATAATTGGTGATTAAAATATAAGAAAATTATAAATTAGCTTATCTATTAATTAAAGAGGTCCAGCAAGACCCCTCTTTAGCAATCTTTTTATGTATCACTAGATCATACTCTATGATTTACTTAGCTTTTGTTTCAGATTCCCGATAAACAAAAGATTGACTTGGGTGATTAGGTACAAAATTACAATAATAATAACTGCTAGCATATATTCAATACATACTATTTGCAAAGCATTTTATACATTAATTTCTAATTCTCCCTTCAATACTATAAAGTGGCTATAATTATACCTATACTACAGATGAAGAAACTGAGGCTCAAAGAGGTAGCATAGTTTGCCCAAAGGCTTGCAGTCTCTGACTGCAAAGATGGTGTTCTTCTACTGCATTACACTGCCTTTCTAAAGCTCTAATTCTGTTATTCCATTCTCCTCATGCTCCTTATTATCTTCCAAGATAATAACTAGTTAACCAAGTGATTTATTTCATGTTAAGAAAGAAGGCTTAATGTGTCACATGGGACAATCAAATCATGTGGAACTTTAC
>VBSM01001681.1:6389095-6441693 GCA_008086735.1 Cheirogaleus medius
CCCCCCCAGTGACAAGTGTTGGTGAGACTACAGAGAAACTGGAACCCTTGTAAACTGGCAGTAGAATTATTTGAGGGCACAGCTCCTTTGGAAAATAGTCTGGCAGTTCCTCAAAAGGTTAAACCTGGAGTGTATTCCTTTGCTAGGGCTTCCATAACAAAGTACCACAGACTAAGTGGCATAAACAATAGAAATTTATTTTCTCAAAGTCTGGAGGCTAGAAGTCTACAGAGTTTCCTTACGACTCAGCAATTCCATTCCTAGGTGTCTCAGTCTGTTCAATGTGCTATAACAAAATACCACAAAGTGGGTGGCTTATAAGCAACAGAAATTTAATTCCCCACAGTTTTGGAGGTTCTTTGAAGTCTAAGATCAAGGAGCCAGCAGATTCGGTGTCTAGTGAGGACCCACTTTCTGGTTCATAGATGGAGATTTCTCACTGCGTCTTCACCTGGCAGAGGAGGCAGGCAGCACTCTGGTACCTCTTTTATAAGGACACTAATCCCATGGATGAGGGCTCCCCTCTCATGACCTAATCAGCTCCCAAAGGCCACACCTCCTAATACCATCACCCTGATGATTAGATTTCAACATATGAATCTGGGGAGGACACGCATATTTAGACCATAGCACTAGGTATCTATCCAAGAAAATTAAACACATATTTCCACAAAAATTTTCATAAATGATCATAGCAACATTGTTCATAATAGCCAAAAAGTGGAAACAGCCTATATGTCTACCAACTGAGAAATGGACAAATAAAATGTATTATATTCACAAGGAATACTATTTAGCAGTAAAAAGCAATAAAATAGTAATACATATTCCAACTTGGATGAATCCTGAAAACATTATTCTAAGTGAAAGAAGCCATTCACAAAACACCACATATTGTATGCCACCAATTGTATGAAATCTATAGAGTCAGAAGGTAGATTAATGGTTGCCTAAGGCAGAAGGGTGGAAAGATTGGGAGGGAATGGGGAGTGACTACTAATGGGTACAGGGTTTTTTTGTGGGGTGATGAAAATATTCTAAAATTGATTGTAGTGATGGTTGCACAACTGTGAATATACTAAAAACCATTAAATTATACACTTTAAATAGCCGAATTACATGTTATGCAAATAATACCTCAATAAAGCTCTTATTTAAAAAAAAAATAAAGCCACTTCCTGGAAATAGACGTGCTATCATGATAGTTAACACATAAATAAAACCATTGAATATTAATATAATCCAAAAAAAGAATCTACTGAACTATATGCTCCATTAAAACAAGTGAAGAAACCAACAAATACCCATGGAATTCAGGAAACAGACTCTAACATAAAATAGAGCCAAAGCGATTCCCCACCTGATGGTGACGGAGAGAGCTAACCAGCAAGAGCAGCCAGTCCTGAGTGGAGCAGCAGGGCTCCAGGGGAGGTGTGGCAAAGAGACAAAATTGGTAAATAACTAAAATATTTGAATAGATCGAGAGGAGCCTTACACTTCTCACAGAATTTGGCAATGAAATGGTGATGCATATACAAATGACTATTAAAGAAAACAAAAATTAGAAGTGACTAGTGACTATTACTCCCAAGAAAACAATAAGTTGTATACAGTGCATAAAACACGGCTCTGATGGGAACAGTGTTTGCAGAGCCATAGTAATGCAGACACTAAACATTGATCTCATTTAAATAGATATAATTATTTGGAGGATGGTAAGGGAAATGGATATGTGGTTAAGAAAACCTATAAAAAAATTCTGTAAAGAATATCTAAAACTGAAAAAGCAAGAAAGAGATGCATAAGAATATTATACAAAAAAGAAGTTGAGTGTGGTTGTCTGTAGAGAGTGTTAGGGCTCAGAAAACCACACCCTAAAATGAAGGCCTCAAAAGCAAAAGGTTTTTTTTTAACCTTTTCCTGTCCTCCTGTCTCTCAGTCCTATTCTCCCCTGAGGCTAGTCATAGAAACTATAATCCCTCTTCGCCAAGGTGGGTCAAAAGCCGGAACTCCCTTATCCCTAAAAGCCAACCATAAAACCTAAAATTTTTCTGTATAAAAACGGGCCATGAGGAAATTACCTGACCTACCTTGTTTGACTGTAGGTCATAAGACCCCCATTCCAGTGAGGGACCTGCCCCACACCCAGGAGGAAGGAATTCTTGCTCACAGAGGCCGAGAAGAATCTAGACAGACAGGCCTTGCTGGATTTCCTCACTCAGTCTAGTAACATTAGATCACACCCTTTTTGTCCAGTCATATTTCTACGTGGCTGTCCATAATTTGTTGAAGCCAAACATAAAAATGGACAATTTCCCCTCTGTCTTTGAGTCTTCATTCTGAAGGCTCTTGTATATATGTGTTAAATAAAATTTGTATTCTTTTTCCCTTATTAATCAATCTCCCTCATGTCAGTGATTTTTCAGTGAACCTTTAAGGGGCCAAGAACCTTTGGTCCCTACAAGAGCAAGGACTGCAGAGGCAAAAAGCAAGAAAATTCCCTCTTTTAGAGTAACCTTGGCAGAACCAACTGACTTTACAATCGATGTACATGGAAACCTTATTAAAAATTAAAGTTAAATTTTAAACAGAAGAAGAAAAATACTGTGTGGCAGATTTCCATTTTCATCAATATCCTGTACTAGTTATACTGGAGAGGGAAAAAACCCTCTTACTAAAAAACAACTAGAAATGTTAGGTGGAATACACTAACATTCTTTTTTTTTTTTTAAGAGACAGAATAGAGACAGGATCTCACTCTATCTCCCAGGCTGGAGTGCAGTAGCACAATCATAGCTCACTGCAGCCTCAGACTCCTGGGCTCAAGCCGTCTTCCTTCCTTAGCCTCCCAAGTAGCTAGGACTATAAGTGGGCACCACCATACCCACTTAGTTTTTAATTTTTTTTTTTTTGTAGAGACAGGGTCTCACTCTGTTGCCCAGGCTAATCTTGAACTCAAGTGATCCTCCTGCCTTAGCCTCCTAAGTCTCTGGGTTCACAGGTCTGGGTGAAGCACAGGTCTGACCACAGTTCTCTGCTACATTCTTTTAATTACATACCTGAGTTTAAAGAAAGCAAGAGAATCCCCAAGACAAAACCAAAAAGAAACTGAAAACCAGAAGGTTTCTCTGGTCTGGTATCATTTGCCTATTGCAGTAACCAAGGAATTGAAATTTTAATGGTCCCTCAGGGGCAAGGTGTTGGGCCTATATAAGACAAAGAGTTGGAATGATAACCATGCATAAAACCCATAAAACCAAGACTCTCAAAGAGAAATTCTTTCAGTGAAAGACAGTGTTAGAAAAGAATCCTCTCTCCAGGAAAAATAAAAAAGATGACATGAACTTACCTGCCCTGGCCTGGCCCCCGAATGGAAGATAAAACATCTTACCTGAGAATTTATAGGCAAAAGCCCACTCTCATACAGGAGTTCAAACATACTGTGCATGATTTTGTATCCTCAAGTTAAGAAGCTATCATATGCACTGCACGGTTCTACATTCAGCAGTTTTTTCGTGATGGGGGTCAAAGGTCAGTGGCACAGAAATTCAGTATCTGGCATCTTTGGTTTTCTTGGCTTTGTGCATATTTAACCGTATTTCTATTGATACAGTACTTCTATAGTTTTCTCACATTGCTCAGTTTGATACAGTCTTCAATAGTAATTAAGGCTTCTTTTTAAAATAAAGATAAAAAAGAAATTATCATAAAAAGTGATTTTGGATTAAAACAACCCTGGGATTCCTAGCAAAAACCAACACAGATCTTTTCTGGAGAGATACATACTTAGTTTAGGCCTCACAAGATTCTGAAAGATAAAACCTTGCCTAATAAAAGCCCCAATACAAAATCAGAAAACAAATTAAAAAGCAAAAAGAAAATACAAATGAAAATCAAACCAACATTAGCAAGTTTCCAGAAAAAATATGTATCAGAATTAGAACCTCAAAACTTCAGAAAATGAGATTATTAGAAATAAGCAAAATATTAAGTATATTTTAAATTAATTAATTAAAAGAGTAACAGACATGAGATAGGAACAAGGTACTATCAAAAATAATAAGGCAGATTTGGAAAATACATATATAGTACAGATGTCAATGATATTTAAAAATCAATAAAGGACTTCCACTTTCAATAATGGCAGTGTGGATCATCACTCTGTGAACTAAAAATAAAATCCCAACCCTCTGCTAACTGAACAGGTCCCTCTCGACCAAGGAGACCCCAGAAACACCTTAAAACTGAGTTCCCAGCCATGACAGGATGGGCGAGAAAAAGCACAATTATAAATGCACATGATTTCTCTTTTCATAAATATTCATGACTCCTCCTATAGTTTGTTGAATATGTATATTAGACCACAGCATTCAGTATAAAATCCTGTTCCTTTTGTCTCTTCCTTGAAAGCACATACGTGTTCCTGGCTTCTGGCCAGCGCTCTGCTTTCCAGCATGTTGGAATGGCTGCCTAACAGGTTGCTACCCTTTATGAGAAATAGAATTTCCTTTTGCCAAAGTACAAAGCGCTTTTTTTTTTTTAGTTAACAACTCTTACCTAGATTAAAATAATTATTTTCTGGAATTTAACAATTAAAAACTGTCTCAAGAAGAGAGAAAAAAAATGAAGTGAATCCATGAAAGAAATTGAGGAAATTTGCAAAGAGCTCCTCTCCTTATATTCTCCCCACAAACAACGAAACAAAACAACAAAGATTAAGACATTTTAATGAGTAAAATGTTCAATAGAATAGAAATGGTTGATGCTATTTAAATTGCATCGGATCCAGAAAAAGAAAGTAAGTTTCCAGATTCTTTTTTAAGAAGCCAATAGGAAGGAAGGGGCAGAGCACTGTGGCCAAACAGAAACCTCCAGTGATTGTCCCTCTGCACAAACACCAAATTCAACAACTATCCATGCAAGCAAGCACCTTCGGAAGAACCAAAAATCAGGTGAGTGATCATCCTACCTTGGTTTCAATATTATTTATACCAGAGAAAGAGGCACAGAAGAAGGCAAAGAAGACAATCCTGGAATGCCTACACCACCCCTCCTCCATCCCCCTAGAAGTGCTGCACCAGCACACACAGTGGAGAGAAAAACAGCGCAGGAGGGAGAGTGAAGTGATTGTGGGACTTTGCATTGGAACTCAGGGCCGCTCTGGCAAAGGGGAACACAGCAGAGGTCAGAATTCTGCTGGTTATCCCATGGAGGGAGAATGTAGACCAGGAAGATAAGAGAGGAATTCTCCCCCTGGAAACCGAGTTCTGGCTAGCCTCACCACCAGCTGACAAAACTCAGCCTGGGACCCAGACTAAATTCATATGCCAGTCAGGCCACAAAGGGTGCATTCTTTGGGCAATCCCTGCTGCTGTGCAGGACTTGGGAAACCAGTGTCTGTGTAGGGAAACCTAAAGCCTAACTGCCAAGTTGCTGGAGGCTGTGTGTAGAGCTAGAAACCCCAGGAGGAACTGGGGGTGCCTACACACTTTTGTGAGTTTTACCTCCAGGAGCTTGACCAAGTTTTCACAGTAAATACTGAAGGAAGATCTTCTCGTGCTTCTGGCAGGAAGAGAGAAAAAGGAACCATTTTGAAGCAAGCCAGAGCCCTCTGTTCTTCCTAACAAAGTCTGCCCTCAGGAGAAACTGGTTAACCAGCATCTAACTGATATGGGGAAAGGGAAATCTTCATTCGAGTCCATCTGGTCCCAACTAAGGGGAAGAAAACCCCCGACAAGAAGGTTTTTTTCCATGAAGTTCACAGTCCAGCATAAGCTCACTAAAAGACTGGTACCTAATTGTAGAACTGTAGAATGTTTACACACACAAACACACACACACACACACACCTCATCCCACATTACTTAAGGCCTAGTTAGAGCAGCAGTTCATTTTACCCAGTACATCGTATCTAGCTGTCAAGAAAAAATTATAAGGCAAAAATAATAAACAATAAAAGGCAAAAAACACAATTTGAAGAGACAGAGCAAGCAAAAAAACCAGACCTGGCAGGAATGTTGGAATGATCAGACTGAGAATTTAAAACAACTATGATGGATATATTAAGAGTTCTAATGAATAAAATAGACAGCATGCAAGAACACAAGGACAATGTAAGCAAAGAGATGATAGTCCTAAGAAAGAATCAAAAACACTGTAGCAGAAATAAAGATGGGCTTATTAGTAGACTAGACATGACTCAAGAAAAAATTTCTGAGCTTGAGGATTTATCATTAGAAACTTTCAAAACTGAAAAGTGAAGAGAATAAAGACAGGAAAAAGAGACAAGACTGAATATCCAAGAACTGTAGTACAACTGCAAATGGTGTAACATACGCATAATGGAATACCAGAAGGAGAAGAAAAATAGAAAGAAAGAAACAAGAAATATTTCAAAAAATAATGACCAAGAATTACCCCAAATTAAAGTCAGAAACCAAACTACAGATCCAGGAAGCTCAAAGAACACTAAGCAAGATAAATGCTAAAACAAACAAACAAACAAAAACTACACCTGGGCATATCATTTTCAAACTACACAAAATCAAAGATAGGAAAATATACCGAAAGAAGCCAGAGTGAAAACAACATCTTACCTATAGGAGAACAAAAATAAGACTTAAGTCACATTCAACTTCTTTGCAGAAACCAACCAAGCAAGAAGATAGTGGAGTGACAAACTCTTGAGAGAAAACAGCCCATAGAATTTTGTACTTCAAAAGTGAGATTATCCTTCAAAAGCGAAAGAGAAATAAAAGCATTCTCAGACAAATAAAAATTGAGGGAATTTGTGGCCAATAGGCCTGCCTTGGAAGAAAAGTTAAAAGAAGTTCTTTAGAGAGAAGAAAAATAATATAGATCAAAAACTTGAATCTACATAAGGAAAAGAAGAGCATCAAAGAAAGAATAAGTAAAATAAAAACTTGTATTTTTCTTATTCTTAATTTATTAAACAGATAACACTTTGTTCAAAATACTAATAGCAACAATATATTCCATTTTTATGTTTATGTGTATATCTTAAGTGTATTTATATACTCATATAAGTGAAATGAATGAGAGCAATAACATAAGGGATGAGAGAGAGAAATTAAGAGTATTTTGTTACTATAAGTATTGAGAGTGGACTTGGATTAGTTATAATGGGATGCCCCCTTTTACCACTGCTTTTGGACATCATACTGGATGTGTTAGCTAATGCAATAAGACAAGAAAAGGAAATAATGTGCAGATTGGGAAGGAAGAAATAAAACTGTCTTTGCTCATAGATGACATAATCATCTATGAGGAAAATCAACAAAAACAAAACAAACAAACAAAAAAAAACCCTCCTGGAACTAACAAGTATAATATAGCAAGATTGCAGTATATGAGGTTAAATACAAAATTCAACCAATTTCCTATACACCAGCAATGAACAAGTGGAATTTGGAATAAAAAATACAATACCATTTACATTAGCACCCCCAAAATAAAATAATTAGGTATGTATCTAATAAGATACATACAAGGTCTATATGAGAAAAACTATAAAATTCTTATGAAAGTAATCAAAGAACTAAATAAATGGAGAGATATTACACATTTATGGATAGGAAGACTCAATATTGTCAATATATCATAAGAGAAACTTAGATGACCTTGGATGTGGTGATGACATTTTAGATGCAACACCACAAGCACAATCTATGAAAGAAATACTTGAAAAGCTGAACTTCATTAAAATTAAAAAGTTTGGCTCTGTGAAAGAGGATCTCAAAAGAATGAAAAGAGAAGCCACAGATCAGGAGAAAATATTTGCAAAAGACATATAAAGGATTTTTATCCAAAATATGCAAATAACTCCTAAAACTCAACATAAGAAAACCAACAATCCAATTAAAAATGGGCCAAAGACCTTAATAGACACCTCACCAGAGAAAATAAACATATGAAAAGATGCTCCACATCATATGTTATCAGGGAAGTGCAAATTAAAACAATAATGAGATACCACTATACACCTATTAGAATGATGAAAATCCAAAACACCAACAACAGCAAATGCTGGTAAGGATAGGGAACAACAAGAACTCTCATTCATTGCTCATGGAAATGTAAAATGACATAGCCACTTTAGAATAAAGTTTGGCAATTTCTTACAAAATTAGACATATTCTTACCATACAATCCAGCATTCATACTTTTTAGTATTTATGCAAAGGAGGTGAAAAGTTGTTTATACAAAAACTTGCAGACCGATACTTATAGCAGCTTTATTCTTAATTACTAAAATTTGGAAGCAACAAAGATGTCCTTCAGTAGATGAATGAATAAATAAACTGTGATACATCCCAACAATGGAATATTATTCAGTGCTAAAAAGAAATCAACTCTCAAGCCATGAAAAGATACAGTGGAACCTTGAGTGCTTATTACTAAGTGAAAGAAGCCAATCTGAAAACACTGTATACAATGATTTCAACCATATCACATTCATATATGTTTAAAAAGTGGTAAGATTGTCCACATATGTTTGTGTCTGTGTATGTATATATAATTTTTAAAACCATATGCTACTGGATTTATATATTAAGAGGTCTTTAAAAAGACTTTTAAACATGTATCAAGTTTAGTCAAATTGAGGTAGTAAAAAGATCAATGGATACCATGGGTTGCAGTGGGGAGGGATGATAGAGCACAGAGAATTTTTTTGGACAGTGAAACTACTCTGTTTAATGCTGTAATGGTGGATACATGTCATTGTACATTTGTCCAAACCTATAGAATGTACAATACCAAGAGTGAACCCTAATGTAAAACATGGAATTTGGGAGATTAAGATATATTACTGTAGGTTCATCAATTGTAACAAATGTACCACTCTAGTAGGGGATGCAGGTAATAGGGGAGGCTATCCATGTGTGGGAGCAGGGGGCATAAGGGTAATCTCTGTATCTTCTCCTCAATTTTGCTGTGAATCTAAAAATGCTCTAAAAAAGTTAAGTCTAAAGCACACACACACATGCTGAAATGCAATGACAGTTAGCATCTTACAGAGTTTTTTAATTAGAGAAAAGTTATATATAATAGAAAAGAAATTCAAATGTATGTTTTATGATCTGAAGGATGAGTTATAAAGTGGGGAAGGAGGCGAAGAGTAGTTGTGTAAAAGCAATAGCTATGAAAGACTACAAAATTTTTTATACCTAGCTCTAGTAGTTTTTACTTTGTCAGTTTGGTTAGGCTAAAACTACATTCCCTAGAATCTCCTTTGCTACGTTATTACAGGTTAAATTTGTACAAAAGAGAGACTTTCATGAGATTTGGAAGTTTGGAAGTAAACATCTCTGAAGGCTACCACGAGTAGATGTGATGATGGAGGGGTGGGGGAGTTGTCCAGCTCATCCTTGCTTTCTCTCTTCCTCTTTTCTCTCTACTCCTCAACTGATGATCCTGTTGATCAACAGCAGCCACTGGCTGACCACCAGATGCTCGACAGAAGACTAATTGAGGTAGTAGCTGCACAGAGGCATAATTTCCCATGGACCTCCCTGTGAACTTCCCCTTTGCAGTCCCACTTCAGCAACTGGGTGGGCTTGACATTTCAGATTGGTGACTTTTCAGATTCTCCAACTCCAACTCGGATCTTCACTGCCCTAGATCCTCCACAATTCCACAAGTATTAATTCCTATACTGAATTATTTATTCCAAACTCATAATGATTCTACTTTCCTAATTAAACTCTGAATGATTCTTCAGCACTTTGATGTCTGTTTATTGAAACAATCAAAAAACTTTTTACAAACAAGGAGGGATTCAAAATAGAAAGCACTTATGAGTCTTCATGAAGATCAATTCCTTGAAAAGTGATGAAAAGAACCAGATGGCTAAGAAAAGAAATAAAAAAGAACTGATGATAAATAGGGAAGTCATGATCTAAAGGGATAAATGGAGGATACAGAATTTATTTATATATAAAACTAAGACTAAATGAATGTGGAAATAAAGATATAGAACATAATGTCACTATCATAAAAGTTGGCTTTATGAGATTAATAATGTGAATAAATGTTTGAAAGCACTTTAAAATATGTTAAGAGGGAAATTTTCCAAGTGCCCTAATTTCTTCAACTTTCACAGTGGCAATAATAAATTTCATATGAATAAAAGAAAAAATTTTAAATGAGGCTTGAGAATATTTTTAAAGTTTTAAAAATATCCCTGTGGATAACTAAAAACAGAATACCAAAATATCCAAATTAGCAGGAAGAATAAAGTTTCCAAAACAAAACTAAGAAAATGCAGATCATGAAGCAAAAGAAAGAAAAAAAAGCTTTTATAAAGAAAAACAATATTAAATGAAAACATAAAATAATATAATAGGAGGAAGACTATAGATTTGATTTTAAAAACCCAGAATCTGGTTCTTTGAAAAGAACAATAAAATTGACAAAAATTTTTGCCACTCTGATAACAACAATGACAAAAGAGATGATCATATGATAAAATTTTGAATTAATGAGGGAGCAGAGATACATACAAATGAGATTAGAAATTAGAGATGACCATGAATAGCTCATATAATAAATATTAATATTAACTAAAATGAGTGATTATATAGACAAATATAAATTCCCAATATGGTCTTAAGGTAGAGAAATAAACCAAACTTTAATAAACCAATAGTATTAAAGTAGACTGCCTAAAAGATGTATCTGTGAAAGAACTACCACACCCTGACAGTTCTATGAATGAGTTGAATTAATTGTTAGAAAATTCCCATATTGTGCCAATTGCTCACAGCATAGAAAATTATAGAAACTTGGCCAGGCTCACAGGTGGCTCACACCTGTAATCCTAGCACTCTGGGAGGCCGAGGCCAGAGGATTGCTCAAGGTCAGGAGTTCGAAACCAGCCTGAGCAAGAGCAAGACCCCGTCTCTACTAAAAATAGAAAGAAATTAATTGGGCAACTAAAAATATATAGAAAAAATTATCTAGGCATGGTGGCGCATGCCTGTAGTCCCAGCTACTTGGGAGGCTGAGGCAGGAGGATCGTTTGAGCCCAGGAGTTGGAGGTTGCTATGAGCTAGGCTGATGCCATGGCACTCTAGCCCAGACAACAGAGTGAGACTCTGACTCAAAAACAAAAAAGAAAAGAAAATTATAGAAACTATCTAATTTATTCTACAATGCTAACAAAGAACTTGATAAAAATTAGAAAATGTTGAAAGGAAGGAAGGAAGGGAGGGGAGGGGAACAGAGAGGAGGGAAAGAAAAGGGAGAAGAGAAGGGGAGAGAAGAGACACCTGTAGGTTATTTTTGTTTATGAATATTGAATTTCATGCTGTAAGGTGGTTAGTTTACTGACAGATCAGGTATTTTTCCTACTGGGCTTGGCTTTTGGCACTGATAGGGTGGGTATAGAGTAGCCCATGCTAGGTCTTGTGTAGCTCTACACTCAAGCTACAGCCTTTCCGAGGTCTCGACTGAATGCCTCGCCTATTCCGTGAGTCCTGTCCACTCTGGCTGACCACAACTCCAATGCCCCCAACACTTAATGACTTCAGAAAGCTCCATTTAGCTCACAGCCTCACAATATCCATTTTCCATCAGTCCTCATAGGCTGTATTCACTCAAATTAATATTTAGCTAAAAGCTCAAGGGATCTCCAAAGATTGCTGGAAATCCCTTCTCTGTACTGCTTCCTACTCTCTGTTTCTCTGACACACAAATACCAACTGCCTCAGCAGCCCATGGGTCTCTGGGATCCACTGTCCTTTTTCTCAGTTTAGAAAATGCTCCAGTGCAGAAATCTGGAGTGAATGCGGAAATCACCTCATGTTTCTCCCTTCTCTCAAGGATTACAGTCCTGCAATGCCTAATGTTCAATACTTGAAAATAGTTACTTCACGTATTTTGTCCAGTTTTATAGTTGCTTATAGCAGGAGGGTAGTACAATATCTGTTACCCTATCATGGTCAGAAACAGAAGTCCATGTGCCATTTTTGAATTTAAAAACATTTTAAATCTAAATTTACTCGAATATAACACAACAGTAAGAAACAAAGTGAATAAAGGAAATTTCTAAGTATCAAAACAGATGCTTCTTTGTCACAAAAGATATTCCCTAAAATATTTCCCTAAATTAAAAAAAAACAGATAATTATTAAAAGCATTATGAGCTATGGGGTAGTGGGTTGTTTTTCTTTTTAACTACGTGTATAGAATATACGCAGTTCCAACTGACATCCTGCTAGGAATGACAAGGACATTGGCACTTTTACAATTTCCTCCCTTAGGGATTTCCTATTCCCAACTACAAGAATAAAAATTCTACTCCTATTCCCAATTGATACATAATATATCATTTTCAAGGTTTGTAACATATACCTTCTGTTTTGTATCTCTCTTTCCTATTAGTACACCCTATTATTTCCTCTTTATAAAATCTTATTTCATTGGGAAGAATCTCTAGTAAAATGATGTAAAAAGGCAATGATAGTATCAATGTTTTGTTCCTTCCATAATGGAAATAATTCTAAAGTTTCACATGAATTATAATGTTTACTATGATTGTTGGTAGTTTCTCTTTTTAAATTAAGAAATTTTCCTTCTCTTTTTAGAATAGTAGGAACTTTTTAAAATCATAAATGAGTATTGCATTTTATCAAATGCTTTTCTGCAATTACGAGGTGATCAGATGATTTTTAATTCATTAATATCTTACCATGGTGGATTTTATTGATACCATCCTTGGATTTCAGGGATAAATCCTATTTGAACATGCTGTATCTTTTCATATGCAAAAAATTCAATTTGCTAATATTTTATTTAATTTTTTTCAGTAATTGTATTGTATTATATAGTTATTTTTTCTTTGATATAAGATTTATACTAGCCTTTTGAAATAGTTGAATAATTTTTTTCTATCCTTTTAATTACTTTGGATAAGGTACAGGTTACCTACTCCTTGAAAGTTTGGTAAAAAGTTATCTATAAGGTTCTGGCTCAGAGTCTTTTAAAGGAAAGACTTGATTTCAGATTCAATTTATTTAATGGTTACTGGGTAACTCCATCTTTGCTATTTATTTTTAAGTCAGTTTCAGGATATTCTATTCTAGAAAATTATCTACTTAATCTAAGTTTTCAAATTTAATGACATCATGTTTTATTATTTTCTTAGGTTTCCCATGTCTCTATTTTATGTATAGTTATGTCTCATATTTTATTCTTGTGGCAGATTGTGTTTTCAAAAAATGGCCACAGCAATATTTTCAGTCTTGAAAGAGAGTCTCAACTCTCTTTCAGAACCTTGCCACTCCCCATCAAGTAGCAGTGTATATTTCCCTTCTCCTTGAGCCTGGGCAGGGCTTTGTGACTGCCTTGATAGAATACAATGGGATCAAACACAGCGGGAGTGATGCGGTGTGGCTCCCTAGAACAGAATGTCTTCCAACTGAAGCCCGAGACAATGTGGAGCAAAGCCAAGGCCTCCCCCTTTTGCCCCTTCCAGATTCATGATCCACAGAATCTGTGGATTGATAAACAGTTTTTATATTTTAAAGTTACTCTTTATTTATTTTTTTTCAGCATATTACGAGGGTACAAATGTTTAGGTTACGTATATTGCCTTTGCTCCACCCGAGTCAGAGCTTCAAGCATGTCCATCCCCCAGACGGTGCTCACCGCACCCATTAGGTGTGAATATACCCATCCCCTCCTCTCCAATCCCACCTGCCCAGCACCCAATGAATGTTATTACTATATGTGCACATAAGCATTAATCAGTTAATACCAATTTGATGGTGAGTACATGTGGTGCTTCTTTTTCCATTCTTGGGATACTTCACTTAGTAAAATGGGTTCCCGCTCTACCCAAGATAATACAAGAGGAGCTAGATCACCATTGGTTTTTGTGGCTGAGTAGAACTCCATGGTATACATATACCACATTTTATTAATCCACTCATGCATAGATGGGCACTTGAGTTGTTTCCACATCTTTGCAATTGTGAACTGTGCTGCTATAAACATTCCAGTGCAGATGTCTTTTATATAGAGTGTCTTTTTTTCCTTTGGGTAGAAGACCAGTAATGAGATTGCTGGATCAAATGGTAGTTCCACTTGTAGTTCTTTGAGATATCTCCATATTACTTTCCACAGAGGTTGTACTAGCTTTCAGTCCCACCAGCAGCAAATAGACAACCTACAGAATGGGAGAAAATATTCACATGCTACACATCCAATAAAGGGCTGATAACTAGAATTTATATAGAACTCAGGAAAATCAGAAAGAAAAAATCAAACGACCCCATTAAAAAGTGGACAAAGGACATGAACAGAAACTTTTCAAAAGAAGACAAATGGCCAAGAAACGTGAAAAAATGCTCAACATCTCTAATCATCAGGGAAATGCAAATCAAAACCTCGATGAGATATCCCTTAACTCCAGTAAGAATAGCTTTTATCAAAAGGTCCCAAAACAATAAATGTTGGCGTGGATGTGGAGAGATAGGATAAACAGTTTTATACCACTAGGTTTGGCAATCATTTGTTAGTCATGGTAACTCCAACAGTTCTGAGTATTGCTTACTTATATCTATGTTTCAGAAAAGTTTTCTTAATTTTATATCTTTGAATTTCGTATGTTCCTTCTTTCTCTACTCTTATTCAAGGAAACTAATTATGTATAAGTAAAAAAATGTATCTTTCTATTATTTTCTCTCTAATCTTTTAATGCTCTTTTTCACTATTTTATTTTGCTCAATTTTCTGAACTCTGTCCTCTATAACCTTAACTATATTTTTTGTATTGCCTCTTCTCCTTTTTTGCTGTTTATAACATAGCTATCTTTTATATAATGGCTTCAGTTTTGCCTTTAACTTTTTTGCCTGAGCTCTTCCAGCTCATTTTCTTAAATCTCTTTCTAGTATTTTTTTTCATATTTTCTTTGTGTCCTTGTCTCTATTCTTTGAGCTCTTGGTGCAAAGAGGACATATTTTCTTTAGTTTATCTTCTCTTATTTATTTTATTTCAGGGAAAGTATTCATTCAATATTTTCTTAGGCTTTGTAAAATCATTTTTCTGGTGTTCTTGTTATGGTGTTTCTCTATTTTTATCTTCCAATATTTTTCTCCTGGTTTCTTTATTACAGTTGTTCATTTTTCATGGGAGCCAGTCTTTGTTGGTCAGCTATTTGCTGAAGAATAGTTTGTGGTAACAGACATCAGTCTGGGTAAGCTGGACCAGGGGGCCAGCTGGTCTAGATCTATTGCCTTGAATCATTCTCCTACCAACTTCTTACTCTGGGGCTCTGTCTTTTGATTCAGCTATCAGAAGTTGTACATAGCTCTCTGTGAAGCCAATATCACAGACTTTTCATGTGGTGACCTTGTGCTTATGCCTCTTTAAATGACCTTGCTCCCCAACATTTCTCCTCTACCCTACCACTCAACAGCTTGCCTCTCATGAGATGACATGTCTGCTATTCTTTAAGCCTGAACTTCCTTACTACTCCTTAGCATCAAATGGGGTTCAGGGATGTTCTGGAAAACTGTCTGTTCCAAGATCAAGGATTGACAGTCTGTACCCTTATTAACCACCTACTCATGGAGAGTTCTATATACTGGCGGTGGGGGGGCGTCCACAGAAGCAACTTCATTTGTGCAAAAAAAAATTGTATTCGGGGTCACTGCGTTCCAGGTCCTATTCTAATTCTTTGAAATGCAAAAAATCTCACCTTTGCAGAATCTACATTATTAGGGGCAGGAGGAAGGGGAGCAACAATAAAATATAAAAGTTATAAATGATATAGTATGATATATATATCGGGAGTGGTAGGGGACAAACGGGTTGAAATTTAAAATAGAATAGTCTAAATTTCACCGCATTTGGCAGCTATTCTTCACAGATTGTAGTTTGAGATTTTCTTCTCGTATGGTCTCTCTGCTCTTTGTTATTTCAGAGAAGATTACAAAGTTGCTTTATCTTGATTCTGCCATACTTTGCTAGAAGTCTTCTTCTGCCTCCTTTTACATAAATGTGTTTGTTTTATAAATTATGATTATTTTTAGTGTAACATTCCTTTCTGTTTTTCTACTTTGGCCCCTTGTTTATGTGTGAATCGTGAAGAAATTCTTGAAATCCAACCATTCTTTCCCTATCATGAATCCAGCTTGAATCCCAAACCACATCATGACTCACATAACTCTTGGCAGTTCCTGTGAACCCTAGTTAATTTATGACAAATAGTTTGCGGTTTCTTTTGTGACTTTCCTTAGAAAAGTATATTCTCACTTAATTTGGAGCAGTGACAGCGGAAGTGGCATCCATGAGAAAATAACCTCCTTTTCTCCTTTCCTCCTACCTAGGTATATAGTTACAGTTATAGGAATGCTTATATTTTATTAAAATATGCTCATAATATTTGAAGATGAAAACTACCTTTTTATAGGTATATCTGGAGAGAAGTCTTTCTTTTCTAGTAGGAAATCAGGACTAAGAAGGGAATACCAATGTAGCATGCAAGGGAGACTCTAATATTGATTGTTCAGACTCAGAGTGTCAAAGAGGAGGTTTCTTAGTGGTAGATTTTGGGTGTCACCCACCAGGTGAAGGGGACTTGAGAATAAGAAAATCCCCAGCCCTCTGACTCTTACTTTCTGGTACTCTTACTTGGCTGAGGAGATGTGATCAAGAAACTGTTAGAATGGTGGTTCAAGACTCCTAAAGAGATCTGGTCTGAATAACTGAAACTGACACACTAAGAGAAAAAGAATTAAAAATAGATATATGGAACTTAGTCAGTATTTGAGGCTCTGGTTGCAGAAGCCCAAATGTACCCATTTCTTTAAAAGGATGCATGAGCCAATGAATTCTTATTGCTGTAACTGTTGTGAGTTTTACTTCTATCACTTATCTCCAAAAGAGTCTTGACTAAAGCACACAGAACAAAGGGATTTTCTACACTTAAACTAGAGATTTAAAGGGGGAGCATTGAATGCCTATGTATCGGTGAAGGTTCTGTTTGGTGGCTGGTTCCAGAAAACTTGATAAATAATGGGTCGGACAAATAAGAAATTTGTCTCACGTGACAAGAAGTCTGGGACAGGCAGTCCAGGACAGGTAGGTTTTGGTCTACGACCTCCATCTTTCTGCTATCCTTAATAAAACTCTTGCATCTCCAGCCTCATGTCTATATTCCAGGGCAGGGGTGGGGAACCTGCAGTTTTAAGGCCACATATGGCCTTATAGGTCCTTACGTGCAGCCTATTGACTGAATCCAAATTTTATAGAATAAATCCTTTTATTTTTATTAATACATCTTTGCTCATCTTTTATATTTTTATCTAATTTTTAAAATGAACATATTAAAAATACAAAAGAATAAAATAAGTTTCAATGAAATAATCCTCCCAGATTGACTGGCACAATTAGAACATTAGTAAACCACAAGGGCTAAGTTGATGGCTGCTATGCTCATAATTTAGTTCTAACTTCCCCCGCCTGACTGGCACCACTACCACACAAGGCTGGTTGGTGGGAGTTTATAGGGGTTGAGTACCAAGTCTGTTAATCAACTTTTGACAATGATGCGCTATGTTTCTATTTGAAGTAGAATTTGTGAACAGTTGCACATTCTGTCTGCTTAACAGCCCATCATGTCAAAGAAGACCAAGAGAACAGTGAAGGAAGAAAACAGATTTTTTAATGAGGATTGGGAATTGCAATAGTAACTTGTTTCTGCTAAAGATAAGATGATTTGCTTGCTTTGTGATACTGCAATATCAATGTTAAAGAAATTTAATGCTCATCAGCATTGTAATACTCATAAGGACCACAAATATTTTAAATTCAAGGGAGAGGTACAAAAGGTTGTATTGCAGAAATTAAAAGATGAAAAACAAAAGCAAAGACAATTCTTTCAAGCAGCAATAAGACCTGGAAATAATGGCACTGAAGCAACTTATAATGTAGCTTATATACTTGGGGAAAAGGAAAGCCATTCAGGGATGTAGAAATTGTGAAAGAATGCATTGTCGAAGTTGTAGAATGCTTAGACCCTGATAACATTTCAAAGTACAAACAACTGCCTCTTTCAAAGAGAACCATAACAGATCAGCAGCATGAATTAGGCTTCAACTTAACAGAACAATTTCATGTAATACTTCAAAAGGAAAGTATATATTATTCAATTGCTTTAGATAAATCAACTGATACTACTGACTCAGGGCAGGTTTTATGTAATACTTCATTCAGGTCAGAACAGAAGATTTTCTTTGCTATGAAGAGTTATTTTGGGTATTCTTGGGAACAGAACATGAAGAATAGGTATCTTCAACAACCTTCAAGATAAATGTCGTGAAGTTAGACTAAATTTGGTAAATTTAGTGAGTGTATCTACAGATGGTGTACCTTCCATGACAGGAAAACTCGAAGGGTTTATTGCACGTGAAAAAAAAAGTATTAACAGATCCAGATGCTCTCATCTCTTTTCATTGTATCTTGCATCAGCAGAATCTCTGTGCTAAAGCTATTATTTTAAGTGATACTTTGCAACAAGTTATAAAGCTGCAAATAGTTATATATACTGTTAACTATATTCATGCAAATGCAACATGACATGGCAAGTTTCATAACATTCTAAAGTTGAAGATGAGGTATTCAGTGTGGATTTGCCGTATCATTCCAAAGTGCATTGGCTCTCACAGGGATAGGTGTTAGCCAAAATTTTATCTCTGTGAGAACAGATAGTAAAATTTTATGAAGCACGAAATCAGCAATGTGAATTATTGAAAGAGGATTTCTATTAGAATGCAACATTTCTGTGTTACATCATATCAAATCGAAACCACTTGAGTATTTCTTCGCAAAGTAAAACTAAGTCTATATATGATATGTGGCAAAAATATATACAAGCATTTTAAGAAAAAAAAAGCTATCTTTTTTCAAAACACTTCTTCTTCAAAAGGAAATTGCAGGTGAACATTTTCCCCAGTTAGCAAAGGTCGTTGATGATCAGGATGATATATGTGAATCATCTGAAGAATATGCAGCTGTTATAGGAAAATACAATCAAAGGTTCACTGACTTTGAAAATCATGACATCACACTCAAATTAGCATTTCAGCCTCACTTGGTTGATATCACCAAGGCACCTAAAGAACTACAGATGGAATTGATTGAACTCTCAGCAGATGACATTTTATTAACAAAATCATTGTTTGATGCTAAGAAAGATCCGATTGAAATATGGAAAAATGCAGTAGAATATTCACACCTTTAGCAACATGTCTGAAAAATGCGTTCTTGCTTTTCAAGCATCTCTTATTTCTCAGCACCTCTTATTGCTGAGAATCTGCATCTCCTACTTAATCCAAATCAAGATACTCTTAAGGTAACAAATGGCTGATACCATCTAGAGGATTAGCTGAAACTGTAGACCTCCATACTGCAACCAAAATATTCAAATGCTTTCCAACAAAAAGCAGACACAACAAAGTCATTAAAAGGTTAGGTAACTTTAAAAGTAATAAACAATTTTTACTTTTTGAAATTATTAAGTACATAATAGTTAGATTTTTACAAAATAATGTACATTTTTATGTATGTCTAGTTGACATTTCTTGAATGTGGCCTTATTTGATTACGGCTAAATTAATGCAGCCTTCTACCATGAAAAGATTCTCCACCCCTGCTCTAGATGCTCATGGCATCATATTGTGAGGAAGACCAGACCACATGGAAAATCCAAATGTAGGTGATCTGCCCACAGTGCCAGCTGGGGTCCCAGCCAACATCAACCACCAGACATGTGAGGAAGGCTTAGAGATAACACCAGCCCCAGCCATCAAGCCACACCACTGATGCCAAGTCAAGTGGAGATGAACTCTCCCACTGAGCCCTGCCCAAACTGCAGATTAGTGAACAAAATAAATGCTTTCATTGACTTAAGCCATAAAGTTTAAGATAATTTGCTACATAGCAACAGATAACTCAGCAACATATAGATAACATCATCCCCTATAAGGCCATATGCGATATGACTGTCTTCCCATTTTCTCTTTGACTTCATTTATTCTACTTGTCTTCTTATTCACACCACTTTATGCATACTGTCATCATCATTGCTGTTCCTTAAACAAACCAGGTACATTTCCACCTTAGAGCCTTTGTGCTAGCTGTTGCCTCTGCCTGGAATGACCTTGCCCCTCATATCTACATAGCCCTTCAAGGGCAAGCCCTTCACTTGTCTCTTTCAAGTCTTTGCTCAAATACAACTCATCATTGGCATGCCCTGGCCACCTTTTTAATATTCAAACTTGCCCAAACCTCCTCCCAGCATACTAGGTACCTTTAGCCTGCTATGCTTCCATTTTTATTCCATAGCACTTGCATCTTCTAACACACTAAATAATTTATTATGTTACTATTTCTGGGATCCTACAAACTACTACTAGTTTGTAAACTTCACCAAGGCAAGGATTTTTTTTCTTTATCCTTCACCAATATATCCCAAGCTAACAGAAGAGTTCTTAACACATAGTAAGTGCTCAGTAAATAGTTATTGAAGGAATAAATAATATATATTCCTTCTTACATATACCCTTACAAGTTTCTCTCCAAGCCCCTGTACAGTTCTAAGCGTCAAAACCATGCTATTACCAAAGGACCTTGAGAATAAAATGAGACCAAACATTCTGACATTGCTTTTTAGTTTTCCCTGAGGAAAGTGATTAAGAAATCAAGACTAGGAGCCAGCCTGGGATTTTCTTTTCCTAACAGAAGTAATTCTGATATAATTTCTGTTTTTCTGATAGATGAAAAAATTATGCTTTCACTCATAGCTATGTAATGAGTCCCCTGCTACTTCTAAAAAAGGAGACTAACTCAGACTAACACAGAATATGTTTTATTTTCCTTAATCAAGTGTCACATGAAAATGACATCAGATCATTTGTCCTAGATTTATTTCTGAGGAATTTCTGGATTACTATGATGCATAAGACATACATCAATAGCATAAAACTATGAATATACATAAAGCAAACAGCTGTGGAAATACAACTCTGATAGAAAAATAAAACATTATCGGAATGCCTTTTTTCTTCCTGTCCCAACCAACTTCCTCTGCAAAAGGATTACAGACTGGAGTCCCCAGAACACAGTCTCTGAAACAGACATTAGCATGTGGAACGTTTATAAGGGAGTGCTCTTGAAATAACACTTGTGGAAGGGAAGGAAAGAAAGCAGACCTAGGTAGGGAGAGAAGCTGAGCTGTGATGCAGTCCAAATGAAGGCCTCAGCCAACCCCATAGGCAACTCTGGAATGGCCTGCAGAGTTGTCCTATATTGTGGTGTTGGGTCTATTTAACTCAGTCACTCAATGTATCTGCCATGGAAGGATGTGAATTTCTCTCCAGCTGAGGACATCCCCAGTGAGGGCTGACTTCTGAGGGTCACCTCCCGGCAGCACTCACAGCATCTGGAAGAACAAGTTCTTCACTCCTGAAGAGAGATGTAGCCAACACATCACATCCCCCACAACATTGCCATTCTGGTTTCAATGGTAACCACATCTTTAGGTTTATTTCTAGTTTTGCCACATAAGAGATAACAATATCACTTATTTTTGCCTGTTTTTGAAGCCTAGATAAATGAAATCTTACTGTATGCATATTTCTGTGTTTTTCTTTCTCTCAAAAATGTATCTTTTAAGATTCATCCATGTAGCTCATTATTAATTCAGCTTAATCTGTTCATTTTCATTGCTGTACCCCTTCTTTTAAGGTACCACAGCATATTCACTCATTTCACTCTTAATGGATGTGAGGGTTGTGCATAATTTGGGGGTTTCAAAAAATGCTGCTGCGAACAGCATTCATGAATTTGTATATATCTGGGTGATCATGCACATGAGTTTCCAGGGTGTATGCTTAGGAGTAAAATTGCTCATTCACAGTATTTAAATTTTTGATTTTACTAGAAAACACCAAAATGTTTTCTGATCTTTGCTCCCAACAGCCATGTTGGAGAGTCCCCATTTCTCTACATCTGCATCTCCAGGGACAGGCTTGGTAATGCTGCAGTAACAGCCCCCTAATCTCAGTGTCTTACAACAACAAATGCTTCCTTATCAGTCATATTTCCTGCCCATCGTGGTCCACTGTTGAATGACCACTGCAGGCTCCAGACTGATGGAGCAGGCTCTATCTGTAACATTGCTAGTCTCTTAGAATGTTTTACTCCTCAAGATAATATTCATATTGTATAAAATAGACTATATTACTTCTTCCTTTCCAATTCTTCTGCTTCTAAATGCTTATTCTAACCTATTCATATTGGTGTTTTATATATTTTGAGGCTATATGATTAGATGAATACAAATATATAATTTTTATTTATTTTTTATTATTAGGAATTGACCCTAGGCCAGACAACTGATCAACAGACTAGTAGATAACTGTGGACACGTGAGCAGGCTCATCCACAACTTTTTTCAAATAATAATGACCTCAAAACTTAGTGTTTTAAAACAACAGCCATTTATTTAGCTCATTATTCTGTGGGTCAGCAATTTGGTTTAGTTCAGCTGGGTGGTTCTTCTGTCCTTAGCTAGGCTTGCTTCTTTTAGCTGCCTAGGATAAGAGATGAGCTAAAGAAAGAACAATTTTATTTGCAGAAGTTAGAGAGAATATAAAGGGGCAAGAAATTTTTATCTCATCTCCAGTCCCCTCAGCCAGAAAAGACCAAAGCCCATAAAAAATGGAGTATCTTATGTGAAGTCACCATGAATGTCAGGGAGGGAAACATGCTGAATTCAGATGCCCCAGTCTTGCTATTTTGCATAACAACATAATCCCAACACTGAATCTCTAGCTGTATTTAAATATATACCCTAGAGATTCTTCAAAATTTAAAGGAATAACCTCTCATGAGATCAAAATAGTGCAAAAATTAAACAAAGGAGAAAACCTGAATAGTACCTAGTCAGCATGATATCCACTCAGCAGAACTCAGGAAAAATCCCTGTATGTATTTATACACTTTGATACACAGCTGGGAACCCCATTCTGAGTCTAGCAATCCTACATTCTTCAATTTCCTAGGATCAGTAAAACCCACTGTATTTTTTAAAGTGCAAAGCAGACACTTCACTTAATGATTAAAGCCTTTAAACTTTGCAGAGTGAACTAAGCAGATGCCAAATCAGTTCAAAACACATTTTAATCCTAATTGTAGGCTACCAGTTGATTCACTGTGTGAGACTTGATGTCACTTGACCTTTCTGGATCTTAATTCCTTCATCAGAAAAGTTAATATCCCCAAAGCAGTGCAAGGTGTTAATTAATAAGATAACAGATCCAAGAAAGAATTTAAAAACACATGAACCTATTTCCTCTTGACTGATGGGGGCAGATGACCTGATGTCTGAAATAAGTGCAGAACAGAAATAAATGAGGAGTCTACAAAGCAAAGAGTCTTTCTAGAGCAAGAGATGTAGAAGGAAAGCAAGTGTCAAGATGGTTGGGGAACATTTCTAACAGTCTTTAAAATAGCAGAGAGTTTTAAAATCAGCACTAAAAGGAGTTGTGCCCAGCCCCGTGCTGGGCAGGGGACTCTGAAGGAGAGGCTCATGGCCTTATAAGGAGATTAATGGGCAAATGGTATGAATATGGTGGGAAAAGGGCAAAAGGAGAAGGGTGTACAAGGCAGCCTGTAGGAGGTAATGACTAATTCTTTCTTGAAAGAGGATAATTAGAGGCATTTGCAGAGAGGCGGTAAGAGCTGACCTGGGTTTTGACACAGATAATGAATATGGTACATAATAGGTACCTGATAAGTATTTTTAAATAAATGAAATAAAGGCATTTCCCACAGCAGTATCATCAAGAGCAACAGCATGAGTGGAAGGAATATGGCATTTCCAGGAAATTGTATTGCTAGAGTGAAAAGTTGGAGGGACAGAACAACAGCTATAATTAGTGAGGCTAGATATGGATGCAGAGACCAGATCTCTGAGGCCTTGCGTGACACACAAATGCTTTTGAGTATGTTCTGTTGTATTTGGGAAGCTAAGGAAATTTGAAAACAGAATGCAAACGAACATTCCAAGCAGAGAAGCTATGATGGACATGGTGTGTGCCACTCAGAGCCTGTTTCAAGGAAGGACTTGCCTTATCTGCTATAAGTGCTATTGGCAGAAAGCCTTCAGCTGGGCCTCTCTGGAGTCGGCCACAGCTCAGAGCTGCCTCATCCATGGGCATGCCCTTCTGTGCAGCCCACATCCAATGCCTGATGGAGGCAGGGAGCACAGGCCCAGCTATGTCAGCCCACCCTGGGCAACACTGACAAGCCCTTTTAGCTTCAGAGCCCCCTGTGGTGTTAGCTGAGGCTGCTGTCATCAGGAATGACCTGAACTGCAGTTCAACTTCTCTTTCCATCCCTTCCTGCTTCTACCCAGGCCAGAACCACAGGGCAGGGGTGGAGAGTAGAAGGAATCTAAGGCAGAGGTCAAGCCTGTCCTCCCGCCCCTGTGGCTCTGACCTTCAGAATTCACTGGTGGCAGCTAATGGTTTGGAACAAATGGAGTACAGCAAAAAGGAGCCCTGCTCTCAAGATCAAAATGAGTTCAAGGCCAGTTTCTGTTATGGGTCTGGATCAAGCCACATCACTTCTCTAAGATAGTTTCCTCATCCCCCAAAACATTCGAGATTTGATGGTGGAAGTGGGCAAACACATGAGATAACATGGGAAAGTGCTTTATAAACTGTGTATACAAGAGTGGGTATGAATATTAAAACAACAGATAATTGTTTCTGCCCCTTGTCTCTATTGTCTCTGTACCTCAGGATTCATGGAATGTTTTTGCTGGGAGTCAGGAGAGCTCCATGGAATGGTTATACTGCCACCTAGTAAATGTGGGGAGAACAGCAGTTGGACCTCACAGATGTTCCCAGGATGGGAAAAACCAACACCAACAAACAATTTTAACAGTCCTCTTATTATTGAATCTTTGCCTTGGAGTTCCCAACTCCTGGACATAGGAAGGGAAAGGTGGGAGTAAGAAGTGGAAAATAGATCACAACCCAAATCAAATACCATCCTCAGGATAGACAAGTTTGGCCCCTTTATACCCAGCCAGCTGAGGTTATGCCTAAGAGAGAAATGCATACCTGTGCTATGCATACCTGTACAATGAGCGGCTCTGCCAAGCAAGATGGAGCATCTTCCATTTTATTCCCATGAAAAATAAGTTACATGTAGTGTGTTAAGGAAGGAAAAAAAAGATAGTATATCCAAGCATTAGGAAAAAACTTGGATTATACCAAAATGGATACCTTTGGGAGAAAAGATTATATGTGGTCATTATTTTTTTCATGTGCATTTCTGTGTCTTGCAGATTTGCTACCATGAACACATAGTCATCCTTTTGTGATAATATAAAAAAATTGTTGTAAAAATAGAATAAAAAGTTTAATGTTTCTTTGAACGTTTTATATAAAACTGGTTCCATCCCACCTGCTGTGTCATCGGACTGTGTGGTAGAACACACAGATTATAGAAATCACAGTTACAGAACCAGGAACTTGCCAGAGTGTTCTCTCTCTCTCTCTCTCCCCCCACCCCACCCCCACCCCATGACCATGTGCACAGAGAGAAGATAGTTATCTACAAGCCAGGAAAAGAGCCCTCAGCACTTTGATCTTGAACTTCTAGCCTCCAGAACTATGAGGAATAAATTTCTGTTTAGCCACCCAGTCCATGGTATTTTGTTACGGCACCCCAGCTGACTAATACATGATCTCACAGAAGTCCCGAGCCAGGCATCTTCAATACCCCACAGCTCCCTCCACACGGTTCCCAATTCTGCCTGGAAGTGGGCCCAAGGTCACAGGCCTAGAGAATCAAGCTGTGAGGCAGAGGAAGACCTTGCAAAAAACATAATTGTACTCAGTATCTATATCACAAAATGTTTCATCCATGATGAATCTAAACCTTTTGCTGCATCTTTGCATTGCCGATGTCAGCCTCAATTGTTGAGTCACATGTTTTGAAGGACAGAATTCACTATAATTGATGCCAAAGAATTGGTCCCATGGAAAAGCCACTGTCGTCTCTTCATCAACTGCTGTGTCACAAAGTATAGCACAGACTACAATGAGCAGGAATCACGCAGTCTCACACCAAAGGATTTAACAAAGCGTATCTTTATTTATGTGCCTACATTAGGTAGAAAGGATGAAGTTCACATTAAATGTCCCTTTTTCTAGGCCCTCTCTTTGACTAAATACTTCCCCTATTCTCTGGTGGAAAAGTCAAACCAAGTTTCAATTCATTTCTGAATTAGGTTTTGCTCACTGCTTACATTGATCTTTCTTTTGCTATGTAGCACCCCAAAATTCTGAAGTAATGTTATAGGTCAAGTTCAAATTTCCTTTTCATTCAGTTCTAATTCATTTAAATTAGAAATTAGTTTTAGGAAAGTTTTGGTTACTTTTTGTAACTATTAGAATTCAGTCCTCAAGTCACAAATAACCTGGGCCCAAGCCCTTGCTGGCAGGAAAAATATTCACGGGGTTAGGAATCTGATGTCTAAGGTTGTGGAGTGGGTTCTGTCACCTAGGAGCTGTGTGGCCCTGCCTTACAAGGGCAATCTCAGTTTCATCCGCTAATATAGGAGGAGCCACAGTAACAAGGCTCTGCCTAATTCTGCAGGGGTGTTGGGTCACACTGAGCTTCACATTCTTCCTTCTTTTCAAAGCGGTTGGCATTGCCCCCACAGCTGCCGTACCAGAACTGTCGGCAAGCCCGCTCCTCCTTGTTGTAGTACCACTTCAGGGTGTAGTTCTGGCACTCGCCTTCCATTGGATCCATGGAACAAGGACCTGCAACAAAATGAACACAGAGAGCTGGAGTTCCTGCATGAGCATAGCAGGAAAAGAACATGGTTTGGAATCCTGGGATCAAATCTCAGCCCCACCACTAACTGGCTGTGCAACTTTGGGCAAGTAATTTAACCTATATGAGCCCCCATTTCCTCAATTATAAAAGTAATATTAAAAATATATATACCCTACATCACAAATGTGTTGTATGATGTCACATAGCATATGTGAAAGGTAAAATATAGTTATAGCTATTATTTTGCAAAGTACTGGCATATGGCAGATATGCCCAGACAATGTATAAATGAGTGAATGGATGAATGAAGCTTTCTGATACTGCACATTCCTCACTTGCTTATTATGCTTCTTTCTCTCTTTTTTCAAACTATCTCAATCCTTTACCTAATCTAAATCCGTCCAGCCTTCCAATGACCTAAGCAAATCCAGCTTATTTATTATATTAATATATAATATCCTGACTCTTGCCCAAGAAGTAAAGACATCTATTAAAAGAAAAAACATGACGTCCCTGAGAAACAAAAAACGGCATTGGGAATCAACAAGTTACAACAAAGTAATATATGAGATTCCCTGAATTTTAAATTATGCATTGATTTTCCCAGGTATCTAACCCCTGCCTTCTAGGTAGAGCAGATTTCCTTGGGCATATTTTGTATCACATAGAAGTATTCTTGTCCCAGGTCAGCCCTGAAACACAGAATTCTGGCATCCTCCAAATAGTTCTTCCTGGGCCTTCCAAGTACCCCTAAATAAAGAAGATATTGTCTTCAGAAAGCAAAAGTTAAAATCCATGGTCTGTTCCTGGGAAGCTACCTACTAACCTCCCAATAGTATAACCAGTTTTTTAGAGGTGACCTGATGTGCTGGACCCATGGAGATGAGGTACACTCCTAGTGGGGTAAGGAATTGATCATGGAAATTGTCCTATGCCTTGAGCAGGCACATTTGAATTTGACCACTGTGTGACCCCTACTCTGGAGGTGTAAGAGAACCAGCAGTGTGGGCCCACGAAAAGAAGGAGCAAACAACTTCTTCAAAAACTTGTCAGAATCAACGTAAAAACATTCCACATTCAGGAACACATTCCTGAATGTGTTCAGGAAAAATGATGGAAAAAACATTCCACATCCACAACATTCAGGCTGTACTCTCTAGATCCAACATGCAGACTCAGGGCTCAACATACGGCTGGCACCAACCTTTGCCATTACCAACGGATTCTGAACTGACAAACCAAGAACTTGTTTGAACCTATCGATCACTTTTCCTAGTGACACTGTGTGGTCTTTGGAACCCTACCCTTGCTTTGGGTCTGGGAGACAATCAAACATGGGCTGCTTTTCCTAGATTCAACTTCTAGAATGGCACTGTCTACACTGAAGGGATTGTTGGAAATGATGGGGAAATCTATGCTGTCCAATACAGTAAAACCACCAGTGCATGTGGCTGCTGAGCATTTGAAATGTGGCTAGTGCAATCAAGGAACTGAAATTTTAATTTTATTCAATTTCAAATTATTTGCATTTAAGTGTAAATAGCCAATGTGGCTAGTGGTTACCACATTAGAACAGCTCTATGTGAGTCCTTAATGCTTTAAACTAATTATCTCTGAGTTATTCTTTGAATCTTAACACTCAGTATACTTCATAGTCTTAATTTATCTTTTACCAGTATGACACAGCATTGAGGGCCATTAAGTTTTTACCCAAGCAATTATTGCCAACACCCAATTTTATATTTGGCATTATTTTTACCCGGAATATTGACCTTTGCCTTTTTGGAAGAATCATGCAGTGGCAGGCATAATTTTACTCAAACAAGTTCATGGAATCCAGAAATGAAGAAAGGAAAAGGTGGAGGAAAAGAAAAGAGTTAGACAGGTGTGAAGAGTAGCTACAATAAAGTTAGAATTTTGCCGAGGCTTGTTCTATCTCCTACTATGTGTGTCTTATAATATAGCCCTACTTAGAGGGGAAAACCAAAAAACAGGTCTGTGTTCTTTGAAGATGACACTGAAATTGAAAATATACCAAGATCAGCCTGGCTTCTGCGAAGAGAGATAACGCTTATTTAATTCTTCACTAGTAAGTACAATAAAAGGTAGCAGGTGCTATGGCAGAATCTGGCTTAAGATATGGGAGCACAAAGGAGGCCGTGAAAATGTAATACTACTTGGGGCCACAGAAGAGACTCTAAAGAGAGGTAAAACTTGAGCTGAGTAGTAGACGATGAGTAGCTATAGTCCAAGTGGACACTGTGGAGGGGACATAGACAGACAGGTGAGGGATATATGACTTAGAATAAACAGCAGGGCAGAATGAGCAAGTGCAAATAGCACAAAAGGTCATGTAGGGCAGTGACAGCCAGTGAGGCCCCAGAGGACCAAAGTAGTCCTCTAAAAATCAATTTGGTGTTCAGAATGGAATTGCAAGGAGGACAAACTGGAAGAAATGAGACCAGTTAGAGAGCAGGAGGTAAGGGAAAAGAGGACAACTATTTAATAGAATAATGTTAGGTTTGGGTTTTCCAGTCCTGGGCCAGTGGTAGCTCATTCCAATAAAGACAGTTGGTAAAGGAGGGGAGAAGATTTGAGCAGGAAGGACAATGAGTTGGGTTTGTTAAACTGAGTTTGTCTGATAAGACTACAGGCAAGTCCAATGGAGCAACCTGGACAGAAGCTGATACACTGGTCTGTAGCACAGGAGAGAGTTCAAGGTGGAAGATACAGATTTGGGAGTCATCACACAGGGGGGATAGTTGATTTCGTGGCAGAAAAGCTTGCCCAAGTAGTGTGCGTAGTGTTCAGAGGACTGAAGAAAGGGTCTTGGAGAAGGGTGTGGCAGATTTATCATGAAATTAATGAAGCCTAGGCTTCAGGGCCCCTAATTTGCATAAGGATCTTCTAAATAAATATTCACTTTTTACTTAATTTTAATAATTTTATAATATTTTTCTTGGAGCAGGCTCCCCAAATTGCATAAACTCTGAATCCTCCTGTGAGGATGCACCTGGGGAGAGGAGCCCACAGAGATGGACTGGTCAGAAGTAGAACAAGATGAGAGTTGTCTCCAAGGGAAGAGAGGGTTTGAAGAGGAAGGCAGTGGTCACCTTGATGTCGTGGGAAAAGATACCTTAGAGCGGTAGTTCTCCATTTTGGTTGTTCAGTGGAATCACTGGCTAAGTCCGCACCCAGAGATTCTGGTTGAATTGGGCTGGAGTGAATCCTTAAAGAGTCCCAGGTGATTCTAATGTACAGTCAAGACTGAAAAACACTGCCTTAGTAAGATTCTCTGAGGATATTCTATAGCGAAGACATAGTAATCACCAAGGTAAATCCTTCTATGATTAATTTTTAGCCTGAGGAGGTAAAACGTTACTGTCCCTGCTGGGAGTGGCTATTCCTATGTCTATCTGGTTTTATTTCTTTTGGATATGTGGTTGTTTTGCAATCTAAAAGGTAGCACACATCATCAGTGTCTGAACAGCTAACTTGATTTGGATGATTACTACGTGGCAAACACATGAATTAGTTTTATTCTCAAAACAACCCTATGAGGTAGGTACTCATATAATCCCCACCCTACAGAAAATTGAGCCACAGAGAGGCTAAATAACTCCTATGGCTACCTAGCTAGCAGCAAGAGATGGAGAATTATCTAGGCACATTCAAAACCTCTGACAAATTATTTCTCATTTAATCTAAGCAGGACTAACCACACCACTCACTAGAAACTCTTTCAACTAGTTTGGATCACTTTGGAAAACTTCACAGTCAAGTTTCCCATATCTCTTTCTAATGTGTTTAGTGTTCTGCTTAATTTGTTGATCACATATAAGAAGTAACTTGTCATTTGCATTACTACATGCTCTAATCCAAAATTGATGCTACAGTAGTTTCCGGTGTATCCAAAATGTTCCTTAAACTTGATCAGAATGCATGCGGCCACTCAAAGATGAAAGAGCCCATCTACAAGTGGGTGCATTTCAAGGCCAGCAGGATGTTCACCACTTTTGCAATAAATCATTTACTCCTTTGCAAATGCAATGCAGACACTTCATAGGGTGCACCTCCATAATATGCCCTGAAACAGCTTCCCTCCAGCTCCTGTTTGACAGATAGGTGAAAAGTTTGCTTCTCAAACTGTTTCTGTAGCAGCATACATGAATTTGTGGATTTGTAAGCAAGGTATATAAGAAGCCCAAACATGCACACTAACACAATGCACAGGATTTTTTTTTAAAAAAAGATAAAGATGAAAAACTTGAATCTAACTTAAGAAGCAGGAGTTTGGTTTTTACCATAGGCAGTGCCTGAATTTATTTCTTTTCTAGTTTCTTCTTGTTTTGCTGGTGTTTCTTGTTCATTTTTTTCAATGTCATATTCGTCCTTTTCATAATTTTCAAGTGCTTCTTGCGGAGTTGTAGGTGTTGTCATGCCTTTTCTCTTCTCTTCTAGAAAAATGTCTGTTGCTTCAAGTGCTTCCAAATCATCAGCAATGCCAGACATACCAAACTGGCGGTTGGGTGACCTGTATAGAAATAATCCATGTCAAACCACATAACCAAACCTCAAGAACTAAGAGGTTCAATTTGCACTTGATATTGCTGTGATTTATAATCTTTATGTTAGGGCATTTCCTGATGACTGCATTATTGCATTAACTATTTTCTTAGGTCTGCAGACATGTTTGATTAAACATCAGAATGATATGTTTAGCACTATCAATTTTTACCTCTGGGACATGGAATTAGAGAATGGGGTGATATGGTACAATAAAAATTTTTCTTTTTTTTCCCTTTTTTTTGCTTTCATATACTCATGTATTTATGTATTCTTTGAACTTTTTATAGTGATCCAGTATTACTTTCAACATTAAAAAAAAGAAAAAAAGTGTATCAGAATTGTCAGCTCCAAAAGTACACCAGCCATAGTCTGAGTCAAGTCAAGGACTGGCATTTCTTAAAACCTTTCTTTAGGGAGACCATCTCCTGCCTGGGGACAGAGCTGTGGATCAGTCTCAGCCCTGTCCTTAGCCTACCTCTTAATAGGCATGCCTGGTTGCAGCAGAGTGTCCCCACTGTTTGGGCCCCCACATTCTGCAGTAAGCTCTGGGGGTGGGTACTGGTTTGTTCTACCTGAAAGAAAAAGAAAATCAAATCAAGCCAAATATAAAATAATATAAAACTTTAAAATAAAATAAACAGAAAATGAAACAAAATATTACCCATTAAGACATAAAATCAAATAAAGTTTAAAATATACAAGACAAAAAACAAAATGAAACAAAATAAAATAAAAATATAACAATATGAAAATAAAAGTAAACAGAACATTAAGAACAAAAAAATCCAGGAAGACATAAAATCAAAAAGATATAAAATATATTCAAATAAAGCATAAAATAAATATAAAAATATAAGCAAATAAAATAAAAATGAAACAACAGAATAAAAATATAAAGTGTATACTATCACATAAGCAATATAAAATAAAATCACAACATAAAAGAATATAACAAAACACAAAATACAACCTAACATAATAAAACATAAAAAAGAAAGTAAAATTAAGTTAAATCAGATTAGTAAAGTGATTTTCTCCAGCCAGCCTGCTTCTCCTTCATAGAATCACTAAGTCATTAGCCATCTATTACCATTCTCTCTACCACCCCTTGCAAAGATAAGGAATCTAAAGTTCAGAGAGATTCGCTGACTTTTCTAGGATCATACAGCTCACTAGCGGCAGACCTAGGACTAGAACCAATTCATTGATCTTTATATCTCTCAAATTGGAGGGACATAAACACTGTGCCAGTACTTCAAAGATGTCCATCAAACTCCCTTTATTCTTTTAGTGATGATGGAGCAGATGTCCCTCAAGGTCCCCAGTGGGATGGCACAACCACTTATAAACTGAGAAACTAATGTCTCCCAGCAAGGAGGTCAAGGAGGCCTCACGTTACAACAAAGCATCCTGCACATGAGTCATTTCGAATTATGCACTTAAGGATGAAGCCCAGGACAAACTGCTAGATAATACCCTTCCCACCCCAATTCTAAATCTCCATTATCACACTAGGGATATAGATTTGGTACCGGCTGCTCATGAATTTAATTCAACTAGTTCTAAGAGAAAATCACCTCTATGATTGGAGGTGAAGATGCTAGGGCTGGGGGATGGGGACGCATTCTGGCTAGGACACACGGGCACAGCCCTTGTCCCTTAACCTTTACTAGTAGCTTCACCTTGGCAGGGTGCGGTGGCTCACACCTGTAATCCTAGCACTTGGGAGGCTGAGGCAGGAGGATTGCTTGAGCTCAGGAGTTTGATACTATTAGCTTCATCCATCCAACCTGAGGTGGGAGACCCTGGCCTTTTGTCCTGTGTCCCTTACTTCCTGGTAAGCCCTGAAGATCTCTGACCCCACACTGCCATGTCAACCCCTACTTTAAAATAAATGTCATATACTCTTGTTACTTAAAGCGTGATCCACGGACCAGCAGCATCACTCTCCAGCTTGTAAGAAATACAGAATCTCAGCCCCCAACCCAGACCTACTGAATTGGAATCCCCATTTTAGCAAGATCCCCAAAAGATTCATGTGTACCTAAAAGTTTGAGAAGCACTATCAAATACCATTGGAAAACGGTTGTAATAAATAGTAATAACAATGATTATGCCTTATTTGTACAGTATCGGTGCTTTTAAAGCCACTCCATGCATATATGGCTTCACAATTAGGGAAAAGACTGCAATTCTCATTTTGATGAGAAAATTGAGAAGTTATGTGTAGGTCTGAGGCTCCTGGACACCAGATGCGAGGTTCAGAACAAGAAACCAGCACAAGGCCTAGCACAATGTCGGGGCAATGATAGTGCAGGGTTTTCAGGAAATGGGATGCTCCCTGGCATTCCCCAGGGATGCCAAGCTGCACACACTTCAGCAAGGGTGAAAGTGCAATGGGCACCTACCTGCCCAAATACCAGGCTCTGTAAGTTCCTCTCCCCACCCCACCCAGGGTACCTCAGTATTCGGGGAATGCTCACTTTTTAGGAGGTTCAGGAAAGCTCGCGTGAATCCCCGGGCGTAAGCTACCTCCGGCTCCGAGACCCCTTCTAGGCGCAGCAGGTGCTGCTCGGCCGGGGCACTGGCCACTTGGGCCAGCTCGGCCAGCTCACGGGCCCCCAAGCCAGGGCCCACGGCCAGCACAAACAGGGTGAGGCCCTTGCACTTGGCATCCAGGGACAGGGTCCATAGCTTCTCCCTGTCCCAGATGCTTGTCTCGCTGGCCACTATGGCAAAGAGAACCTGTGCCCTCCGCGGCAGAGGGGCTGCCAGGAGCACCTTCTCCAGCGTCCACTCCAGGGCATGGCCCAGGGCGGGGGCTCCCTGCAGGGGGCGGCCCGCGGCCTCGCGGGCATGTCTCTGCATCTGCGTCCGGTGACCGTAGGAGGTCAAGCTGAAGCCCTCAAGCACAGGTGAGCGACCCCCGCCTGGCCAGAAGCCCGGCGTCGTGTGTGTCACCAGGGCCACACGCGCCCCATCGCGCGACGCGCCTGGCTGCGCAGCCACCTCCAGGTCGTCTAGCACGGCGTCCACCAGACTCAAAGCTCCGCGGTACACGTGGGCGCCCACGCCGTGGGAGCTGTCCACCACAAACGCCAAGTCCACGTCCACCGCCTGCGGCCGGGGCGTGTCGCATTCCGGAGCTGGTCGGCACTTGTCTGGGGAGGAAACACAGGGGAAGGCTGGGGTTAAACTATGCGTCCCTTTCTCTTCCATACAAAACCCAGTTCCAAACCCTCAACAAGGAGAGAGCTGCTGCTGAGCGCCGTGTGCCAGCCACTGCGTTGACATGGCAAGCAGATGGGCCCTGTACACGAGCCCATTTCTCAGAAGAAAGAATTGAGACTGGTGGCACATTTAATGTTTTGAACTACTGGGGCCGTATGGCTTCCCAATCGCCGGGTTCACAGACATCAGCCCCCTTTCTCCCTACGAAAAAGAGTTATACTGTACTTAGTAATGTAAGTAGAGTAGATAAATCAAGAGTAGTGGACGATGCTTGGGAAACCACATAATAACATCGGTCGCTAGAGGTGAGAATGATCTTAAAAACCATATGAAATCGCCATTTTTTAGGATTAAGAAATCAAATATTGGCAGTTATTTTTAATTTTTTTAATTATTATGGGTACATAATAGTTGTATATCTTTATAGGGTACATGTGATGTTTTGATACAGGCATACAGTGTGAATTAATCAAATCAGGGTAAGTGGGGTATCCATCATGTCAGGCATTTATCATTTGTTTGTTAGAAACATTCCAATTACACTCTTTTAGTTATTTTAAAATATACCCTAACTTACTGTTGAGAACAGTCTTTGATATTTGATAGCACTTTGTTCTGCTATCAAATATTGTTCATTCTATCTAACTATATTTTTGCACCATTAGCCATCACCACTTTATCCCACTTCCCCGATGCCCTTCCCAGACTCTGGTAACCATCATTCTACTCTCTGACTCCATGAGATCAATTGTTTTAATGTTTAGCTCCCGCATATGAGCAAGAACTTGGGAGATTTGTCTTTATATGCTTCGCTTATTTCACTTAACATAATGTTCTCCAGTTCTATCCATGTTGTTGCAAATGACAGGATTTTACTCTTTTATGGCTATATAATATTCCATTGTGTATTTCGCCACAATTTCTTTATCCATTCATCCATTGATGGACACAGGTTGATTCCAAATCTTGGCTGTTGTGAATAGTGCTGCAATAAACATGGGAGTGGAGATCTCTTTTTGATACACTGATTCCCTTTCTTTTTGATATATAGCAGTGAGATTGCTGGGTCAGAGGATAGTTCTATTTTTAGTTTTCTGAGGAACCTCCATACTGTTCTCTATAGTGGTTGTACTAATTTACATTCCCAGCAACAGTGTATAAGGGTTCTCATTTCTCCACTTCTTCACCAGCATTCATTATTTCCCTGTCTTTTTGATAAAATCCATTTTAACTGGGGTGAGATGGTAACTCATTGTGGTTTTGATCTGTATTTCTCTGATGACTAATGATTTGAGCATTTTTTCATATACCTGTTGGTGATTTGCATGTTTTCTTTTGAGATATGTCTATTCAGAACTTTTGTCCATTTTTAATTGGATTATTTGATTTTTTTCCTATTGAGTTGTTAGAGCTCCTTATATATTATAGTTATTAATCCTTTGTCAGATGGAAACTTTGCAAATATTTTCTTCCAATCTGTGGGTTGTCTCTTCCCTTTGTTGATTGTTTCCTTTGCAGTGCAGAAGCTTTTTAGTTTGATGTGATCCCATTTGTCCAAATTTGCTTTGGTTGCCTGTGCTTTGGGGGTATTACTCAAGAAGTCCTTTCCCAGACCAATCTCCTGAAGCATTTCCACAATGTTTTCTTTTAGTAGTTTCATAGTTTCAGGTCTTACTTTAAGTCTTTAATCCATTTTGATTTGATTTTGTATATAGTGAGAGATAGGAATCTAGTTTCATTCTTCTGCATTTGGATATCCAGTTTTCCCAGCACCATTTATCAAAAAGACTGTCCTTTCCCCATTGTATGTTCTTGGTACCTTTGTCCAAGATAAGTTCACTATAGATGTGTGGATTTATTTCTGGGATCTCTATTCCGTTCCATTGGTCTCTGTGTTTCTTTTTATGCAAGTACCATGTTGTTTTGGTTACTATAACTCTGTAGAATTATATAATTCGAAGTCAGGTAATGTGATTCCTTCAGTTTTATTCTTTTTGCTCAGGATGGCTTTGGCTATTCTGGGTTTTTGTGATTCCATATAAATTTTAGGATTATTTTTTCTATTTCTGTGGAAAATGTCATAGGTATTTTGATGGGGATCGCACTGAATTTGTAGATTGCTTTGGATAGTATAGACATTTTAACAATATTGATTCTTCCAATCTATGAGCACGGAATATCTTTCATTTTTTTGCATCCTCTTCAACTTCTTTTATCAATGTTTTATAGTTTTCATTATAGAGATCTTCCACTTCTTTCATTAAGTTTATTCCTAGGAATTCTATTTTATTTGTAACTATTGTAAGTAGGATTACTTTCTTGGTTTATTTTTCAGATTGTTTACTGTTGACATTAGAAATACTACCGACTTTTATGTGTTGATTTTGTATCCTGTGACTTTACTAAATTTGATTATCAGTTCTAATAGTATTTGTGTGTGTGTGTGTGTGTGGAGTCTTTAGGTTTCTCTAGATATAAGATCATATTGTCTGCAAACAGGGATGCTTTTAATTCTTCCTTTTCAATTTGGATATGCTTTATTTCATTATCTTGTCTGATAGTTCTAGCTAGAACTTCCAGTACTATGTTGAATAACAGTGGCGAAAGTGTGCATCATTGTCTTGTTTCAGATCTTAGGGGAAAGGCTTTCAATTTTCTCCCATTCAATATGATACTAGCTGTGGGTCAGTCATATATGGGTTTTATCATGTTGAGATAAGTTCCTTCTATACCCAGTTTTTTGAGAGTTTTTATTATGAAGGGATGTTGAATTTTATCAAATGCCTTTTCAGCATCAATTGAAATGATCATATGTTTTTTGTCCTTCATTCTGTTGATATGATGTATCACATGATAGATTTGTGTATGTTGCACCATCCTTGGATTCCTGGGATAAATCCCACTTGATCATGATGAATAATCTTTTCAATGTGTTATTGAATTTGGTTTGCTAGTATTTTCTCAAGGAATTTTGCATCTCTGTTCATCAGAGATATTGGCTTACAGTTTTCTTTTTTTGTTGTTGTTGCGTCTTTTTCTGGCTTTCATATCAGGTGATATAGGTCCCCTAGAATGAGTTTGGGAGTATTCTTTCCTCCTCGATGTTTTGGAGTAGTTTAAGTAGGATTGGTATTAGTTCTTGAAATGCTTGGTAGACTTTAGCAGTGAAGCCATCAGATCTTGGGCTTTTCTTTGATTGGAGAATTTTTATTACTGCTTCTATCTCATTACTTGTTTTTGGCTTATTCAGGTTTTGGATTTCTTCCTGGCTGAATCTAGGTAGGTTGTATGTGTCTAGAAATTTATCCATGTGTTCTAGGTTTTCTGACTTATTGGTATATAGTTGCTCATAGTAGTCTCTAAGGATCCCTTGGATTTCCACAGTATCAGTTGTAATGTCTCCTTTTTCATCTCTGATTTTATATATTTGGGTCTTCTCTGTTTTTTTCTTGTTACCTGGCTAATGGTTTGTCAATTTTGTTTATCTTTTCAAAAAACTAACTATTGGTTTCATTGATCTTTTGTATTTTTTTGTTTGTTTCAAATTTTATTTATTTCTTCTCTGATCTTTATTATTTCTTTTCTTCAACTGATTTTGGGTTTGTTTGGTTTTGTTTTTCTAGCTATTTGAGATGCATCAAAGAGGTTGTTTATTTGAAGCTTTTCTGCTTTTTTGATGTAAGCACTTATTGTTACAAACTTTCCTTTTATTACTGCTTTTGCTATATTCCATAGGTTTTGATATGTTGTGTTTTCATTTTCATTTGTTTCCAGAAATTTTTTAATTTCCTTCTTAATCTCTTCATTGACCCACTGGTGTCATTCAGGAGCATATTGTTTAATTTCTATGTGTTTGTATATTTTCTGATGTTCCATCTTGTTGTTGATTTCTAGTTTTATTCTATTGTGGTCAGAGAAAATACTTGGTATGATTTCAATTTTTTTGAATTTTTTGAGACTTGTTTTGTAGCCTAACATATGGTCTGTCCTTGAGAATGATCCACGAACTGAGGAGAACATGAATTCTGCAGCTGTTGGGTGAAATGTTCTGTAAATCTCTATTAGGTCCATTTGGTCAGTAGTGTAGATTAAGTCCAATGTTTCTTTGTTGACTTTCCGTCTGGATAATCTGTCCAATGCTGAAAGTGGAGTGTTGAGGTCTCCAGTGATTATTGTGTTGGGGTCTATCTCTTTTTTTAGTTCTGATAATATTTGCTTTATATATCTGGGTGCTCCAGTGTTGGGTACCTATATATTTAGAATTGTTATATCCTCTTGCCCTTGAGCCCTTTATCATTATGTAATGGCCTTCTTTGTCTCTTGTTATAGTTTTTTCTTGAAATCTATTTTATTTGATAGAAGTATAGCTACTCCTGTTCTTTTTCGGTTTCCATTAGCATGGAATGTATTTTTCCATCCCTTTATTTTCAGTCTATATGTATCTTTATAGGTGAACTGAGTTTCTTACAGACAACTTATAGTTAGTTGGCTCTTGTTTTTTATCCATTCAGCCACTCCATGTCTTTTGATTAAAGAGTTTAGTCCATTCACATTCAATGTTATCATTGATAGGTTAGGAATTACTACTGCCATATGGTTATTTGACTTCTGGTTATTTTGTCAACCTCTCTTTCTTTCTTATTTCCCTTCCTGTTTTTCTTTGTTGAAAGTAATTTTTTAGGTAGTGTGTTTTAATTTCTTTTTTTTCTTTTTTCTGTATCTGTTGCAGGTTTTTTTATTTGAGGTTACCATGAGGCTTGCAAAAAAAATTTACGTGCATTGAAACATCACATTGTACCCCATTAGTAGATACAATTATTATTTGTCAATTAAAAACAAAACTTTTTAAAAGTTTTTTAAGGCACATATATTACTTCAGAGAACAAGCCTGTTATTTAAAGAAAAAAAGAAATAAAAATTTTTAAAAAGCATATATTTTATTATATCAAAAAATTTTAATATTCTGATAATGCATTTTCAATGTAATTGTTTTCCTCCGTATTTTATTTTGTGCATTGAGAAACATTATTCTGAGGAGATCATAGGTGTATCCAGATTCCAAAGGAGTCTATGATACCAAAAAAAATTTCAAACTCCTAATTTAGTGCATTAACACAGCACAGAGGTTGAAGTCAAGAGTTCAGCAGCCAGACTGCCTGGTTTAGTCCACATCTATCCCTTAGTCAGTATGTGACCTTGGGAAAATTACTTAGCCTCCCCAGAGCCTTACCTACTTATTTGTCAGACAGAGATAATGATGATAATAGTATAATATTAATAGTACTTACCTTATGAAACTGTTTATGAATTTTAAGTGAAAAATGAGTTAATATATATGTAAGTGCTCAGAACAGTGCCTGATGCACAATATGCACAATAATGCTTAATAAACACTAGCGAGGTTTATGTTTCTATGAGAAAGGGAAGTGAGGCCCAGAAGGGAGATGTGTCAGGTGAGAGATGGATGCGAAAGCACTTCATCAACTGTGACATACTCTACAAATGACAGTTACTGTGCTTGGCTCGACTGAGTTATCACAGTCAAAGTTCTCGTGGCTGTGCTAGGTCTTGGTGTAGATCAAGGAGAGGGAACAATGTGATCCCCTGTCGAATTCATGACTCTAGCCCTGGGTGACGTGTGTGTGGATGGGACCTCTTCAAATGCGGGCCATGGAGAAACTTTCAGCAGAAAGTTCTCTCCAGCACAGGTTAGTGTGGAGTGTGAGATATAGTGATGGAAGCTGGGGACCAAGAGAAACCAAATGACTGGCCTATGTCCCACTGCTGGTCAATAGTGGGTCCAGGCCTAGAACCTAGGACTCTTCATTCTTAGTTCAGTGGTCTGCCCACAACACTACGGCAGGAACCACAAGCCCAGCCATCCCCAGGAGCCTAGCAGGACAGGTAAATGAGCAGAGCAGGCCAGGAGGAAGATGATGGGGAGGGCAGGGACTGTGGGGCAGTAGCAGACACTCACCCCATTAAAGGGGGTCAGGCACAACTCAGCTCTGCTGACTGTGGCCCCACAGGAATGCAGTGTCTGTGACTTCCAAGACAAGTCTGACTTCCTAAGAAAAACTGGAAATCCAGACTTGGGAGATTCCCAGATTTTAGAGCCCTGCACATGCCAAGTAAATACACAGCTGCAGAGCAGATCTGGCCTGTCACCACCAGTCAGTTCATCCTGATCCGAGGGCTGTCCGGGCTTACCGTAGCAGATAGTGCAGCGAGCCATGCGCTCCACATCCTGCTGGTGCTCCGTCTGCCAGGTGAACAAGTGAAATCTGCTGTCTTCCATCTGATTCAAATACATACACACACACATTTGTGATTAGCTGGATTTGATTTTAGGCTGTGTTTTTCATGGTTTTTTTCAATTCAGATAAGAAAAACAGTAATATGAGATCTTAAAAGAATGTATAATTATGTAAATATATGTACAAATAGTTTGGCATTATATAGTACAGTTATTTATAGTCATTTAGTTCTCTAATTCTAACCTGGGCATTGGGCTGTCATTGGTGTGGGATCATGAAGTGTGGGTCTTCAGACCCCTAACATGTGTAAAACTCAGCCAGTGTCATGTTGTTTTGGAATGGGGGTAAGGAGATAAGGGGTCAAGAATTTATAAATTCCATAATTCCTTATGAATTGTTCATAGTATGCAGGATGCAGTGTGGTGGGAGCTATTAACACGAAGGGCAGACTCTTCAAGGGGGTGGTCCTTAGGTCATATACCATTAGAATAGAAAGAAGTAGACACCATGAGGGAGGCTCCTCTAGAATATTCCTGGTGTGCAGAGCTGGACATAGCACAACCAGAAAGTAAGAGTTAGGAGGAATCAGGGAAGGCTTTGCAGAGCTGGGAAATCTGTTTATCTCCTTCACTTAGCCTTTCCAATTATGATTCATTTAATCACTGATAATGAGGCTTAAAAGCAAAATATTAATAATACTAATAAATCCAACAAGGTCCATGGGACAGCTAGTTGTATGATCAACAAACCCATTCCCTCTTCTTCCTAGGGCAGCAGCTGGACTACATTTCCCAGCCTCCATTGCAATTTTGATGCCACATGACTGGAGTCTAGCCAATGGGATGTAGGTAAAAGTGACATATGCAATTTCCAGTGTGTGCACAATACTCCATTGCTCCCTCTTCTCTTATCTGCCAGACAGATATAGAGGATCCAGAAAAAGGTTCTGAGGTCCTGGAGTATAATGGGGACACTGATAGAAGGAGCCCACATCCTGAAATAGCTCCATGCAGCAAAACATGCCTTCCCCCCGCCCCGCAACACACATGCACATATATACACAAGGGCCCACAATCCCTTGTGACAGATGGCAGACATAACCCTTTATTGTGTCAAATCACTGAGACTTGGGTAGGTAGGAATGGGTTCACAGTTAACCTGCCTTGGCTGATACAGACTATTTGCAGCACTGCTACCTTATGGTGAAACCACAAATGCTTTCAGACTATTTCTCTCAGGATTGAGGTGAAGTTTGCAAAGAGGTGGGTGTCTATGCTTAGTCATGTCTATCCTTTTATTTACTCTCCGTCAAAGCATGCAGGACAGGGCCACACTGAGGGTCAGCTTCTCCTCCTTCATCTGTGTGGCCAGGAACAAGCAGGTTCTGGGTCCTCCTCTAGTTAGCAAGGCGCTGAGGACATGAAGATGTCATGTTAGCCCTCAGGATACGAACATGTCGTGCTCATCAAGGGTTACTTTGAAAAAGAATTTTCTGTAACATATATTCATTACAGAGCTCTTCACTCTTTAGGTTTGGGACCGTATCATATCATCACAAACATTGTCTTTCAGAGTCAGCTAGTGGGGAAAGGACTATGAAGAGCTGAATGTTTGTTTGTGCTAATGTAACACACACACAAAGGAAACATGGGAACATTCCTAGGAGGAAGACAAAAAATTCCTGAGAAGAAAGGCAAAAAGCATCCTCTCTTGTTTCTCATATGGCAAAAAGCAACCTCAAATTATGTTTTTTCCTGACTTAGAAATTCAAATCAACCATACTGATTAAACAGCTACTACAGGAAAGTCTCAACAAGCCATGTGGAGACACAAAGATGACATGGCCACATCTTCAAAGAGCTTAAACCATATGTGGGAAGATAGTTAAATGATTTTCAAATAAGAAAGAGCTCCAATAATATGTTTTAGGAATGCAGGAAGACAAGATCCATTTCCAGGGCAAGGGACAGAGGGGACCTGATAAAAATAATGGCATTTGGCACTTTTGAGAGAATGATAAGACACGTAACTGGCAAAGAACCAGGCAAATGCAATCCAGTGTGAAGGAACAGCATGTACAAAGGCCCAGAGGTGGACAGTGCTTATCTCTGGAATTTTGCTCAAAGTGCCTACTCCCCACAGATTACAGAACACCCACCTCCAACGTGCAGCTGCACAGCACGTCTTTTTTTTTTTTTTTTTTTTTTTGAGACAGAGTCTCACTCTGTTGCCCAGGCTAGAGTGCTGTGGCATCAGCCTAGCTCACAGCAACCTCAAACTCCTGGGCTCCAGCAATCCTTCTGCCTCAGCCTCCCTAGTAGCTGGGACTATAGGCATGTGCCACCATGCCCGGCTAACTTTTTCTATATATTTTAGTTGGCCAATTAATTTCTTTCTATTTTTAGTAGAGATGGAGTCTCGCTCTTGCTCAGCCTGGTCTCAAACTCCTGACTTTGAGTGATCCTCCCGCCTCGGCCTCCCAGAGTGCTAGGATTACAGGCGTGAGCCACCGCGCCCAGCCTGCACAGCACGTCTGAAAGCCTGGAACTCCGTGCCACATGGAGGAAGCTGCATGAAGAGTCAGTGCAGAGTTCCAACATTCAACATTCATATCTACCTCACATGATCATCAGATCTGAGTATTAACCAAACCAAATGGGCCCAATTAATCACCAAGAGCTGAGAAAACAGTGTAGGCAGGGATATGACACATCACTAGCTTTACTGGAAATCACATGAGGCAATTTGGAAGGCTTCTGAATCCAAGATCCATGGCAATGTGTCAGGAGATATGAGGAGGCTGAGGTAACCCTAGGAGCAGCAATTTTACCCCAAGAGTTGTGAGGAAATGCTAAGTTAGCATACGTTATTTTTAAATCACAGGAGACATGGGTGAAGTATGTCATAAAGTGTGGATTTTTAAAATAGTCTGAAAAACTTCAAACAAATCCAAACATTCCTCCAAGTCTGCACAGATTTATACCCCTCTGTCTTACTGATGGTTCACGGGGAAAGTGCTGTGCAGCACTAAGAGATTAGGGTCAGGAACCTGGATCCTAGTCCTTGATCTGCCATAATTGGCTATGTGGCCTTAGATAAACCTCTGGCTTCAAATTCCTCAGCAACAGTTTTAGGTAGGAATCAATACTGCTTAGTTCTCTTCCTACTCCAACGTGGCCTTGTCCTCGGTTAATCACTGTCTTCTGTTATTGGCTTCTTGCTCAGGACGATGCGTCACCTTTTCTACTCTGAGCAGCTCAGAGCACGTAACTCCTCCATCTCTTGTTCCACTCTTTAGAAAACTCCCAAATTCAACTTAATTTGAATAGCTATAGAACTTTCATCTTCTTTAAAACTTTTCTTAGGAACAATGATTTTATGATCATGCTTAAAATTTGTACTGTTCTTGCAAAAAAAATGGGAACAAGTACACAAAAAACACAGTGGAAGTCCACAGGGAAACGATGATTCAGTATTGATTCATTTGTACCTACTTGTCACTATTAAACATGTAAATACGTTGACTTTGGACTTGCCAGCCTGGTCCTTGTCACTGATAAAGTAGACAAGATACTTCCTGAGAAAGTTCAAACAGAGAGATAGCGGAGGAGGCAAGCCCAGTGTGAAGAGAGGAGAAAAATGGCTGTACGATTCCTACTGCAAACTCTCATCAGCACAGAGAAGGAAATACCAAAAGTGGAGTACCTTTAACATAACCCAAGAAATTGAGGCTGAAAGTTTTACTATAGTTTGAATCAGCACCTTTGGCAATTCCCTCAACCAGCTTCATTACTAAATGTCCAGCTGTAGTTTGTGGAGACTAGTTGTGTACTAAAGACAGGAGTATATTGAGGGGAGAGGATATGGCATGGGAGGTTACATCAACATCCTCTCTTGTTTAATAGACAGAAAGACATTTTCCCAAGGAGTACAAGGATGACTCTCAAACCTCAGCACCCCAGTCATAAAGAACTGTCCGTGATCCCTGACCTGGAGAGATCCCTGGGGTTAATTCAATACATCAACTGTTGTACTGAGCTGCCAGAGGCCGTGGGACAGTGTTCTTTCCTGGGACTGAGTTGGGGGAGGCTGTTGGCTTGGAAAGATGGGAGTCGAGGGGAAAAAGCAAATGCTAGGGAGGAGGATTTGCCTTGGACAGAGGAAGAGTTAACTGGACCCTAAGGGGAGAGTTAGAAACCATCTGGCATCAAGTTGAGGTAAGGGATTGGGAAACAAGGAAAGAAAACTAGGAAAAGTAGAGGGAAGGAGACAAGGAGAGAGTAGCTATGTAACCTGTGACTGACCCCAGGAGCTGGAGTCCAGTTTCAGCTCCTGCCAGTTGGCATGGTCCCACCAAAGGCTGCCATGAAGCAACCGACTCCCCTTGGACTCCCCAGAAAACATTAGAGTGGGACTTGGGAACCAGACATAACAGAATGCAAATTCCAGGACTACGTAGCTTAGAACAAATCGCTTCACCTCTGTCCCTCACTTATCTCATCTGGGAAATGTAGATTATCATTATTAACTTATAGGATAGCTATGAGGCTTAGATCAACACTGCTCAAACTTTAACGTTTATGCAAACCATCTGGGGATCTCGTTGCAAATGCAGATCCTGACGATTATATCAGGGGCAGAGCTTGAAATTTAGCGTTTCTCACATCCTGGATGATGCTGCTGTTGCTGGTCTCTGGACCATGTTTTCAATAGTGAGGGGGTAAGATGATATGGCATGAAAGCATGTAGCATGGGAGCTGAAGCTTCATAGGCACTCACGAAATGGGAGATATCAGATTTAATAAATAGTTATGGGGCAAACAGCATTCCTAAGGACATCCAGAAGATGGTAATGGATGTATATTAAGTATACACATAGAAAGTGTCAGATGTCCCCTTAAACACTATCTCTTATAATTCTCACAACAAAATTATGAGTTTACCCCCCACTTTACAGGGAATAAATTGAGGCCTCAATGTCAAATAACATGCTCAAATTACATAAAGAACAGAGGCAGCATTTGGAGCCTCATTGCCTAAATCCTTCCCTTGGTGGCTGGTCCTGGCCTTCAGGCATTAACAATCTAATGCACAACACAGCAGCCATAGGCTTCAGTGGCAGGTCATCGGAGGCTGCCTGAAGGGCCTGTCTGAGTAACATAATACTGCCTTTCTTCAAAAACGAATGTCCTCAGCTTGTGATACTCTGATGCTGATTACTCTGATTTGATCAGTCCACAGTATATACGTGTATCAAAATGTCATTTTGTACCCCCTACATATATGCAATTATTGTTTATCAGTTAAAAATAAAACTAAAAATAAATATATTTTGATTGTCCCAAAAAATAAAAATAAGAAAGAATATCCTACTGCAACTTTTCTGAATTCTGAAATTATACCAAAATAAAAAATTATCCAAAACTTTCTTTGGCCTTCCTCTTAATATTTTCATCTTCTAAAAGTGATTTTTTTCCCCATGATAGACAGCACTCTATTCCATGGATACTTTTTTTAAAGAGCAATACACAGGAATAGATACAGGGCCAGTTCACAGACATATCTCACTGTTATTGTAAAGATAAAATGCATAAATACAGGGAAAGAACTTGGAATTGTAAAGTATCTTCTTTTCCTGTTTTTGACCCTTGGACTCAAAATCTCATTATTAATGGGAATTCCAGACTTTGAGCAAGTTATTTAACTTCTCTGTGTCTCAGTTTCATCATCTGAAAAATTAGCTCATAATAATACTTATCTTGTCAAGCTGCTATAAGAATTAAATAAATCAATAAGATATTAGAACAGTGCCTGGATCAATAAATGTGAGCTATTTTCTTAGGCTTTATTTCAAGGGAACATGTGCTAGACTTTTTATGAAGAAAAATAAAATTTGAAACCTGGCACACAAATTGCATTTTCCCTATAATCCTCTGCTTTTTCACTTTAAAAAACGAATCTAATGAAGTCTTATGTTTTTGAGACATAAGGCAATTAGTTCTTATCAATGAGATTAGGCACAGATAGTCCAAATGCTATGATGCAATTCTATTTAGGGCTGAGACAACTCAATGGATGGCTTTTAAAAAATCTTTTCGGTATGTACTACAGCCGCCTCTGAGCGTGTTTAAATGGACTGAGATGTTAGGACATCTGTTTATATCATCATTTCAAATTGAACAAACATCATTTTCCCAGAAGAATCATGTGGGTGTTGTTCTGAAAATTAAGATATCATAGAGGTGAAAGATGACCCAAAAAGCCCCACATAAAATCAAAGAGAATCTTCAGGCAGGGAATTCAGAAGAAAACTCACAGGCTATTTCTACCCTCCTAACTGGATTCCTGTAAGGCTAAGGCACAGAGTAAGGGGAGGTTAAGGGCTCCAATATGCCCAATTGTGAAGAAATGAGGATTTTCTGTAAGGCCCTGAGAATGTCACTGTTGTTTTTATGGTTTTTCTCCTTACCAATGTCACCAGAAACGAGGTCATTCATTACATCTGAGCTGGCAGGCAACATTTAACATCCTTTCTAAACCATTAAATTTAAACAACACAAGAGTTGTCTCCCTGCAGCAAGAGTAAGTCCAAACAATGAAAAGGAGAGCAGACAGAAATGATGGAACTGGAGTACCAGTATATTCAAACCAGCAAGTTCTCACATACCACTACATCCTTTTACTCAGAACCTAAAGCAACTAACAGGGCAAGAACATCATGACAAAGGATCATCTGTATATCGGATCCAAATACTGTCCGCTGCCCAGGATCCCCTCTCAGAGAGCAGCACTAATGATCACTGGAGGGGATGTAACTGCATCCTGGGAATCACTCTCCAAATGTTGAGGAAATGCCTTCCTGAGAAACAGGTGCCTTGATAATTGCAGCTAGGAGCCTAAATAACAAGCAGTTGCTGCCCTCTCTCCATTTTCCAGCTGAGCAAAGCGAGATCCATAAAGGTGAAGACTTGTCCAAAGACACCTTGTTATTGATGGAAGAGCCAAATACAAAAGCTGCATCTCTAATTTAAATTCTTATACCCTGCCTCTATTAATCCATTCAAGAAATAATTGAGAATGCCCCTGCCCAGACATCCTGCTAGGCAACAGGGATGTTAACAGTGAACAAGGAACTCATCCTCCTCTGTATTTTAACTTTGTTTCTCAACCCCAGACACTTTGTCCATCCTTCCCAACAGTTTGCAAGCTGTCACAATTTTATCTATTGATTCTTAGAAGCATCTTCACAGCTGTGTCAACAAAATCTCTCACCTACCACTTCTGCTACACACTCAACTTTCAGAGAAAATTAAACGGGTCTGGCACAGCTGAATCCATTAGCTATTAAGTTGAACCATGTGACAGTTCAATTTTTGCAGGTCAAAATGGTTAAATATTGGCAATTTCCCATGGTTCAACCTAACATTCATAAGGAGCCTGGAAAATCTTAGCAGAATCACCCTTCCTTTTAATAAATCATCCCAGATGGTCCATGAAAATGTGCTTTGTGGGTTTCAATTAGAAAACTAAAGTCTGGAGAATAGATAAATGAATAAATTGCAGTGTATACATACAATGTAATACTGCACAGGAATAACAAATAAATTACCCATATACACAACATGATGAACAAGGAGAACAGACATTATCTTGATTGGAAAAAGCTAGATAGAAATGAGTGCATGCTGTATGACTCAATTTACGTGTAGGCTCAGAACAGGCAAAAACTATTTGATTGTGATAAAACTCAAAGAACAGTTACCCTGGGGAGTGTATGATTGGGGAAAACTTATAAGATACTGAATATGTTCTATATCTTAAACTACGTCTTGGTCACAGGGATTTAAACATATGGAAAAAGTCATCTATCTGTAATTCATTTATCTGTACACTTAAAACCATTACACTTTCTCAGCTTTGTTATATGGGTATGTATACTATATCCCAGTACAAAGAAAATTACAGTTTATGACCCCCAAGGATACAGTTTAGCACAGTGGTTAAAGCACAGGCTCTGAAGGCAGACAATATCAGTCTGCCACTATCTAGCTCTTATATTTGACCCTAGATGATACACTTAACCTCTCTAAGCCTTGCTTTTCTTATCCCTGAACTATAAATAAACAATAACACCTACCTTATAGGGTTTTGGGAATCATTAACTAAGAATGTTTACAAGGCACGTAGCACACAGGGTAGGCACAGAATGGCCAGTATTAGAAGTCACACTAGCAGTAGAGTCTACACTGAGACCCTCACTCCTTGCATACACATCAATTTCTGGGGAAATCTTCCTCTGAACAACTCTCACTCCTCATGTGGTCCTTGGTGGAGAAGTAAGAACCAGCTGCTAACTCCCCAACCCCCTGCCCACTAGCGGATCCCTCTGTGTACCAGCAAGGCATCTGGGAGGTTGTGGTCTTCCGTGAAGGTGATGACCGCAGGGATGATGTCCGCCGCACCAAGCTCCAGGGTAGCCGAGCTGATGGAAGCTGCATCAGAGGTCCAGCCTGCCTGGAAGAACACAGCCACCTTCCTCACGAGAAGGCCCGAGCGCACACGTTTGAACACGTGTCTCGCCACAAACGTCATGGTGGCCCCGAGGTTCCTGCGGCCAGAGGACCGTTCCAGGGGGATTTTCCTGACAGCTTCCAGGAGTGCACGCTTCCCCTTGTAGTCTGAGAAACGAACCAGGTAATCTATTTTGGTATTGTAGGAAACGATGGCCACACGGGCACCCGTTGGGCAGTTACTCTCACTTATTTCCATCTTCATCAACAGAGATAATAAAATGCCTCTCATCCTCTCAAAATCCAACTGGGAGACATCACTTGACATGTCCAAGGCAAAGACCACTTCAGTCGGGAACACAGGACATTTGGAAATACCTTGGTACAATGAATACACAGATTTAAGATTTTTCTGTAATGTCTCTAAACAGGTGAGGATTTAAGTGAATAAAAAGGAATACTATTTACCTTTTGCACAAGCTAGAAGGGAAATTATTTTGGAGAGAAAATAAAACATTGTTAGTTTATGTAAGCAGTGGCATCTTTTCCACATGTATGCTTCAGTATGAAAAACCATCTTTTCTGAGAAATTGAAGCATGGCCTTCTCAAACTCTTGCCTGGGCATGGCAGAGACCACTACTTGTTCCCCAATATCCCTTCCCCCTTTTTCTATAGTAATAGAACTCCCAATTTCTGAGTAGGCACATGGCTGACTGGAACAAACATTACATTTCCCAACAGAGTAGCCATTTTACTAAGTTCTGGGTGATAGAACAAGAAACATGGAAGATGTAACTTCAAAAAAGTATTCCCCTCCTCTCCCTTCCTTTCCCTGCCGGCTGACATGTAGACATGATGGCTGAAGCTTGATAAAGTTCTTAGATCATGAGGTGATTTGGGGAATAGAGCACCCACACACACACACAATGGCAGAACAAGAAAATAAAAAGAGATTGCATCCCCAAACACCCAGGGCCTCATTTCAACCTGGACTGACTACTTCCAAGCTTTGCTTGGGGAAATACATTTGTACCACTGTTATTGAGGATTTAGGTCACATTCAACTGAACTTAAATCTAACTAATACATTGAACTATGCTGAAATTATGTAATATATATTTCATATATATAATGGATGTATAAACATACATAAAATTATATACGTTCATTATAAATTATATATAAGTGTGTGTACACAAGTAATATATTTTTATGGAAAATATTAGAAAAACAAAAATTTAAAATTATCCTTAATTTATCATGTATATTTACATATACAGATATATTTATAATTTTTTTCATGTTATATTATAAAATTTGGAGCCTAGGATATATTCTATTCTTAATCTTTTCACTTAGCATATGATGATTTTTTTGCCATCAATAAATTTAGAGCAATATCATCTACTCTATTACATTTCTTCAACTAATATCCCTTTGTGATGAGCATACTTGTACAAGTATCTGTGCATATTTGTCTAATTAGAGCCCTAAATAAATCTCCACAATTATGGATTTTTATATGCACAGTGCAGTTGCTCTTCAGAATAGCTGTACCGGTTTACACTCCCATCAGCATGTGTGCTCTCATACATTTCCCAATTTTGATAGGGATTTTTCTGTCACTTTGGAAATATTTTCAATATGACAAACAAAAAGAATATCTCGTTATTTTAATTTGTATCCTCTGACTTCTTGTAAGGTTGAACATTTTCAGAGGTTTATCGTTCATTTGTATTTTTTTCTTTTCTGAATCCCCCATTCAAGTCATTCACCCATTTTCAATTGAAAAGATTTGTCTTTTATATTTAGATTTAGCTATCATGAAACATCTGTATGGGTAGGTAAAAATGATTGAGTGGCAGCCAGTTTTCATGTTTTGACATGATGCAGTGAGGAAGTTAAGTCCTTTGCTTGCATCTGTTGCTCATATTGCAAATGTTTTTCCCTTTTGCTGTTTGCTTTTGACTTCATGGTGCGCCTCAATGTAAAGGGACTTTAATCTTTTTTTTTTTTACTTTAACTTTTTATATGGTCAACTCTGATACTTTTTTCCTTTTTGGTCACACTGATGGTATTATTCTTTATGATTTCTATGAAAAAAAAGGATTCCAGAATTTCCCTGAAGAGCCACTGGATGGGAACAGACAGAACATGGAAAGGTTAGGGTAATAATGGGAGGATGATTGTAGAGAAAATCCAAAGGTCCAAACTAAACAATTTGCCAAGTCAGCATTCTCACCCTTCTACCAGTGAATGGAGAAATATATGTATTGTAAGATGCAAATATCCTGGAATGCATTGAAGACAGTAAATAAATTCCAATCTAAGAGTGTGACAAAACATTACTTAAGATCTGATGATTCACAATTCCATTTTTAAAACATCAGTGTACCCTTATAACCCTAATTCAAGCATGACAAAATTGAGACATGTAACCAAAAACATTTGTACCCTTATAATATTTTGAAATACAAAAATAAAACACATTTTAAAAATAAAAAACATAAATGTAAATAAAATAGGACACATATCTTTTCGAAGGCTCACCTTGGTCCCTCTTGTTTAAATGTATGACTTAAAAAAAGGTCCTATTTGTTTTGTGTTAAGAAGCAGCAAGATTCAGACATGCAGGTGTGCAATGATCATTACACTTCATGGGACACAACACTGTTGGGTGGAATTTTTCTTCATTGTTGAGATGGCACGCCTTTCAAACCGCTTCATTTCTGAGGTCACACTGGGAAAGATTACTTACCTAGGAAGGGGCTGAACCCAACACATTCATTTACAAGAGCCTTTCACAATGGACAAGGCACGCCCCAGACTTAGTCAAATCCTCAGGTGAATTACACCCCAGTCTCTGATCCATCCCCACTCCATGCCACTAGCTCCTTCTGAGCTTTCCCAAACAACTTACGGCAGTTTTCTCGCATGAAATAAACAATTTTGCAAGGCTGTTAGAAAGATGGAAAAAGACAGGGAAAAGGAAAAAGTATTTAATTTGAAGCATATTTGTCTTCACCTTTGTGACTTAGAAATGTCATATGAATGTTACCGGTGCCTATCTGAAGCTCTTTTTTAAAAATTTTTTTTTAATTTCAGCATATTATGGGGGTACAAATTTTAAGGTTTCAAATA
>VBSM01001681.1:6441793-6456420 GCA_008086735.1 Cheirogaleus medius
TATGTTTGTTAGCCATTATTCTGTCTTCTTTAGAAAAGTTTCTGTTCATGTCCCAAAACATGTCAGCGCAGATGAAACTATCCAACAATCATATTTCTGAATCCAGTGGATATTTTAAATCATTTACAAGACTTTATATACAATACAGTGCCCACGTTATTAAAGATCTATAGATAAGGGGTATCCATTTTTTTAATCTGCCTCAGAAAGCAATGGAATCAAACCTGGTTTTGAAGAAGTTTAAATACATAAATGTCAGCAGAGAACACAGGGAAATTCTATAAATTCTCTGACCTCTATATTTGCAATTCCTATAACACTTCTTCAGAATGGCTCCCAAAGTAGGAACCTCCAACCCCTCCCCTAGTAATTCTGCTTCTTTGCTCTGATCCCTTCCTCTCTGCTCTCTTCTTCCCTCAACCCCAGACCCCATCACTCCCTGCTCCTCAGTTGCTTTCACCTCCCCCGCCCCCCGCCTAATAATTTTGTACTTGGGAAATGAAAAGCCATCCTAACTGGAGATTATTCTCAGGTATGCCATGAGACACAAAAACCTGTATTCTCTGTGTGTTGGTTTAGAAATGCTTTAAAACAATTTTTGAGCTTTACAAAAAGGCACATTACAGAAAGGGAGTAGCCTCAAAGTCTTTTTCTTTTTTTTCATGTCAGCTAGTGTTACTCAGAAACATCTAGACTCCCTGCTGGATTCAAAATATTGAAAGATTTTTATTTGACTTGGTTAAAACATTTCAAATTAAAGCCTATAAACTTAAAGTACTAACAGAATTTTTAACAGGAAAAGCTAAAGAATCTCCATAAAAAGGATTTCTATTTTATGAAATTTGAAAGCTCTATGTTCTGAAAATAATAAAGTTTAGAATTAAAATCTTCACCTACCGTCATATCTGCCAAACCTTTGGGACCCTTGATGCCCTGGAAAAAACAGAAACGGGTTTAAATGCAAGACTCTGAAGTCCAACATGTTTTTCTCCAGAGTTGGCAAGAGATTCTGTGAAATTTCACCATGCTACATAGACCACCTTCTGCCCTTCACTCCTTGCCCTGGAGTTCTGTCTGATCCCTTAAGGAAGAAGGCCAGAGAGCCTAAGAGGTGTGTCCTGAACCTCGTAGTCCAGGAGGCTTAGAAAGACGATACATACAGACTCTTGGAAGACCAGGTCATTTTGAAACCAAGCCATAGTTTAGAATCAAATTCAGGAAAAGGAAAGGCCATTCAAGATGCCAGGACCACTCACAGACAGCTCTAAAGCAGACTCCAGTCCTTCACCTATCCCTTCTCGTAGGGCCACCCAGCATCACCCTGTTTCTGCCCTAATACTGAACAAGTCTTCCCAGGAATTCTTCAGATTACAGCTGCCTGACTCCAGCCACTTTGAGAGCCTAGAGATCATTGCTCTCATTAAGAGTCCACAAGATAGTAATTTGTGACCTCAGGCAGGTCACTATAATCCTCACAGCCTTTGTTTCCTCACCTGTAAAATGGGCATGGTCCTTCTGCCTCTAAGATTTTTGATTCTCTGACTTTGTTGCATCTCTCCAGTAAACCCTAAACTGCAGTGAGACTACCAGGTTCAACCCACGGCTGACCTACTGTGCCAATCCTCATGGAAGGACAGCCTAGCCTCCGAGGACAAGACTCGGCAGAAAAGTCATAGCCTCAAAGTCTTTCCTTTCATACCTAACAACCTGCCAGGGAATTTTAAAAATATTTGTGGGCTTGCAACATAGTTCAGTTAAGATTATGTAAATGTTATTTTTTTAGGCTTTTCTTCTGGTTTTTTGCATAAATTTTGTTGCTTATCTTGTTTGCATTGATTACATTCACTCGCCTGTGAATTTTATGTATTGTTTCACGTATTTAGATAGATTCGGAAATCTCCAGTGACTCCAATATCTTCCCTATGTTCAAATAAAAAATATATATTTAGTAAATACATTGTATAAAGACTTGAAGCTAATGTCCTCTAAAGCAATTTTGGCCCATTCCCTATATAGATCCTCTTGTGTGTCCGAAATGTCCATTTCTTCTTTAGAGATGCCTCTTATCAAACTCTTATTCATTTTTATACAAAGGTTAAAATTGGAAAGGAGAAAGGTACACATTACCATTTGTCCTGGTGGGCCTTGGTCACCTGGAGTTCCAGCAAATCCAGGGAAGCCAGCATTACCCTAAAAACAACCAAACCAAAGGAATATGTTTACCACTTGATTATAACTTGATTATAACCATCAGACTCACTTTGGGACACCAAGCTTTCATTATACCTAGTGTCAGTGGGTCTGCTATGGGTCAGTTAGTTTATCAACTGTGTATCTGTGGAATGAGACATAGAGACTAGAAAGAGACAGGAATCTCTTTATGGGAAACATCCAAATTTTCCCCTATAAACCTAACCCCAGCCATGCAAATGTGTGCATACACGAGCAAACGCATACTTCTAGATAGAGCCTCAAAAGATGACTCAATACTCAGCTGAGTCTCAAGGTCATATAATACAAAGAATGCAAGAAGTCAGCATTGAATGCAAGATAAAGAAAAAATTGCCCCACCACCTTCTGGTCCTCAGTGTCTCAGAAAAGGTACAGGGTGGGCATAGGCTCACTGCTTACATTCCAGGTATTTGAAATGACACAGCATTATCTGCATATAATTAATGCTTTATCTCTCTTTATTTGAAACTAGAAAGATAAGCTAACTGATCATGGCAACCACTGCCAGCAGCAAGCCAAGTTGGGCATAGATAAAAAAAATTTCCCATCCTTGCCAATGTATTAAAATATCAATTCTTGAGTGCCTGGAAACACATCCTTTTTCCTTTCCTCTTTTCTGCACTGAACACTAGTCCATGTCCTTTTTCTAGGAGGCCTTGGCCTCTGGTGTCTATCAGTTAAATATTACCCAAATGTTAGATATCCACAGAGTTACTCTTTCCGAAAAAAGCTACCAGTGACTGTGGCTCTTCAAGACTGAACCTTCAGAACATGAAGGAATAGATTTTTAATGGGAGACTCTATAATGCACAGTGGACTCAAAGTCCACCAAGATGGAAATCACAGGCTTGAGCATCTGGTCCTAGAAGAGCTAAGAGAAAGTTAAGGCTTAGAAGAATCCTAAAGAAACAGTAATGTTTGCTCTACAGCTAAAATAATATCCTTCCAAACAATGGCTAGGCTTACCAAAGACAGAAATGCCCCCAAACTTGTTTTTAGAAGGTTTACATTGTATAATAGAAACTTCAACTTGGATTTTCTGTTTATGGTTTGGCAAACTGCATTTGCATTCAGAAGATAAACAAGAGCGGGTTTAATGGGGAAATGGGGTAGCCTAAGGAAGGTGTGGAGTGCGCAACAACTGAGGAGAAATAGGCTTCCTACTAGGAAGTCCATTAACCCCATGAAAAAATGCTCCCGTGGTGAGGTAGGCGTCTACAGATCTTGGGAAGTTCCTTTGGTTCTTACCCTCTTCCCTCTGACTCCCTTTGCCCCCTTCTCTCCTTGGTGTCCTGGGTCACCATCTTCTCCCTTAATAGAATCAAAATCAGATCTTTGGATATAAAGAAACATAAATATAGACAATAACACACGCAGCATACCGGTTGGCAGGCCCAGAAAGTTATCTTCTTACCTGTGCACCAGGATAGCCAGGGAATCCAGGTTCACCCTAGTGTCAGAAATGAGATAAGGTCTTGTTTAATGTCATGTGATTAAGTATTTCCTTGGCATTCCTTGGAGAAAAGGAAAAAGCTATAATTTTGAGGAAACAGACTCAAAACAAGTGCCAGGAAAAACAACTGTAGCAACAGTTGTTATCTTGAGCTGCTCTGAAGTGGTCATATTTCATTTCTTTAATCCAGCATGAAACAACTTGCAAATGATTTTTACAAATTTTCCTTCTCCTTTACGTATTGTGTAATCAAACTTCCATCTTAGGCATTTTTATCTCTCAGGTGAAATTCCCAGAGATTCGATCCAATGGAAACCAATGGAAGGGAGCGCCACACCAAGCGTTGGGAAGCAGGCGCTCATTGTCAAAACCATTGTCAAAACCAAAGGCATACAACAAAGCAGTCATTCCTTCAACAAATATTTATTTAGCATCTACTCTGTGCCAAGCAGTTCTCTGGGCCCTGGGAATTCAGCAATGAACAGAACAAAGACCCTGCTGTCATGGAACTTACACGCTAGTGAGGAAGAGAGTGAACAAAGAAATATACAACATGTGAGGTTGCAATCCCCTCAGAAAGGGGCTTAAGGAACAAAGAATTATGTGTTCAGGGTAGAGAGGTGCTATTTTATATAAGGTGGGCAGGCAAAGCCTGAAAACCTTTTTGGAACGTGGCATTTGGACAAAGATGAACATTAATTAAAGAAGCAAACCAAGCAGATATCTGGGAGAAAAGTGTTCCAGGCAGAAGGAAGAGTACGTGAAAAAACCCTGAGGCAACAGAATGAATGTCTTGAACTATCATCTGGGCCATGATAAATTTTTTTTATTTCAGCATATTACGGGGGTACAAATGTTTAGGTTAAATATATCGCCTTTGCCCCACCTGAGTCAGAGCTTCAAGCATGCCCAGCCCCCAAATGGTGTGCACCAAACCACACCCATTAGATGTGAATATACCCATCCCCTCCTCCCCATTCCCTACCCATCCCCACCTGCCCAACACCCAGTGAATGTTACTATTCTATGTGCACATACATTGGTATTAACTGATCAAAAATTGTTTTAATTAAAAAATCTTAAAAAGAAGAGAATGAATGTGTGTTGCTGTGTTTGAGAAACACTGAAGCAGAAGGGAGGGACGTGAGTGGGCCGGAGGAGACGAAGTAGAGAGTTCACAGAGAGGCCACGCTATGTAGTCTCATAGGTCATGTTAACAGTGGATTTTATTCTGAGTGACATTGGGGGCCACAGCAAGGCTCTGAGTAAAGGAATAACATGACCTGACTATGCTTTTAAAGATGTCTCTGGCTGCGGCATGGAGAACCAACTGTCTGAGGCAAGGGAGAAGCAGGGAGACCAATTAAGTGGCTATTGCAGTGGTACAGATAGAAAGTCATGTTGGCTTGGTCCAGAGGGTGGCAGTGCAGTAGTAAGAAACCATGACTTGCTGGATATATTTCAAAGACAGACTCACCATGATTTGTTGATTGATTAAATGTAGGAGCTGAGAGAAAGAAGCTTCTCAAAGATGGCTGCAAGTGTCTGTCCTGAGCAACTGGAAGGATGGAGTTTCCACTCCCCGAGATGGGGAGGGCTAGAGGAAGGGCAGGTTGTTAAGGGAATCAATTTTGGATGACTGGATGTTTGATAATATTAAGGGATTATTATTAATTCTTAGATGTGAGGATGGTATTGTGGTTATATTTTTAAAGAATCATTTAAAGATGCAACCTGAAATAGCTATGCATGAAATATATGATATGTGGGATTTGCTTCAGAATAATTGGTATGGGCGGGGCCAAGGGAATGGGAGTATAAATAAAACAAAACAAAAATGGCCAAGGCTTTTTCATTGTTTGAGCTAGGTGATGGGTCCATGAGGTGGGGCAGAGTGGTGTCATTACAGTAACCTTACTACTTTTATTTATTTTTTGACTTTTCTATAATAAAAAGTTATTAACCAACAGAAGAAGAAGAAAGTTATTTGGGGCATGCCAGTTTTAAGATGCCTATCAGATAACCAACTGGAAACACTTTTGGAGTTTAGGATATTTGTCCAAGCTAGAAGTCTAGTGAGGAAAGGATAGGGAACAACCCTATGAGCATCTTTATCAAATGTTCCTGAGACACAGAGTGTGAGGAGAGCAGAGAGATGAAAACTGGATCTAACAACATGGGGTTCACCTAAACTAAAGCAGGTATAGTTGAGTGGAGAGGGTCAGGGGTGAAGGCTCAGTTGGCATCAGTTTCTCAACCTCAGCACCACTGATATTTTGGACCTGATGGTTCTTTGCTGTGAGGGGCTGTCCTGTGTATCTCAGAGTATTAAACAACATCTCTGGTTTCTACCCAGTAGATGCCAGTAGCACTTCTTCCCCCAGTTGTGACAACCAAAACATCTCCAGACGTTGCTAAGTGACCCCTTGGGGGTAAAATCACCCCTGGTTGAGAACCCCTCGTATAGACGACTCCTTCAAGGAGTTTTGCCGGAGAGAAATAGGCAATGGGAATATGTCGTCAACTGATGGGTTTTTCATTTTTTGTTTTTTTGAATATGGGAGATATTCCTATCTCTTTGTATGTTGATGGGAATGATTTAAGAGAGGGAAGAAAATCTGATGATGCAAGAGAGAAAAGTGACACTTTCAGGAGCCAGGGCCTTCAGAAGCAAAAGGGAACGGAGTCCAGTCTAGGACGTGATGATTAGTCCAAGAGAGGAGCATGGATGTCCATCCACAGCAGTGGAAGAGAAGGCAGGCACTTGGGTACAGAGGCAAGTAGGCCGGCATGCGTGGTGGTGGACTTATGTAGGGGTTCTCTTCTCATTGCTTCTGTTTGCTTAATGAATTTAGAAGTATGACCATCTGTGTTAGGTATGGAAAAGAAAGCAGGTCTTGGAGGTCTGAGGAGATAGGAGAGTGTATGAAATAGTAGACTCAGAGAGAAGAAAGAAAAGACTAGGAAAATGTAGTTGACTGGCCAAGCAGCAACATGGACAACTTAAAGTGAGACCATTACATGTTGTCAAGAAAAATCCATGCAAATCTGGACTGAATCTATGTGCCAAAATGTTAACTGTATCACAATAAACACAGACTGCCCTTGTGCTTAGCTCTGAACTGGTATGTGGCTCAAGATATACACATTTGAATTCTATCCAGAATTCCCCTGCTGGGAAAACTCTTCCCTAGAGAAGAAAGACTTAGTTTACCTGGAAGGAGCTCCAAGGGTTTAGCTTCTACGCTCAGTTCTATCTCCAACTAGCTGGGTGACCATAGGCAAATTACTTCACTTCTCTAAGCCTCAATTTTCTCAAATATAAATTGGCAATGCTAAACTAAATGATCACTATCAGTAGGTTCTCCATTGCTCCATAATTCTACAGATATTTACTAAGAGCTTATATGTTTGGGGCATTTTTCTGCTCAGTATAATGGCAGTGATGCCATCTTTCAGCCACAGGGAAACAAGAGTCCTACCATCATTAAGTAATTGAGCATCACTAAACATCCCAGTGATTTCTTATTTTGTGAGGCAGTAAATGTAACTTGCAGATTAAAGCATCCAGAATAACAGTGGGTATTGAGATTTGATTTGTTCAACAAGCTTTATGTGAACTTCATGCTTCAAAACCTGTCCATGACCAATTAACTAAAAGCTAAAATACCAGCTTCTCATGAGAATGGCAGTCATTCATCTCAATATATTTACTTAGCACCTACTCTCTGCCAAGCTCTGTTCCAATGATACAAAAATGAATAAGAAGCAATCCTGCTTCCAGGTTTACAGACAGGGATAAGTTGTAATACTACCTAGATGGAAAGGGGCTACTGTAGAAATATAAACAGTGTGCATCATTAATACAGAGTATAGGACAGCAAATTCTGGCTGAGGAAGCCTGAGAAGGCTTCCACGTGGAGAAGTTGATATTTGAGTTGGTCTTTAGAACATGAGCAAAAATTGTCCAAGGGAGGGAGATTGAGAAGGGTATCTTAAATAGAGATAAGAGTGTTTGCAAAGGCAAGGCATTGGGAAAGGGTCTGGCATGTCCAGAGCTGAGGTGGGAACATCTGACATAGGTGGAGGATGAGGTCAGGAATTTGACTTTTAAATAAGGGAGTGACACAGTCAGCTTTTACTTTTTAGGGAGGAAACTCTGGCAGCTACGACATGTCATAAACATGTAAAAACCATTCCTGGCATACCACTTGGAAAATAACTCTTATTTTAGTAAAATAAAATAAAAAACTATAGCCCTTAGTTCAGAAGACCCTGTAAGGTAACCCTCACCTTTGTTCCTTTTCTTCCTCGATGTCCATATCCATCCAAGCCAAGACGACCCTAAGAAAATGACACAAGATGAACGGTAGAGTCATTGAGATCAACACTTGGTTGATAATAGTATCTGAACCCTCGGATAAATCAACACTGCAAGGAGGTGGGAAAGAAAGTCTTGATGAAGGTTGGGAGACTAGGTTCATAGGATAAACACTGACATTTGGAGGAGGTAACAGTTTAAGACTCTAAAAGACCATGGTAGAAGGATGTTTTTGTGTTTTTATTTAACCCCTTCTGCAGCAAGGTTCTGCGCATCACCAAGATGATGCCATGGCTGTAGGAAGCCACATCACTGTACAGTTTCCCTTGGGCTAAACTTACTTTCCTTGTGGGACAAAGTATCAGTGGAAGAAACTCCAGAATTGGTAAATCTTTAGGGATAAAGACAGACTTTGGAGAAAAAGATTGGGATAGAGGCAATTTAATTGAGTGGTTAAATGTACAGACTATAAACCCAGACAGACCTGAATTTTCCAGTCCCAACACTGGTTGTATAAGTGATCCTGGGATAGTTACACAACCTCTATAAACTTCAGTTTCCTCATCTGTAAAATAGGAATAATATCATCTACATGGTATGGTTGTTGGGAAGATTAAGCGTGGAAAGTTCTTAGCACAATGCCAGATACAGAGAAAGTACTTAGTAAATGATAATTATTCTGCTGCTATTGGTGGCAGTAGAAGTAATGGTGTTGGCAGGAGGGTAGTAATGGTAGTGGTGTTGATGGTAGTAGTGATAGTGGTGGTAGCAATGGTGATGATAGTGGTAATAGTGATGATGATGATGGTGGTGATGGTGATGATGGTGACAGCAGTGACAGCAATGATTATGATGGTGATGGTGGGAAAAAATAAGATAAAAAAAGATTGCCAAAAATGAGTTCTTGGTGGGGAGAGGGTGTGAATGAGGTTCTCTATCCCACCTGCTCCTGTGGGAGGACAAGCAGAACCTCCCACATCTGCAACCTCAGAGACCCAAACTGTGTATTTTGGGGATGTCTCCCTCTGACAGACCTGAAAGGTCACCTTCAAGAAAGGTTTCCTAGCTTTGTCTGTCCCAGGGAGAAGTCAAGAGGCACAAGTTTTGTGTTTTTAATTAGGAGATTTTAATAAAGTCAAAGTATTAACTTCACCATCTGAATTTTCAGAGTGTAGATGAAGAACATTATTTGCCTCATATTCCCTTTGATACTAACTCTATTCTGCTCTTTCCCTTTCCACATTTAAATTCAAGCTTCTCAGGCCTGCTTTTGTTACCTTTCCTTGCCAACAAATATAATTTCAGTGCCAAATGTAGGAAAAAAACAAACCTGCAGATCTTTCCTAACTGTTGGTGAAAGCAATCTCGAAAATGGGGGCTGCAGGAAAGATAACATTACTCTGTACAACAAAGCTACCCCCTTAATTCCAATAAAGGAGTAAATTGAAAATAGTCATAAAATAAAAAACTTGCTCTCCTGTTCAAGGTGATGACTAAGGTAAAAATGTACTGCCCTGTCATCGAAAGTGTTATCTGTAGAAGTAAATCTTTTATGGTCGTTGGTGTCCAAAGATTATTTCTATGCTCCGGATAATCAAACCCTTACTCTTAAAAGTCTGCAGATCTGAGTGGCTGTCTTATTTGTTGCCCTGGAAAAAACGTTTCACTAAGCATCTCCGTATTCCTAAAAGACTCAATGCTTATAAATATCTTTGTCAAACAGATGAGAGTGATTGGCACTTCCTTCTTCAACATGTCAGAAGGCAAAATACATTCCAAGACATCTTTGGATTTGTAATTTATACAAGAAGTTTGAGAATCTTTGTATAAATTCTCAGCAGCTCCAGTGATCATGTCATCTTTGTAGCCCCAAGTTTAATTCATCAAGAATATTAGAATGTTATGTAAAACAAGAACAAATAACAAACAAGAAATTCAATCAAGAATTCAAAACAGAGAAACGAGACTTACAGGTTGCCCTCTTGGTCCTTGTCGACCCTGTGTGCCTCTTTCTCCTGCAACACCGAGCTCTCCCTGTATAACAAAGAGTAAAGGTGAAATTAATTTTCTTCTATGAGTTCATACAACTTCATGACATTTTCCTTAAAGAGTGTACAGTCATTCTTTTCAAGTCCTGGTACCATACCAGATAGTCTAAGGTAAATACCTTCCTCTAGGTTTCATTAAATATAGATAACTAACACAAAGAGTAGGAATTTTGCTACTGAAAATGAGCAAAACAAGGTATGAAATACAAATTATAGAATTTTATATCACTATGGCTTTTTCTAAATGAGGGTGTGTGAATTTATATTTGCAGTGAATCCATATGTACTGTGTTTCCCCGAAAATAAGACCTACCCATAAAACAAGCCCTAGCAGGATTTCTAAGCATTTGTGCAATATAAGCCCCACCCTGAAAATAAGACCTAGTGATGGGCGTGACTATGCAGTGTCTGCACAACCCATGCATTTTGTCACGGAGTGGTAAAGAAGAAGAGCAGCCCTTCTCATCTGCCCCATGAGAGCTCTATTGCTCGACATGAGAGATGGGGACCAATGGTTCTAAAGGAAATAGAGTCACAAGAAATTCAGGATGGAATTCGGGATTTGGAGAGTTATGATGATGTTCCAGAAGAAGACGACTTAACTATATTTGAATAAATGTAGATTGTTGTACCGTACTTAAAAAAAACAACACATCCCCTGAAAATAAGCCCTAGGGTGTCTTCTTGAGGAAAAATAAATATAAGACCCTGTCTTAGTTTTGGGCAAATACAGTATATCTATCTGTTGGTATGTTTTTGTCTATTGATATATGTGATCCATTTTTTCTATATGTCTGTCTATATGTCTTGCCTTCTCTGTACTTGTCTATCTAGCTAGGAGTAGGCAGTCAATAGCATCACCAACCATATCAGAAACGTGTGCTGGAAATGATTACATAAAGGAAGATGTGTATGAGAAAACCCAAAGGGCTCCCCCAAGTTGCACTCAAGAGAGTGTTCTCTGATTTACCTTCATTCCTCTTGGTCCATCTTTTCCTTTCGAACCTTTTGGCCCTGGAGGCCCAGGATTCCCCTGTGACAAGACCACAGCTGAAATAACCACTAGGGCCACAAAATTAACTGGTTGACTCCTACTATTATTGAAATGGTCTAGAACTGGTAATATACTCATAAATCACCTTAGAGATGTAAGCTTAGCCTTTAATGTCTAATACCATTAATTAATTCTATCCTTCAACATACAAAATGCATAATATACACATTTAAACTCTGGGCTGGGGGTTTGGGGCATGGGGGGAAGGTGTTCTGTATGAGAGGCCACATCTACCACATACTGAGAATTGAAGGAATCATCTGTATGTCTCAGGGTGAAACATGACTTGATTAACAGATCAGGAAGACAAAAACCTGGAGTTTTACCCACTCCAAATAAAAATTTTTTTCAACTGAGATTGCAAATAATACAATCAGTTAGTTATAAGGCTGGATTCTTCCTGACCACAGGAGAGAATGAGGATGGTTTTGGCCATCCTGGAGCCACTATTTTGAGTCTCCAGATAAAGACTCTCCTTCCTGACTCTAGTCATGCTGTTGTCAAATAAGCCATCTCAAATGCTGCCTTCCCTCCTCTGGAAGCCACTCTGATCATCTGTCTCAATCCGTCTGACCCTTCTACAAACCACCAGGATACTAGGTAGGGAGTAGAATAGGCACTAGAAAGACCTAAGTTAGAGGCCAGGTCAGGCAATGAATACCTGGATGACGAGTCATTTAATTTCCCTGGGCCTCAGTTTCCTTACCTATAAAATTGGAATAGTAATGCTTCCTTATATATTTGGGAGGAGTAGATTAGTTATTTATACCTTTTTGTGGTACTATTGTTTTATCTTGTACTATAGGTAAATATGAGCTTGTATTACATACCTTTGAGGTTTAAACCCACATCTCATTTGTCACTACATTCCCAAAATATATGTAGGGTAGAAGGAGGTACATAGCTGATGATCAATGTCTACTGCATCAGATTAGCTTTTCTAGAAATTCCTGATATTCACAGATCCCAGAACAAACAGTATCGCTTTATGTTATTTGTTCAGGAACACTCAGGGGTATGAATTGGCCGTTGTTAATGAGCAGCAGTGTTGTAGCTGCTAGTTTTTCAAACATACCTGAGCACCCAGTGAGCCTTTTTGCCCAAAAGTTCCCGGCAGTCCTTCCCTTCCTCTTGGTCCCTGCTCCAAAAATGAAATTAAAATTTAACCAATTCTTCCAGAGCATTTATATTCCACGCAACCACAAAATCACCATGGATGCTGATGGAAGCACAAGTTAAGGTACCCTGACCCATCACTGTTTCATTTCTCAAACGTTAATCGGGTAGCTCCTGCACTCACTCCAAACTCACTCTATTTGAAGCACAGGGTGTGAGTTCTCAGCATCTATATTTTTAGCAATCTCTCCAGTTGAATCTGATGAACACTGAAGTTTGAGAACATTGTTTTTATATTTTAATGCACTCAACTAATTTTAAATCCTAAAAGGGGGGTGAGAGGGTAGCTAGAATATTGCTCTCCATTGAAAAAAATCACCTTTTTCCTTATACACACAAGGGCTGAGGAAAACAGATTGTGTTTTTTATTTGATCAAGAACTGAAGTTGCATTTAGGTGTTTTAATCTCAGTGACTACTTTGTTGGGAGTTGCTCATTTCCTCTCCAGTCCATTTTCCTTTATTGACTTCTGACACTTTCATTTTTTCTTTTCCCAGCTTTTCTGAGAAACACTTTACTATTAGAAGCATTGATCATGGCTTCTATTTTCCTGGTTGAGGTCTTGACTATCATCTATTTAAATAGCCCGTCATACCCACGTGCCAGTCGGAAGGCGAGAATTAAGAAGAGATTTCATTGAATATCTTGCCCATGGTTCCCTGCATGACTTGCTTCCCTTTCACCCAGCAGTACAATAAAGTGGAAGTACGGGAGAAAGAGGGGACACAGCAATGGTGGGAGGTCCAAATTTGAATTAAGCCAGTGATCAAAGAGGGAAATAGATATATCTTGTAGTTGTTTCTCCCCAAGTTCAAATACTATTTTCCATCATAAAATAAATACAGTCTCTAATTATACTGTGATTACCCATTTCTTTCTTTAGTATCTTTGCCAAGTTTAAAAACAGCAGAAACCTCTGAAATTACCGTCTAACACTCATAGAATTTTTAATTATGGAGAATGATTCTATGTTAGCAAAATTTTTTGTTTTAAAGTTCTTCATTTGAGGATACTTATAAATAATTTGGTTTTTAAAAGCAAGATATATAAAGTGTTCTAGAAGAGCTTATAGAAATGTCAGCTTTGGGTGATGCTTAGAGGATTCCAAAAGAACTCCTTGGAAGTTTATATTTCCAGTTATCACTTGATAATAACAACATCCCACTGGACAGAACTCCTCGAGGGCAGGACCCCTTGCCTTAATGGTCTGAATGTTCCATGTCTATTAGCAGGGTGCCCGGAGCATAATAGACACTCAGTAAACACTTCGATTTCTCCTGCCAGATTGAATACAATTTTAACAAATTAATATTTGAGTAATTTGAATATGCAGCTTCAGAGGCAGTAATCAAGAACATAGATTTTATAACTAGACTGCCTGGCTTTGAATCCCAACTTTATCACTTCATAGCTGTATGACCTTGGCCAATTTACCTAACTTCTCCATCCCCTCTCCATTTCTCCTCTGTCAAATGAGGATAATCTTTTTAAAAACCCACTGAAGAATTAAATGAGTTAATATAAGTGCTCCGGGTAGTATCTAGGTGACAGTGGTCAATAAATATTAGCTATCTGGGTTTAACTTTCCCAGAGGAGGGGCTATATAGTTTGCTTTGGGATGCCTTGGAAAGGAAGTATCCAAGGCCATTCTGATTTATGTTAAATTCTTATGAAACAACGAGGTTAAAATTTCAAACAAATATCCTTCAGCACTAAAACCGAGTTCCGGGACACAACCTGTGAGCCTGGAGACCCATGCCGTCCTTGGTAACCTCGTTCACCAGACTCTCCAAGCACACCCTGTCAAAATGAACAAAACTTAGAGTGAGTGCAGTTCACCAGGCACCTTTAGTGCTCCTGTTGAAGACATCCTTCCCTGTAAGATGTCACTTAAAGCTGCAAGAGAAAGATTCAAACAAGATTTGACTGGTTGTGATCAATCCTCTCAGAAAATGGAGTTGGAAGGGAAAGGTGAGTGCTTCCATTTACGTTGGAAAAATGCAAGACCAGATTCTTACAGCCTTTTCCAGTCTTTGCACATCTCCTTCCAACATCTTAGCTAGTGATGTAAACAAAAATATTTTGTTTAAATAACCCCAACTGCTATTTGTATGATAACTGGTTCCTAAAAGCACAGACCTTCCTTTTAAGGCATATGGGCTAAATGCTCAAAGGTGTTAAGGACCCTTATCCCATGCAAGGAAACTCAGAGCATTGAATACAGCAACAAACATGGCACTCTGAAACAAAGGCACACAATGCACATGGAATGATAACAGAGAACTGGCCTTAAGACTCCAAAGATCCTTACAGCACTAAGCTACCTCTCTAGGCAAAGGGCAA
>VBSM01001681.1:6456520-6499142 GCA_008086735.1 Cheirogaleus medius
CAATATTTGTACCCCCATTACAAGATGGAATAAAAAAAAATAATAAAAATAAAATAAAATAAAATGACTCATTCAACAACTGATTTAATTTTTCCACCTAATTAATATTTTTATTCTATAGAGAAGATACATTTTCAAAGATTGAGGATAATACCCACTTTATGAATTATTCTGCCTTCTTTTGCATGTTGCTGACATGTTGACTAGCTCACTAATTATTCCCAGATGTGCAAAGAGCAAAAACTTCAAACTCAGAACTAATCAATATGTGGATCAATTACTTGTACTTCTTAAGTTTTTAAAACTATCCAGCACTTCTATTGAACATTCCTGCTATATTATTCTGCTTTTCAAGAACTGATTTCTGAAGTTGCAAATATGAACCAGGTTTTTAAAAGAATGTAGCTAGAAATTTTGAACCAGGTTGTAAAACGTTGTCTAATGTGTATATCATATCAGTGACATTCATAGTGCAATATTTATGAGAATAATGTGGCTATATATAGCAAAGTTCAGACTCTTTTATTATAACTCCACTCTTATACATTTATATTACAGAAATAATTTCAGCAAAACAATAGCAAGAACAAAACAAAAAACCATAATAAAGTTTCTCTTCATACCACTGACCATGATATTTAATAAAATAGAAATTACCTACATGTCTGAAAGAAGAATAGTTTAGTAAATAATGGTACTTCAATAGAGTGTAAGATAATGTATTAAAATGATAATAGGAAGATTAGGCAACAAAAAGCAGAATAAAGACATCTGCACCCGAATGTTTATGGCAGCACAATTCACTATTGCAAAGATGTGGAAACAACCCAAGTGCCCGTCAATTCATGAGTGGATTATTAAAATTTGGTATATGTATACAATGGAATATTACTTAATTATAAGATGTGTGTTTCTGTGCATTAAAAATAATTTAAAGGCCAGGCGTAGTAGCTCACGCCTGTAATCCTAGCACTTTGGGAGGCTGAGGTGGGCGGATCGCTCAAGGTCAGGAGTTCGAGACCAGCCTAAGCAAGAGCGAGATCCCGTCTCCACTAAAAATAGAAAGAAATTAATTGGCCAACTAAAAATATATAGAAAAAATTAGCCGGGCATGGTGGTGCATGCCTGTATTCCCAGCTACTCAGGAGGCTGAGGCAGAAGGATTGCTTGAGCCCAGGAGTTTGAGGTTGCTGTGAGCTAGGCTGAAGCCACGGCACTTTAGCCAGGGCAACAGAGCCAGACTCTGTCTCAAAAAAAAAAAAAAAAAAAAAAAAAAAAAAAAAAAAAAAAAATACAATGCTGAGAGGTGCTTTTGGTTTGACCTAAAAACAATTTCAGTGAGTCTTCACATCTTTAGTCTACTTAAGTTTCTCTGGCCTAGGAGGAAAATAAAGTTATACTTTATTTCGAAAAGTAAAAATAAAGAAAAAGAAAGAAAGAAAGAAATGACAGTGATCTAGCACTTCTTATATTTTCCTGGATAAAGCTTGAGCCCATCCTCCAAAGTGAGGTATCCCAAGAATGGAATAGGCTCCACATATACTTGCCATCAAATTGGCACTATGGTGCTCACACACTAGTAATATTCTCCTGGGATTAGGGGATTGAGGGTAGGGTAAACTCACAACTAATGGATGCAGTGAGCATTGTAGGGGGGGAAAAGGCACACCTCAAATCATGGTTTGAGTGTGGCAAAGTCATAACATATAACCAAAATATTTGTACCCCCATAATATCCTGAAATAAATAAATAAACAAATAAATAAATAAAATGGTATATACATTGTGATAATCCTTTATTTTTAATACAAGTATAGGGAACACACAAACATTAAAATTATTGCAGAAAGATGGTGGGTTTATGGACATTTAAAAAAATTAATAACATTCTTAATTTTATCATAAACAACAAATTTGAAGTCTTGCCTTATTGCCAAAAAATCTATGCATTGATTTGTTTGTCATAAATGCAATCTTTTCTATACCTAAAATTTTATTTAGAATTCCATTTTATTAGACATCTTGCAAAAGCCAGCAGATCTAATTTTATAGACAATAATGTAACAAGTTTTCTTTCTTTTTTTTTGAGACAGTCTCACTCTATTGCCCAGGCTAGAGAGCAGTGGCATCATCATAGCCCACTGCAACCTCAAACTCTGGGGCTCAAACAATCCTCCTGCCTCAGCTTCCCAAGTAGCTGGGACTACAGGGATGTACCATCATGCCCAGCTAATTTTTTTTTTTTTTTTAATTTTAAAGATGAGATCTCACTATGTTGCTCAGGCTGGTCTTGTATTCCTGGCCTTAAGCCATTCTCTCACCTCAGCCTCTCAAAATGCTAGGATTATAAGCATGAGCCACCATGCCCAGTCAGGACACATTTTCCCAAGGTCAAGGGAATGCTGTAATTTGGAGTTCAGCGTGTCTGTAACCTATATTCTTCTAGTAGGTCTGGCTGATCTTTAGCAAGTTACAGCCTCAGAACATGACCAGTGTTCCAACATTCAGCCAACTAGCAAATCACTGACATGGTAGATAAACCCAGTTCAACCTCAAGCCCATAAATATTTATGATCTTATCTCTTATTTAAAAAATCAAAACTTGAATAGGAATAAGAGTAAACCCCTATAGGGACTCAGCAGGATTACAATATATCAAAGAGAGAGGCTTCCAATTAAATATGCTAGTTTGCACACATTTCTCTCTGCTCCCAGGATGAGAGGATGCTGTTCCAAAATCTGCCCCGATAAGAACATGGCAGAGGCTCAAAGAGTAATCATTCTGGAGAAGAATGGAAGGACAGAGGGCTCAGGAGGGATGAATCCAAGAAAAATAATCCTCAGGTCTTTGAATATATTGTCAGGTTATCATTTCTGTCAAAAAGCTTTGTGATTCATTAGTAATAGGCACATAGAACACATAATAAATGGGGGAAACGGTGATTCAAGGAAAACAAAAGTTATAAAGCTATAAATGATATTTACCTAGCCATCCTATGGGCAATAAATTGATTTGACCAAAAGTGGAGAAAATAAGTATATTGCAAGGATGGGTTTGGGGGGAGTGTATGGAGAAGGAGGTGGAGAGGGTAAGAAAGTTAAATCCTCGTCGTCCATAGTAAGAAAGCAGTAAAAAAACCAAGATAAGTCCATCTCATTTCTCCTCCATCCTAAATCTTGAAAATGCTAGAAAAAAAATACCAGCAGGACATGATCAGACAATGTCAGAGAAAGGCCTACATATTTTTTACAAAAATTTCAAAAAGCATCATGATTTCTGGAATCTGACATTGGATTTGAATCCTGTCTCCACCAATTATTGGCTACAGGCACATCACTTTTCTAAATTTATATTTCCTCTCTTATCCATAAGAAAGTGACCAGTGATGTTCACAACTCCTGAAGGAGTTGTAGACAGGCTTCCATGTCTACATGTAAATAAATGTCTCAGGCAGTGCCTGGTACTAGATAAATGCTTGATAACATAAAGTCCCTTCTCTTCAGTAGAAGAAAATAAAAAAATTAACTTAATTAAATTTTTAAAAAATAAGGATTCCCCAGAGATATCCCCCATCCCACTATCAAACCATACCATTTCTCCTTCGGAAATGGCAAGAGCTCAACCTCTTTCTTTCACTTAGACTTATTAGATTATCCATAGGAATCCCACCTCTTTAAATGGAAAAATTGTTACATCAGAAGTGAAAGCCCTTCTCTACAAGATTAGCTTCTTTTCAATCTAAATAAAATATTATAGAAGCTTAAGGAGAAGGCAGAGAACCATATAAAAAGATCTCCATGGAAACTTCCCAGTGTTCCTCATTCAACCTCAGACAACCCAACCAGCATTCCCCTTGACCTCAGAGAAAACTATTTAAAGTAGCCATAAAAAATAGAGAAACGGGACTAAATTAAACATAAAAAGCATCTGCACAACCAAGGAAACAATCAACAAGTGAAGAGAAAACTTGTTGAATGGGAAAAAATATGTGCAAACTATTCATCCAACAAGAAACTAATATTCAGAATATACAAAGAACTCAAACAACTCAACAGCAAAAACAAAAACAAAAACCATTAAAAAGTGGGAAAAGATCTTGAAAAGACATTTCTCAAAAGAAGAAATATGAATGGCCAACAGATATATGAAAAATTGTTCAATGTCCCTAGTCATCAGGGAAATGCATATCAAAACCTCAATGAGATATCATGTCATGCCAGTTAAAATGGCTTTTATCAAAAAGACAGGCAACAACAAATGCTGGTGAGGATGCAGAGAAAGCAGAACTCTTGTACACTGTTGGTGAGAATATAAATTAGTACAGCCATTATGGAAAATAGTAGAGAGATTTCTCAAAAAAACTAAAAATAGAACTACCACATGATCCACAATCCCAATACTGGGTATTGGGTATTTATACAAAGGAAAGGAAATCAGTTTATCAAAGGGACAGCAAACATATGGAATCAACCTACATGTCCATTAGTGGATGAACAGATAAAGAAAATGTGGTATATATTCACAATGGAATACTATTCAGCCATAAAATAGAATGAAGTCCTGTCATTTGCAGCAACATGAATGGAACTGGAGGTCATTATGTTAAGTGAAGTAAGCCAGGCTCAGAAAGACAAATAGTGTATGTTCTCATTCATACGTAGAAGCTTAAAAACTTGATCTTATGGAGGTAGAGAGTAGAATGGTGGTTACCAGAGGATCCGGGAAGGGGTGGGAGGATGAACATAAGTAAATGGGCACAAACATACAGTCAGATAGAAGGAATAGGTTCTAATGTTTAATAGCACAGTAGGGTGACTATAGTTAACAACATTATATTGTACATTTCAAAACAGCTAGAAGAGATTTGAAATGTTCCCAACACATAGAAATGATAAATGTTTGAGGGGACAGATAACCTAAATATCCTGACTTGACCATTACACATTCTATGTGTATATCAAAATATCACATGTACCCCATAAATATGTACAAATCTCATGTATCAATAAAAAATAAATAAAAATAAAGTAGCCATATATGTGGAACAAAGAGTAACTCTTTCCAGAAAGCACTGACCTTTAACCCTGGCGAACCTCGTCTTCCTCGTGATCCCTAAGAATAAAGGAAAACAGAGACCTTAGAGAAAGAAACAAACCAATTTTCACTCCAATCTCCCTTCCTCTTCCACAAAGGCAGGGGAAATATGTCCACCTAGCAGTTACACCTACCTGAGGGCCGCCATTTCCAGTTTCCCCCTGAGGGCCATCGAAACTAGAACTTCCCTGAAAAGTGAGAGATAAAGGGAAGATCAGTTTAGATGCCATACTCTTCTGAATTTTTTTCTCTAAACTTGTACGATCCAACACAGAAGCCACTAGCAACACATAGCTGCTAAATTTGAATCAACTAAAATAAAATTAAATGAAAAATTTAGTTTCTCAGTTACACTGGCCACATTCCAAGTGTTCAATAACTATGTGCGGCTAGTGGCTACCAGATTGGACAGTGCACAGATATAGAATATTTCCATGACCTCAGAATGTTCTAATGTATAGCACTCCTCAAGAAGCAAATGACACTAAATTCTGATATTTCAAAATATCATTGTTGTAGGCATCTTTCCCCAAAGATTGTTCCTTTGACGATTTCTCAGGGTTCACCATGCTGGGCCAACAGTCACACATAGCCTCCAACAAGCTATGGTTAATACTTGAAACCACTGGCATTTCCCTTTCTTCCTGTGTCATTTAGGGTCCTGAGTGGCAGATAGAAAGAGAGGGTAGAAAAGTGTATGGCTACACACATGGGGTGAACATTACATGCTGATGAAGACAGAGGGAGAGGTTATATAGCCAAAATGAGAAAATTTTCTAGTGCTTTCACCTCTTTAGGGTCAGAATTGGGAAAATAAGTAGTGTCCAGAGAAAGAATGAGTGCATCTTTTAAGAGAAACATAAGCCATATGGGACCTCAAGTAGGGCTACTTTAGACAATTACTTAGTGAAGTTACATGCTAACTCAACAGGAATACACAAATTGGAAAAGAATGTGAAATACAGAAACAAAAACGTGTTGTGCAAAGCTGTTCATCCAACTGTTATTCATAATAGATTAAATTCTGAAAAAATGTGAGGGAAGTGTTCATCAAATTATGGTAGAAACACCTACTGAAATAAAGAAAAACTCATGTTTTTCAAAATTTTATAAAGTAGATAAAAGTTTGTGCTATGATGACAAACATGTTTAGCCTGAATCTAGTTATAGGGGAACAATCAGACAAATCCCAATTGAGGGATATTTTGCAAAATAACTGGTCTGGAATGGTACTGTCATGTAAACAAGCAAACAACTGGGCATCTGTGGTAATTAAAGGATACTAAAGAGGCAGGACAACTATTAATAAAGGCACTGCATAATCCTTAATTGATTCCTGGAATAACAACAACAACAACAACAACAAAACAGCCATGGAAGACATTAATGAGGTGTTATATACTGAATGTGTCCCATCCAAAATTCAGATGTTGAAATCTCACCCCCCAACGTGGTGGTATTAGAAGGTGGGGCCTTTTAGAGGTGATTTAGGTCATAAGGGTGGAACCCCCATAATGAGTTTAGTGCCCTTATAAAAGAGGCCTGAGGGAGCTCTCTAGGTCTCCTGCCATGTGAGGCTACAGCCACGAAGATGGCCATCTGTGAACCAGGAAGCAGGATCTCACTAGACACCAAATCTTCCAGGGTCTTGATATTAGATTTCCCATTCTCTAAAACTGTGAGAAATAATGTTTCCATTAAGCTACCCAGTTTACTGTATTCTGTTACAGTAGCCCAAACTACCTAAGACATGGGACAAGTGGGAAAATTTGAATATGGGCTGTATATTAGAAAATATTATTGAATAAATATTAAATTTCTTGAGTGTGATGATTATATTGTGCTTATATAGAAGAATATCCTTTTTCTTAAAATATATTTGTCAAATATTTAGAGGTAAAGTGTCATGATGCATTTAATTAATCCTCAAATGGCTCAGCAAAACACACACACACATGTGTGCATATATACCTATGTATATATAGAGAGAGATATAAAGCAAATATGGCTAAATGACAACAACTGGTGTTAATTCTTACAACTACAACTTTTTTCTGTACCTTTAAAATTTTTCAAAATAAAAAGTTAGGGTAAAATGTAATATAGGTTCATCATGGACTATTCAACAATTCAGAGAATAAAGTTAAGGGAAAGAAACATATAATTCTAGTGATATAGATGGATATATTCTACAAATTTGGACTCACATCTGAGTATAGTGTTTTGCAACCCACTTTTTTCCCTTAATATTACATCATGAATGTTTTCCATATCATGACATAGTCTTCTACACTATGCTACATGGCTAATATTATTCCATTATTTAAATGTCATACTGTTTGTGTAAAAAATCCCTTATTATTAGACATTTAAAAAATCACTGCAATGACAATCCTAGTAGCTAAATCTTTGTGTTGCTCCATGATTATGTTGCTCTAGATAAATTTCTAGAACTAAAAAGGCTAAATCAAAGAACATACACAGACTCGGTGGCCTACACAACAGGCCTTGCCCTTTCCTTCTTGCTAAGAAAATCCCAATTTTCTTTGGGACAACAACATACCCAGCTCCAAGGGATAGATTACAACATGCCTAAGCCAATTGCAGAGATCCCGTTTCCTCTTGTCAGCAACTTGCTTTCTCTGGATCTCTCGAAATAGGGAAAGGGCAGGTAAGGAACACAGAACCCAGTTTTGGTTAATGAGCTATAAAGAGAATATTTCTGGGAGTGCTTTGATGAAAATAAGGCCCCTTCCTTCTAGCATTTTATATAAAGGTGAAGACAAAATGCTTAGAGCTGCCAAGCCTAAGAGACAAAGCTAACACACTGCAGATGTCAGTGTGGAAGGAAAGGTACCGGGTCCCTGATGACGTCATAGAGTCTCTATGGCATCATGAGCTGGTGTGTCAAATCTGTAATCACCAATCCCTGGGTTATTGGCCAAACACTGCTAGTCAGGCTTTCTGTCGCTTGTGTATTAAAAAAAACAAAATCAAAATCAAAAAACAGCAGTGCTAACTGATGTATGTTGCCAATAGGCCATAGCCTTCCAAAAAGGTTGTAGTGGGTTTTGTTCTCCCCAGAAATGTTGCTTTCACCCTTCTGACTGGCATGACTGGCTCTCCACTCCTTCCCCAAAACTAGGTATATAATAAAGTTTCTCTGCTTGGTTGGAAAGACTGCTTCATCAGGGAACCGTCTCACCAGAATTGCAACATCAAATCTGCTCTTTGGTTCATCTCAGAAGTAATACTAAGAAGACGTTGCCCCCAGCATCCACTGGCTGCAGGCTTGTGTAGCTAGTGGGAGTGATTTCTGTTATCCAAGTCTATTAAAAAGATATTTAGTCGGCACCCTTTTTCGGCCCAGCATAGGAATAGAAACCATGAGGAACACAAATGTGATATGATACGGCACTGCCCCAGAGGGTTACAGTCTTTCTTTGAACATACAATTCAGGGATCTGATATTCAAGGTTAACCCTTGGCTAAAGTCAGCAGTGGAGAGCTGGGAAAGCTGGGAACACATGGCTCTCACTGTGGCTGTGCCGCTGCGATGGGCATGGCACTGGACAGTTTGCTAGAGGCCTGGGTTCCTGCCCAGCAGTGAAACCTTGAGCAAACCTTGGAACCAAGCTCAGTTTATACACAGATCTTGACCTTTCTTTCCATGACAGCCACTAACTCATGGAAGCTTTGAAACACTTTCTCTAATCTTCCCACCTTACAGATGAGGAAACTGGGCGCCAGTAGGTAAAGGGTTACTTCCCTGCTCTTCTCAAGGCTCAATCTCACAGCCGATTGATTGGCTGTTCGCGGGGCTCTCTGATCCCAACTCATAGTAGGAGGAACCCTCTCAAGGGGGTTTGTCCAAAACAACTGTAATTAATAGCAGGGTGAGAGATTCTTGCAGGAAGTCATGATGATTTTCTCACACATCTACATAATAATGATCTCGTTACAGACTGGATTTAACTCAGGACCTGTGCATATATAAAAGGGATACTAGCTAGCCACAATCTAGAGAGGCGAGCCAATGTCTTATTTTGTCAAAGGATAAAAATTTAGAGTTTGAGGTAAATAGAGGTTCCTCTCCAGTTGCAAACATTTTGCTACATAGACCTCATTCCTAGAAACTAGAAATAATGAGATATGAGGACTAAAGCACTTGGGTTATTTTAGTCATTTTTTAGAATCATATATTTTAATATCTGAGACATAAAAATATAAAAATGGCTTCCAAGAAGTTAATATCTGTCAAGTTAATTCTTTTTCCTTCTATAACAACGCTTCTAGTCTTCGGAAGTAGAAAATGGCTGATACCCAATTCACTTTGATTAGCACTGGCTGTGATGGAAACAAGCCAGCAGTGTAATGACCCTGAGCTTTCAAATCAATATATCATTAAAAAAAATTGGAGAATTTGGAAACTGGAAATATCTTAGGCATCATAGAGTCTGATGCATTCATTTTGGAGAGGAGGAAACCAAGGACAAAAGAGGTAAAGTAACTTGTATTACTAGTGTTGTGGAAGATAGGATTTGTATAGAAAAAAAAAACTGAGATAAGGATGCAAGGGCAAGGATGTATATGGGAACTAGCGTTCAGAGCTCCCATCTCCATGGACAATGGGTTCCCACAGGTTTGCGCTCTGGTTTTCTGTGCTGATCCAACCAGAATGCCCAAGTCTTCTGCACGAGCTAGCATCTGTTCCCAGGTGTGCCAGTCTCCCCAAGAGAACAGGAACCATCTTACCCAATGCCCATGCCTTCCTTTTTCTCCCTTAGGGCCTTGGATGTAACTATCACTTCCAGGATCCCCCTGAGAAAATAAAAGGTTGATTACTCCAAATGGAAAACAAAGTAAAGAAAAGACATTATAGGAAGAATGATTTTTAAAAAAGAAAGGCACAACCAAAGTGGACCCCTTTTTATTGTCTGGACCTGTTCAACAATCCTAGATACTCAATGCAATTAAAATTCCAACCTCTGCAAGAACCCCACTTTTCCAAAAGACGAATTTTCTCCTCATATCTCTTATTCGTTGCAATACAAAGATAGGCTGAACAGATGCCTTATTAATGAATACTTAATTGCGCTTTGCCTTTGTGCCACAAGCAAATGGTTCTCAAGTCCTTGAAGTTAAAGCAGCAGAAGTCCCCCAACATTACTCACAGGATCTCCCCTTAACCCAGGCTCTCCACGCTCTCCAGGCTGTCCTGGCAGTCCCGGCAAGCCCTTAAATCACAAAGAAAAACGTGTCACTTTTTAACATCACCTGTTGCCTAAAGGGAAGAGAACAGTAAGAGGGAAATTAAGAATCAAATTAAAAGAGTGACCTAGTACCCGAATTTTAGAGCATTCGCTGCCAAAGAGGTGAGGTTGAAAGGTAGAAAAGAATGTGCCTCTATTGGCTATCTGCCACATGCCTGGCCCTATATGCGTATTATCTCACTTAACCTTCATAACTCAGGAATTAACCCTTTGCGCATGTGGGACCTGAGCTCCGGGAAGTTGGACCTAGGTCTCTGTACTGTCAAATCCCTTGATCTTTCCACCCCTCCTTGATGCTCCACCCAGAAACACATGAAACAATAAAAGGGTGGGGGGCTTTCTCCATCAGGAGTGTGGGCAGCAGTAGCAGAGCAAGATTTCATGAAAAAGAGGAGAAAGAAGAGAAAAATGTTCCCAGAGCTCCTGATTGTGATTGCTGCAAATGGGGAACCAGAGAGGTGAAGAAACTTGCCATAGGACTATGACATGATAAGTGTATGACTGTCTCCCTTAAAACCTGCCATGATCAGTGCATCCCTCTGCAGCAGGTCCACAGAGTGGGGGGAGTCCCCACCCCAGGTACCTCCTTCAGATGATGTCACATGCCTGGCTCTGCAGGGGATGCATGATGAAGATAGGCTCACTGTTCTGGATCTCAGGCACAAAGGAAATGGAATGTTCCCTAGGCTCCAAAAGAAGCCACCTCATAATCTTACTTGAGACTTCTCCTTACCTCTCTCCTGGCCTAATATAATGGTAAAAAGGGAGATAGATAATTCTAAATTCCAATCCTGCTGTTTAATTTACTAAACAGGCAAATTTCTTTCGCTTCTCTAAGACTCCATTTTCTTATTTGTGAAACAGATGTACCTATTTCATAGGAGCATTGCCCCAGGAATTAAATAAAATAATAAATTTAAATACTCAGGATAGAGTCTACATGAGGTTCTTATTATGATTTGCCCTACTTTGAGTCCCTCCTTTTTCTAATACAGACACTTGGCTTCCAGAGTAATCTTCCAAAACTGTAGCTTCAAATATGTATCATCTCCCTTGCCTAGAACCCTTCACTAGCCCTTGATCACACAATAGAAAAAAACAAAACTCCTAAATGTGGCATTAAGTTGACTCCAACTTGCCCTTCCAGACTTTGTTCCCACTCTTTATACTTTGTATTTTATCCTCTACTCCTGTTAAATTGGAATCCTTGCTTTTCCAAAGGTACCCTGAGTTTTTCTAACTCTAAGCTTTTCCTTTTACCTTTTCCTTAAGCTGGAATACCCCGTGTCTCTCTCCTATTCTCTCTCACAGAGATCAGAGTGCAAACTGTCCTGATTTCCTATGTTCCCTGGAATGCCAGAGTCCTCCCCACCCTTTGGCACCTGCTCAAATGCCACAGAGCCTTAATATATAAGGCTGTTCTCTTGCCCCCTTCTCTCCTTCCTCCTCACCTGATTGTTACTCATCCTTTAAATTTAATCCCACCTTCACTTCCTCAATGAATACTTTATGACTGCACAGGCTGGATAAGCCCCCCTGTCATTTCCTTCTCCGTGTGCTTATCTCAGCAGTAAGCTTACATGTACTTCCACAATTATTTCATTCATGTCTGTCTTTTCCCACAGAGGCCAATCCTAAGATATAACGCCCATGCCTGTTTTGTTGAGAATGTTCCATCATTCCAGAATGATGCCTGGATTATAACATATGCCTAATAAATTTTGCTGATTAATCAAACAAAGAAAAGCCACCCTATTTTAGTTTCCTCTCCAAGTCACTGTGCTCCCATTGATTCCTTATTTGCACCATTCTTACATCACTTATTTTACCCTATCCTGTATTATAGTTCTTCCTGTGCCATTTTGATGTTCTGCACCAGCCAATAAGCTCTTTTTTGGTCAGAGTCATGACTTACATATCTGTGAACCCTTTGTTGTGTCTAGAAAATGTCCCACAAGGAGAAGGCAGTTGATAGGTGTTCACTAAATTTTGTAAAATTCTACCAAAACTGAAAACCCTCCAGTGTTAAGGCAGTGTAGTGTCCTCCACCTTCTCTGAAATCTGATCCACAAACTTCAGATTTGAGATTGAACCTCAATAAAGAGCCATGTCTTCAGACTCTCGCTGTTCCACTTATCAGGAAATCAGTCTACACCATTAATTATGCATCCTTGGAGTAAAAGCATTACTCTAACCCCTTGAGGAGTACAAAGAAGCATAAGTACATAAATTTCACCCCCTTGTCTAATCTTATCAATCAACAGGAGTTGATTATGGTACTGTGTTGAACTGGATCCTTCAGCCAGATCTTTGTTTGATTAATCAGCAAAATTTATTAGGCATATGTTATAATCATATGCTGGACCCCATAATTGATTAGTGATGTCTGCCATGGACATAGGAAGAGAGAGTTGCAGTACATTTGCCAGGTATCTGCCATCCCTCAAATAGAAACAGAATTACCAGCATGAGGCAGTGTGTATTCACTGTCAAGCAGATAGTACAAATAATGTAAGTTGTAAAGATGTAGAGAGGGAAGAGATCACTACAGGCTGACATAGTCAGGAAGCCATGATGAAGAAGAAAGAAAGGAGTGGGACATTGAAGAAAAGGTGATATTCAGATTAATCACTGGAGAGGAAAGCAGGGAAGGCATTCCAGGAGGGACACCTGGCATGAGAAAAGACACAGAGGTGTACTTGCACAAGGAATGCTCAGGGGACAATGAGTAGTATGATTTGACCATGAAGGACACTTCTTGACCAAGATTGGTGAAGAATGTGGGTGAAAGGCCTTGGGTGTAAGACTAAATCACTGCTGACAGGGAGCTATGGAAAGCTTGTGAGATAGGGAGCGGCATGATCACTGTTGTAAAGGGCAAAAAGTTAAGTCACAAGATTAATATTACTCATTTCACCATCTAACGAGTCAGATCTTAAATAAAGCTTCCAAATAGTCATCTAACATTGATTGTCCTTTAACTCTCAATCTAGTTTTTAAACCACTAGATGATTCTTTCTCACAGTCTAAAAATAAACTGTCCATGTCAGGTTATTCAGTAGAAAAATGAGAGAAGAATATTCTCATTCTTTACCTGATTTCCCCTATTTCCTTTTTCTCCAGATGACCCTGGAACTCCATGACTACCCTAGAAAAATAAGAATAAATATACAAAGAATCTTTCTTATATTTGTCACACCAATAATTTTTTCAGGTAGTTTCACATTTTAGCCAAGAGAAGAAACTTTCTTTGCCACTCCATTTCTAACAATGTGACAAACTAGATGTCCTGAAAAACCATCCTGCTAAAAATTAATTTAAAATTCCAGATAAATTAATATATTTTTATATACATTAATGAACTGAAAAAGAAAAGGAGAAATCTTTATGGTTCCAAATAAAGAGGAAGTAGAAATCCAGAGAGGTAATAGCACTTGATTGTCCAGAGGGCTTCTTATAATCACTGCATGTGTGTGTGTGTGTGTGTGTGGTATGAAAAACCTCAAGCTGACAATTTATTTTAAAGTAGTCCCAGGAGATAGTGCCACTAGAAACATGGAGGAAGCAAATAACCTCAACCCAGGACTTAAGGACTTTTCATAGATAAAGTTCCATCAAAAATGAGTTTAAATCAAAAGTCACAACACACATGAAGGAGACACCATGAAGGAAAAGGCAGCAGAAAGGAAAGACAACAAAAGCAGACCCACAATGACTTCAAATATGGGAATTATCATACACTGAATATAAAATAAATATATTTAATATGTTTAAATAAGTAAAATAGAATGAGTACAATAACACACAACTATGAAAAGAGATCAAGTAGATTTGAAAAAGAATCAAATAGAACTCCTTGAAGTGAAAAATATAACAATTGAAATCAGAAATTCAATTGGCAGATTAAACAGCATACTAAACACAAGTAAAGTGAGAATTAGTGAGCTAGAAGCTGAAGAAATTATACAGAATCCAGCACAGAATGACTATATATATATATATATATATATATATATGTTAAAGAAAGGTTAAGAGACATTGGGAACACAAGGAGAAGTTTTCACATTGTATTTCCATAAAGAGTTAATAGAGAAAATAGGAAAGATACAAATTTCAATATGATAATTTTCTAAGGATTTTCTAAACTTTATAGAAGACATAAATACTCATATTCAAAAGCCTAACAAGTCCCAAGCAAAATAAATAAAAAGAAATCCACACTTGGATATATCAAATTGAAACTGCCAAAAACTGCCAAAAAAGAAAAATTTTTAAAGGAGTTTGATATATATATTTTTAAAGATTGTTTACAAAAGAACAATTATTTTTACAGATAACTGCTTAACAGCAATAATGAAAGGCAGAAGACAATAGAACCCATAAGACTATGAAATTACATTTTCAAAGTGCTAAGAGAAAATAACTATCGACACAGAATTGTTTACCCAATGAACTATCTTTCAAGAACAAAGGTAAAATAAACAGATTTTCAGAGAAAAAAAAACAAGAGTTTACAATGAACTGACTTTCATTAAAGAAAATTCTAAATGTTGTACCCTAGGGGAAAGAAACATGATATTCTCATGTTCTTTTGAATGCATCAATGGCTTCAAGAAAGGTGTCCATGATACTAGTAAACATGAGGGTAAAGTTAGATAAGCATTGACTATATAAAACAATAATAATATTAAATAACAATTTCTAATTGGTAGAATTTAACCAAAAAAGATGAAAATAAAATATTAAACAATAATGTCATATGGAAAGGATTGGTTAAAGTTTCTAGGATCCTTGTATTTTAGGGATAAGGACAAATACATAGATTAACTTTCAATATTGTTGAGTATGCATGTTAAAATGTCTAGCTACTCATGAAAAGCTGTACTTTTCTAAAAATGCCAGATTAGTAGAGAAGGAAAGAAGAAATGAGAAACTTCTGTACCTCTTCTCCATCCAAGCCATCCACACCTTCCTCACCAGGGTCACCCTGTCAAACAAAGGAAGATCAGAATGTTAAAGACAAAAGAAATAGTATATATGGATATTTCTTTGATGTTAATTTCCTTACTAATTTTTTCAGTTGATACAGAATCTAGACTTTCTGAAACAACATGTATATACTGTACCCAATTATCAAAAAGTAATGATTATTTTCTTATGGAAATAGTTGTTAGAGTTATACACTGTTTTTCCTGACAGCTTCAGGTGCTAAAAAAAAAAAAATTTTTTTTAATTTTGAACAGATGAAAAAGACTTCCTTTAAACTTTTGCAGTGGGAACAAGTAACTCTTTCACAAGACTGAATGAAACATTTTCCACTGGTTCTTACATGGTCCTTTTGTCACTTTCTTTAAGGTGGCAAATATGTCTGGATTCATCTATGTAATGGAAACTCGGGAGATCACAGAATAAAGATCATTTAAATGAGTGTGTTTGCATGTGTGCGCATTTTGAGAGACATAAAAAAAACTGAGGCTTAGTGATAAGAGTAAAAATGGGCAGTGGCACAGTGACATCTCATCAAATATTCCATCACGTTCAAATTATGCGCCCTTCACTTTGCCAACTATATCTAAATGACAGATAATATATTCATTATAAAGCATCCTTTGAAGAAAAATACAGTTTTGCAAGCAAAGTAAAATGTATTTCACATGTGTAAAATAGTTGATTTACTCCTGCTGGCCACTGAATGAAACCAGGTTTGGGGCACTTTTTTAAACCAAAGTACAGCTAAGTTAGTACATGAAAATAAGTATACCAAACTTTTGGACTAGAATTACAGGATACATCTCCGCAGGACACAAGAGGTAAATTGGTGGTACCAAAAAAACATGAGAAAGGAAGCTCCGAAAGCCCTTGTCTGTCTTGTTCATCATTTTATAACCACTCCCAGGGATAATGTGGGGAACAGAGTGGGTACCTAATAAATATTTTTGAGTGAATGAATGAGCAAATGGATACTTTGGTTCTAAATCTGGATGTAAAGTCATTCGCTTATTATGCCAACTCCTTTCCTTCCAGTCCTGTCCTAGCACCCCTTTCCCATTTAACACTCACCTTGACCAGACCCTCCCACCACACCTTGGGTTCAGGACCAACCCTTCTACACCATCTTGTCATGAATACTGTGGCTCAATTTTTATAGAGTCAGCAAGGCTTGAAAATAATAATATATATCACTGTCTTAAACCCAAATTACATGTCTTACAAATAGTCATTCATTAGCATAGCAGTTTGGCTATTAATATCATCTGATGTATTCCCTTGTCTAAGAGTTTTATGTCTCGCCTCGCTCAAGCACAGGAAAAGCAATCAGACTCAGTATTGTGTTTCCCAAAGAAACTGCTATCCAATTTAAGTAAAGGAGATTACCTACCTTCTCTCCTGAAAATCCTCTTGCTCCCTAAAGTTAGAAAGAAATAAAAAGAATTAAGCTTGAATGAGATTTTTAAGCCTTTGTTTCATTTAGGAAACCATATGTTCCCTGGTTTGAATAACATACGATTACAGTACTAGATCAAAATGAAGGTGCCTTCTTTAGTAAATGCAATAGGCAGCACAGCACTCTGATTTACTACCACCCTCCTTCACCTGGGACCTGGAGAAAATTGCACCTTGCAACTCCTCACATAGTAGGGATAAAAGCGAACAACAGTGACCTGCCACTTATTATTAAATTAATCATATTTTTCAAACAAAGTTGAGACTACACTGGTTAGCAAGCATGAGAGGGCTTCCAGAACAACAGAACAAATTAGTCGAAAGAGTAACTTGTTAGTATAAACAGAACATGGTCATTGTGGTTAGGAAAACTCTCTTTAGGACTCCTTGATTATAGAAACTTTCTCTGGCCTTATTAAAGGAGATTCCCCAATCCTGGATGGTTAAGGGACATTTAATGCAACCACTCAAAAAGGGTGCCCCACCTATATCCCTTCAGCCTTTAAAATTTCAATGTTCTCAAGTCTGCTTCCAACCGCCAGCACCTGTGACTCTTTTCCTAAGGGTTTTCCTGAGACCAAGGCCAGCTCTACCCACATACAAGACAAGCCAAAAGGGCTAGGAAATTAACGCCTCCTGGCAGCAGCCCTCAGCTAATGCCTGCTAGGATTTGGTGTATGAACGATGCAGCTCCCTCACCCCGTGACTAGGACAACACTGAGATGCATGTTCAACCCCGGCTGCCAGAGCTCCTCAGCAGGGTGAAGCTCCACCTACCCACAGTGGTAATCTGGTTGGTAATGCACCCTTTTCCCGCCTCCTCCACTCCTTATCCCACTTCCTTACTCCCCTACTATTGTTTACTGGCATCACCTCCCAACAGACTGTTTGCAGTTGATTTCTTTTCTTGGGCTTTTCTTCTGGGAAATAAAAGACTTGCAGTCTGAGGAGGAGCTAGGATCCTACAGGTATGTTGAAGAATTGAGATTTTCCTCAAACCAAGGAAGGGAAAGAATCCCACAGCTCAAGGCCACACTCACCGGAGGTCCCCTCATACCCGGGCATCCTTCCTCACCTCGGCATCCAGGAGGACCCCGGGGGCCTCTTTCTCCCTGTGGAATAAGAGGACACATGAAGACAACCAAGCCACTGTCTGTCACCACCCAGCCAACTCACACCAGCAATAATGACCATCAAAATGACTAAAATATGACACAGTCCTTGAGGTTGATTCTGCAACCTCAAAGACCTGAGCACCTGCAAGGCATTCGGATTATTAATCTACCATCATATTGATGACCCCATGTCACACAAACCCAAACTGTCTCTATTTTTTATCAATTCAGTCAGCCGACATGGGCAAAACTTCGGAATTCAAATAAAACAGAAGGTATGTCTGAACACTTCCTTCAGACAGCTAAAATTGGTTGGAGGTTTCCTTGTGGTCACACAAAGAATAAACCATTATTGAACTCTCTCTTCTAGATGAAATCCTACCCATTCCTAAGGTATATAGATCATTTGTCACCTCCTCTCTTGAGAAGTTCTTTCTGTTGACCTCGCCCAATTGCCCCTTCAGTTTCCTTATAGTATTTTAGGAATACAACTTACCATACATCATAGTGAAAATTCTTTTATGTATCAGAATCCCCTGCTATATTGTGAGCTTCATAGAGACAAGGACAACATCTCATTTATCTCTGCATATCTAGCCCCAAACACAGCATCTGACATACAATAGACACCAGGTCATACAAATTCATTCAGGATTTGAAGAATGAATTACTGAATTATATTGATGAATATAATCTTTTCATCTCAGTATTAGATAAGGAAGGGAATAGTAGGTATCATGTCTTTTGCAAATTGATCAAATGTGAGTTGATCAATTGAAATCAGTGTGAAAATACTGCACGTTGCATGAGCTTTAATCAAAAGAGAATCAACATTTGTAACATCTAACTTTGACTTAATGAGGTTGGATAACTACATAAGCTACTCAGAACAGTAAAAAGGCACATGATAAAGTGAGAAGCACTTTGGATCTAGAATGAATGGGCCTGGATTTGAGTCCTAGTTCTGCTTCCAGCTTGTTTTGTGAGCCTGGACAAGTACGTGATGCTGTGAATCACAATTTCCACCCTTTGTAAATATGGATCTAGATAATATAGATGCTAACCAACTTGTAGGATTGCTGTATTGAACACATGAACCACTATAATGGAAATATCACAAATCATATGGCTTGAACAAATAAGGTATTTTATACTTAACAGATAGCAAGAGATTATGAGAAAAGGTCAGGTGCTGGCATGAGACAGACAGCTTCGGACATATTTCCAACACTCTCTATGTGACCTTAACAAGTCACTTTCTCTATCTGACTTTCTACTTCCACCTCTGTAAAATGAAAATATTAACAAGTATTAACATGTAAGGCAGTGGTGAAGATCAAATGTGATAACATACACAAAATGCCTAACGCAGGGCTTGACACACCGTAGCTGCTAAATAAATGTCTGTTTTCTCCCCTTCTTCCTAGTCTATCTGCATTTTTAGCTGCAGTGTGTGGCATTTAGGCTTCATCTGATAAACGTAATCCTAATGTATCTACTGTACTATATCGCACTGTGTTATCAATCATGAATAATTGGTTGTTGACTTTATTACAAAATAGTTGATATATATAAAACAAATGTCCCTGACAAAGCAGGGACACCAAGGAAAAATTCTCAAAAGTTTTGTTTTTAATGAAAAAATTAAAAATAAGCCCACTCTTAGCCTCGCTATTATTTAAAAAAATAAACAGAAAATAACAAGTGTTGGCAAGGATGTGGAGAAATTGGAACCCTTGTGTGCTGTTATTGGGAATGTAAAATGGTGCAGCCAGTGTAGAAAACAATATGGCAGGGAAGGGGGGCAAGGGCAATATACGTAACCTTAGCATTTGTACCCCCACAATATGCTGGAAAAAAATTAAATTAAATTAAATTAAATTAAAAAGAAAGAAAGAAAGAAAACAATATGGCAGTTCCTCAGAAAATTAAAAATACAATTACAGTATCATACAAGAATTGTACGTCTGGATATACACCCAAAAGAATTGAAAGGAATGTTTTGAAGAGATATTTGTACACCCACGTTCATAGCAACATTATTCACAATAGCCGAAAGGTAGCAGCAATGCAACTGTCCATTGACCAATGGATGGGTAAACAAAATGTGGTATAGACATACAATCGGATATTATTCAGCCTTAAAAAGGAAGAAAATTCTGATACATGCTACAACATAGATAAACCTCGAGGGCATTATGCTAAGCAAATCAGTCACAGAAAAACAAATACTGTATGATTCCACTTATACGAGGCACCTAGAGTAGCCAAATTCATGGAGACAGAAAGCAGAATGGAGGTTGCCAGAGGCTGGAGGGAGAGGGAGTTAGTGTTTAATGCATACAGAGTTTCACTTTTGCAAAATGAACAGATTTCTGGAGGTGGATGGTGGTGATAGGTGCACAACAATGTGCATGTACTTAAACCACTAAACTGTACACTTAAAAAATGGTTAAGATGGTAAATTTTATGTCGTATGTATTTTACCACAATTAAAAAGAACACTGTGAAGAAAAAGAAATAAATTCACTCTTGTGACTTCTATTCCCAGTTTCTAAAAGTTTCAGTTGCTGTACATAAAACATTAAGTATGTTTTCCCAAAATTAATCCTCAGAAAAAAAGAGTAGTCTTAAATTTGAGACCTCACAAGGTCTACACAGTTTCTCCTATTTCAGAGTACTCTCTCCTTTACTTTACTTTGAACAGCATGGAACTGACACACCATCAGTATTGATCTGAAATATTTATAGGATGCTATGGAGATCACCTACCAGATCGGTTAGGTAAAGAAATCTAACAGAAATTTATTTAATATAGTTGAGGGTAAAACCTCACAATTACAAATTTTGAATGCCATGCAAAGAAGACTTTTTAAAGTCACTTTTTTATTTTTTACTGAGACAGAGTCTCAATCTGTCACCTTGGGTAGAGTGCATAGAGTGCCGTGGCGTCAGCCTAGCTCACCACAACCTCAAACTCCTAGGCTCAAGCAATCCTCCTGCCTCAGCCTCCCGAGTACCTAAGACTATAGGCACATGCCATGAAGCCTGGCTAATTTTTTTTCTATTTTTAGTAGAGACGGGGGTCTCGCTTTTGCTCAGGCTGGTCTTGAACTCCTGAGCTCAAGTGATCCTCCACCTCAGCCTCTCAAAGTGCTAGGATTACAGGTGTGAGCCACCACACCGGCCTAAAGTCACTTTTTATAAGCAATACAAGTCATGATTACATTGTGGAGACCATAAAAATATTCCTACAAGAAAAGTGAGGCAATGGGTTTTTGGAGCTTCAAATAAAATTTGCAGTGACAGTCTTCATAAACAGACTTAAAATTGGTTTATCTTAAACAACTTAGGCAGAAGTGAACACATTAATAACATACTCTAGAAAACTAGGTGAGATGTTTCCAAAAGTGGCTCTAGTAATGATGAAGAAACTGATATAGAAACTACATGATAAGAATTGTTAATAAAATGGTTTGATAAAATATGAGAGAGAGAAAAAAAGCAGTATTTCTAATTTAATATATAATTATCCCTAATAAAAGATTTTAAAATGCTTATGTGTAACTAAATAAATTAAATATTATAAGTAACATATGTCCATTTCATCTACACCCCAAAAGCTTAAATATTCTAATTTGGTAAAAACATGTTTTAGAGACTAGGGTGTGGTGGCTCACGCCTGTAATCCTAGCACTCTGGGAGGCCGAGGTGGGAGGATAGCTCAAGGTCAGGAGTTCAAAACCAGCCTAAGCAAGAGTGAGATCCCATCTCTACTAAAAATACAAAGAAATTAATTGGCCAACTAAAAATATATAGAAAAAATTAGCCGGGCATGGTGGCGCATGCCTGTAGTTCCAGCTACTTGGGAGGCTGAGGCAGAAGGATTGCTTGAGCCCAGGAGTTTGAGGTTGCTGTGAGCTAGGCTGATGCCACAGCACTCTAGCCCAGGCAGCAGAGTGAGACTCTGTCTCAAAAAAAACACAAAAACATTTTTTAGGATCTCATGAGTAAATGGGAATTATCTTATATTTGAACACATATGTTAAATTGTTTAGAAAACAAAATATAGGCTTATTGTGTTTCTCATTCAACTATTAAGCTGTATCGTGCTTAAAAACTGGTCTTTCATTTATTCACAGTTGTTGTTTAAAGCTATAAATAATTGCCATGACTTAATGGAAGGAATAACACCACCAAAAGCTTTTCCACTGCTTGGCTGGTTCAAATTATTTTACAAGACATGGGAATAATAATAATGTCTTATGCATATATATTATAAAATGAAGAAATATATAAAATATTTAGCCCTGTGTCTGGCATATATAAAGCTCTTAACAAATATTAGATGTTTTTGTTACTACTGAAGTCACATAAATATTTTTTGTGACGTTAGATAATCTGACTTGGATCTATAACTAAGGCTTTGATGTGTAACCAATGCATAAGTTATTCTTTAAACCACTCACTTGTAATAGATAAATTTTTAAAATGTATAGAATTCTTGAGTCTGGCAGGTTGTATTTTCCAAAGCTGGACTGCAAGATTCCCCATTCCACATGCTCTGGGCCTTGCCCGGCCTTTATCTGGAGGAGGAGTCTAATTTCCCTCTCTTGAATCTGATCTGGAAGTGGTGACTGGCTTGCAGTCAACAGGGTGAGACAGCCACGCTACTGCAGACATCTGAGGCTGGGCCAGAAGCCTTGCAGCTTCATCTTAGTCTCCTGGAGCGCTCCCTGGGGGACAGACTTCCCCACCATGTTGGAGTGCTCACTCTCAGGGCCAGCTCTGCCTGTCCTTGCATCATCCCAGCCCAGGCACGAGATGTGTGAGAGAAGTGGCCATCTCAGCAGTGCAAAAGGATCAGAGCCCCAGATTCTAGAGCCCCAGACCGTCTAGTCAACCCAGCTGAGACCCCAGATGTGAAGGAAAGAGTTGGTTCCTTTTTTGGTTTCCCCACCCACAGAGTCTGTGAACATAATAAAATGATTATTTTAAACTACTAAGTTGTGGGAGGTTTAGGGGGAAGGAACAATTAGTTATAAATAACTGGAACAATGAGTTAGTTATTTGTCCTTTTACATTTTCAACTTGAATCTACAAATTTATGGGCCCCATTCTGAAACCGTCCCATCTGCACAGAGATGTCCCTGCTGTGGAGCAAACCATCCTGACCTGCTTTTCAGGGAAATGACATTAAAAGCCATTCAGAGGACAGCACATTGTAAATCACCTCCACTTATGAGAAATGCATTAAAAAGAAACTGAGACCTACTAGAGCAGCTCTGTCAAATACAGTGGCCACTAGCCACAGTTGCTGTTGAGCACTTGAAATGCGTCTGGTCCAAAGTGAGTGTAAAATAACATTTAGAACACAGTGTATTTTATAAAAGTAAAGTGTCTCACTAATTTTTATGTTAATTGCAAATGAAATGATGATATTGTAGTTATATTCAGTTAAATAAAACATTAAAATTAACGTTTCACCTGTTTCTTTTTACTTTCTTTAAGGTAGCTACTATAAAATTTAAAATTATAAATGTCACCTGTGTTATATTTCTAGCCATGTACTAGGGAGTCTTTACAAAATATCTTGGTTTTATGAAGGTAGGGCGTCAGAGAACAGGGAACAAAACCATCCCTCACCCGAGACAGACAAAGGTTTGCTTATTCTATTTGTCTGAAATTGGAGTCAATCATCCTAATGGGTTGGATGGGTCTGAAGTCATTCCCCTAACTTTGGCTGGGTTCGTTGAACAGTAGGCCAAGCAGAAAAAATAAAATAACACTTGAAGTACATTTAAAAACTTCAAAAACTGGGAGGGAACATTTTCATTATTTCTAAACAAAATAGCAAAAGTCCATCATTCATATTTCTGACTGTATTTCTAACACCTAAGATGATGCTTACTGAGGAAAAATAAGTAGAAAAGTTGAGCAATTCTCCTATAAACATAATCGAAGAAACAGGTCAGCTTACATGGATCTCAACAGCTGCATTTTCCCCTAATTCCTGCTTATTTTCCAAGTTCAGACAGCATAAATGTTCAGAATAATAAAACAATGTGCCACTGTAAGTGGATCAATGAGAATGTAGATACCAATGGTTTGGAAAGTGTGGTCAAAGGGCCCTTCATGTCCCCAAGACCTTTTCAGAAGGGCCATGTAATTAGAATTATTTTCCCAATTATAATAAAATGTTATTTTCCTTTTTTACTCTTATTCTCTCCCAAGTGTGTGGTAGAGTTTTTAAGAAGCCACATGGCAAGTGACATCACAACAGACTGAATACAGAGGCAGAGATGCAAATCCAGCTGTTTTCTAATAAACTAAATAAGTAGAACAATAGCACTTTTCTCACTAATATTTTTTTATTCTGGAAAATATAGTTATTTTTCACAAAGGAATATGTCATGTATGTTAACTAATAGTTTTTTAAATTTTGAAATAAGATAATAAATAAATAATTTTTAAACTTCTCAGTTTTAATTTCTAACATGGTACATACCAATAGGTAGAAATCACATAAACAAAAGCTCTTTGAGGCCCTCAATAATCTTTAGGAGGCAAAAGTTGAGGGGTGGGGAAAATGGAGAGATGGTGTTCTGGGGTTCTAATGCACAGCCTGGTGACTATAGTTAATAATACTGTGTTATATAGTTGAAATTTGATAAGAGAGTAGATCGTAAATGTTCTCACCACCAAAAAAAAAAAATAGTAACTACCGTGTTTCCCCGAAAATAAGGCAGGATCTTATATTTATTTTTCCTCAAGAAGACACCCTAGGGCTTATTTTCAGGGGATGTGTTATTTTTTTTAAGTACAGCACAACAATCTACATTTATTCAAATATAGTTAAGTCGTCTTCTTCTGGAACATCATCATAACTCTCCAAACCCCAAATTCCATCCTGAATTTCTTGCGACTCTATTTCCTTTAGAACCATTGTCCCCAATCTCTCATGTCGAGCAATAGAGCTCTCATGGGGCAGATGAGAAGGGCTGCTCGTCTTCTTTACCGCTCCCCAGCGAAATGCATGGGTTGTGCAGATGCGCTGCATAGACACGCCCATCACTAGGTCTTATTTTCAGGGTAGGGCTTATATTGCACAAATGCTTAGAAATCCTGCTAGGGCTTATTTTATGGGTAGGTCTTATTTTCAGGGAAACACAGTATGTGAAGTGATGGGCATGTTAACTGACTTGCTTGTAGTATCATTTCACATATATCAACTCATCACATTGTGTACCTTAAATTATACAATTTTATCTGTCATTTGTATTTCAGTAAAGCTGGGGGAAAAAGAGTGTAAAGGTATTCTGAGGCCAAAAAGTTTGAGAACCAGTGGTACATACGTAAATCAACCTTAAAATAGGCACCTGTGGCAAAGTGGTTTTCTATAATTCAAACTTAACTGAAAACCATGGGATTTTTAAATGCTTTTGGTATTTATATTATGTAATAAAGATGGTCCCTACCACGTCTCAATCCCCTAGCTCACAATGCCCACTAGAATATACATGTTCTCCACTGACAATCACATGGTAGATAACTGCCACTTGTCTGGCACGTTCCCAGGTGTGTGGCCAGGGTTATGTGCTATAATGGTGGTGAACTACAACTCCATCACCTTCTCAGCCACCCGGGAAGGCATCTGAGTGACCTGTAATAAAAATTATCTTAGATTCTCTTCAGTGTATTTTGTTAAACCACTTACCAACATGGGTGTCTTAGTAATAGGAACAAATTATCTGCAATTTATCTCATAATTAACAACTACTCTTACATGAGTGAACATTAGGCACAGACCACATTTTCAGCTAGTTCAAATTCACTGATTAAAAAACAAAACAGCCCCCACACTGCATCATTAAATGCCTAGAAACTATATCTTTAAAAGTTTGTCTGTCTGACATTTGTTATAATAAATAGATATTTTAAATCCACTTTAACTGGCATAGATAGGAAAAACTTTATGACTTAAGCACAATTAAGTATTGCTGATATTTGATCCCTTTTACCATATTCTTTCACAGAAAAAAGATTCAGTACTTACATGTCCCCCTTCTTCACCAGGATGACCAGGTACTCCATCAAAACCCATCTCTCCCTGAGAAATCAAAATAAATAACTTGGACTCTAAATTCATTTCTCAAATCTATGAGAAATAGATACCCTTGTCTCACTGAGTTGACATTTTATTGAGAATCTACTAAATATTAGGCACGATGCTCAGAGATAGATAGAAACCGGCCGAGAGGCCTGTGTTACAATGAAAACGTGATTACCAGTTTGTCTTAATAGTCAGTACATCAAACTGTTCTTATTTTCCTTTTTAAGGAAATAAACACCTTTTTAAGCCATTCTATTGTAAAAATGCAAACCAAGACTAGTTTCTTCTTAAGAGCTTATGGAAGACTGTTATTCTTAAAGAGGGCTTTACCCTAGTTTTACAAAATATCTGTAAGCAAAAGTCTTCCTGATCTTTTTACTGATGAGAAATGTTTCTCTATTTCTGTATGACTCAGTTTCTTTCGATTTTCACTCTTCTTACATATCTAAACACATAAACCATTTCATCTCAAGAAAGTTTGGCTTGTCATTTTATAGCAGATGTATTTATTTAGTCTAAAAACTGGTCAATAAGATCTGGAAGCCATATTTTATTTGTGATCAGCAGAGATACGAAAGTCAATGCAACCAACTACTGACTTCTAATAAACAGAAAGAGAAGAGAAGTCAGGATAGATCACAACAGACACCACAGAAATTCAAAACATTATATTTGACTATTATAAAAATCTATATGCGCAAAAACTACAGAACGAAGATGAAATGGACAAATTTCTGGATTCATACAACCTCCCTAAGTTCACCCAGGAGGTAACAGAATTCCTGAGAAGTCAAACATTTTAAACATTTACATGTTTGGCCTTGGAGGCAAGGTCACCGAGCAACCAAAAGAGTACACGTCAAGAGGCTCCCAAACTTGATTTTAAGACTCTCCAATCTGATATTAAAGAATAACATGAGGGAAGGAAATCTAATGCTAAGGTGTAACAGTTTATTTTTCAAAAAGTAATTATAAACTTCATACTAGTCTAAATGAAAAAGATGTATCTAAAAGCCGTTAAGAGCTCATTCCAACACCCCTGTGGAAAACCAACACCCCTGTGTAAAACCTTCCCAGGAGAAGTGTAAAAAGGTGTCCCAAAGCCAATGGTTTGACTCCAGCTTACATAATGGTTTGTGATTACACCCACATCATAGAACTGTAGTCCCTGTAAGAATGGAACCTGGCTAGCCCTGGATATCTAGGGACCATTTCTAATAAAGTATTAATTGCCTAGTAAATTTCCTATTGGTCAACCTACAGTTTCCAGAGATGAAAATTAACTGGGACACGAAACCAGTGATTGTATCTTTTCTTAGAGTTTGATACTATAGAAAAGAATGCTAGATAGAAAGGAAAGAGGCATTTAGCTCCTGTAAAGAGAAAAGATTTTGAACAAGTGAAAGTTTGGTAAATAAGTGAAAACTTATGGACAGTGGTAGAATTTGTGACATTATTTGTCAAATAAACATAAGTAGGCAGCATAATATGGCAGAAAGAATGCAACATTTGGAATCAGGTAGACATAGGGGCTTAAATCCCAAAAGCATCTTCATAACTGTGCAATTTGGGGAAAGTGATGTCACCTCTTTGAGCCTCAACTTCACACATGTAAAATAACATCTACTCAAAGGTTTGTTAAGAGGTTAAAGTTAGAAAATGTTGTTAAATACATAACACAGGGCCTGGTGTGTAGTGGGTAGTGAAATATCATCTGTCTCCCTGCCCCTATCCACACCCAACAAATTCTTACCTTCCTCCCAGGACTCCCAATATCACCTCTGTCCCCATGTTCTCCAAAACATTTTTTACAGATATTGCAGCATGTTCTTTCTACAATTATGTCCTGGAAAACAGAATCCATATCAGATATGATTTTTCTCATCTGTGTTAGCCTGTATCACATTACACACTAAGACAAAATTCTCTCAACTTTTTTAATTTATTATAATTTTAAAAAGTACTTACAAGTTGCTTCAGTAAGATGTTCGGGAGGGATGGCAGTGTGATGCTCAAAGGTTGCTTATATGCAAACCCCCTGCCAAATTCTAGCTCCTGGAGCTCTTCTAATTTATGCACACCTTCCAGGCCAATGATTAGGAGTCCAGACAATCCTTCAAAAATTCAACAGGTGGGAGATTTACTTGCATGTATTTTGAATGGTCTATCTTTGTCTCAGTCCTAGATATTCACCCATAATGCCATCATCCCCTATATTTCAGTTGTCTTGTCTCAGCCTGCATTTTTGTTAAAATCAAAACTAGTTCATGGCATGCCTTGTTGAAGAATTAGTCTGATACCTTCCAATCCAACCAAGTTAAGCAATTAAGTGGAACCACAAAGGACTATCATAGTTCTCTTATAGCCCCTATTTTGTCGTTTCACAGATAGTTTTCAACCCTTACTGTATTAAGTTACATCCTTCTAAACCTATCCCTGAAGTCAACTTGTGGTTTACTCTTAGAAATTGTGGCAGTCATTGTGGCTATTCACGAATATTCTGACTTCTCTCCTTAAGGTCACATTTTAGGATTGCACTTCTTTGGGAAAGTTATAAACTCTCATTGAGCCTCAATTCCTTACCTGTTAAATATTATCTATCTTATGAAAGTTAAAAGTGGCCACATGGCTCACTCTGGACAATGAAATGTGAGCAGAAGTGACATGTGTCACTCCCTGGGAGAAATTGTAAGAATAATGTACAAATTTGCCTTATTTCCTTTCTCCCACCACAGCAATTACAAAAGCACCTGTTTGGATAGACCCTCCTTCAGGATGGGTCCTTGAGTGATGAGCAGGAGGCATGAGATGAATACATTCTTAATACTTTAAGTCCCTGAGGTTTGAAGGTTGTTATTGCTGCATAACCTAGCCTACCCTTCCAATGCAGGCATTAAGAGATCGTCTGGATTTGTTCACAAATCAGAGAACAAATGAATGAGGATACTTTGGAAATTCACATAGAAATCACCATGTTTGTTGAATTTCAGAGCAAATATTATTGTTAATGATTTGAACAGTAAATTTATAGAATAGACATGGAAATCAACTTTTTGCTATTAGAAACAAGCTGCTTGACAATGTGGTTAAAAGTTGTATACACATACTTTTTCCTTAGAGACAGGGTCGCTCTGTCACCCTGCCTGGAGTGCAATGGTGTGATCATAGCTCACTACAACCTCAAACTCCTGGGCTCAAGCAATCCTCCTGCCTCAGCCTACCAAGTAGCTGGGACTACAGGTATGCACCACCATGCCCACTGAATTTTTTAAATTTTTTGTAGAGACAGGGTATCACTATGTTACCCATGCTGGTCTTGAACTCCTGGCTTCAAGCGAACCTCCTGCCTTGACCTCCCAAAGCGCTGAGATTACAGGCCTGAGACACCACACCCAGCCTCATCTTCTTAATTATTCCTTAAAACTAAATTCTTAGAAATGGAATTGCCAATCTGGCATGTAGGCAAAGTTTACAGTCTCTTGTCACAAATTCCCAATCCCTTTCAGAAAAGTTGCAACAACTTAAATGTCCATTGGCCATCTATGCAGTAAATTTAGTTGGGAGCAAGTTGTCATAAAAAATATTCCAGCACATCATTAACCAATGGAAAACATCATCCCCTGCAGAACATGTTCAATATACTCTACCAAGAAAGGAGAAAGGTGAAGGGAGCTTGAACAAGTCAAGTTGCTGGCAGTTCATTTTGAGATTTCTTTAGAACCTTTACATGGCATAAAATGGGAATGGTGAGAGCCACCGTGTACAACTGAAAAGTTGTACTGTGCAAGGACACCCAGCTGAGAGAGCTAACGCATGCCCAAACCCAGCCAGCACGCCCCTGCCACCCCAGGAGCCCAGGCATGGCCTTGCATCCACCCAGCGTATTGGGTGTCTTTTTCCAATTTCACAAAGATGTCATATAGACTAGCAGAGGAGTCCTTGGAGATAGAGAAGGAGGAAGAATTAGAGAGCAAAGATGGGGGAATTGCAGTGCAAAGAGTAAGGTCCAGATTTAGGCTGACTCCAGAGTTCAGGAGAAAACACCATATGGCCCCGTGGTTGGCCTAAAAGAGCAGACAGCCCCTACTCATCATTGAAGTAGGAGGAGCACCTTCAATCTCCCTCAAAAGCCAGTCATGTCTCAGAAGACTCTTGGTCAGTGTTGGGGACGTTGCGGGGTAGGAGGGTTCCCAGCCTCAAACAATCCCCTGTGTCATACAAAGAGGGAAGCTGGGCATGAGCCTCATGTGCACTGAGCTCCGCCCATGGGCGAGCACATGGGATGCTCCACAGGGCCCGGTGCCACCTGGAGAGCTGAAGGAGCGCCTCCGCCCGGCGGGAGGAGTGAGGCGCACACGCGGCACCTCCACTCACCATTACTGCGCAGAAGCTCCGACGTTGCCTTCAGTTTCTCTAAATCATCATCCAGTCCATCTGTAAACACTAAAACGACCTGTTGTTTATGAGAGATGAGGGTGGGAGAACCAGAGAGGGAGGAAGACAGGGAGGAGAGAGGGGACATGGGAGAGGGGAGAGGTAATGGAGAAAGTGGATGCTATAAATTGTGCATTTCTTAAAAATACAAGAGTAACTTTTTCTGGTTGTGCTCAGCCTTTCACCCTGTTCCTTTTCACTCATTCATTTACCACGCGTTCATTTTTATTTCAACCTCCCCCTTCTCGTGAACAAAAAAGAATTTTAACAAGCTTAAGCTGTTTACTTAAAAATGCCTTCAAAAAATTCTTACACTATCCATCTTTATCGACACAAAAATACGAAAATGTTAACAGAGGTGTGTGTGTGCACATGGAAGGTGCACATGGTAGAGGAGAGGGAGAGAAAGAGATGTGGAGGATAGTTATTGTTATTTTCTGTGTATGTTTGTAATCCATTTTCTGACAGTAAAATGTGTTTCCTTTACTCTTGCTATTGATTTCTAATTTAATTCTAATGTCATCAAAGAACATACCCTATGTCATTGATTAATTGATTGATTGGTTTTAATTTTTTTTTTTTTTTTGAGACAGAGTCTCACCCTCTTGCCCGGGCTAGAGTGCCGTGGTGTCAGCCTAGCTCACAACAACCTCAAACTCCTGGCCTCAAGTGATCCTTCTGCCTCAGCCTCCCCAGCAGCTGGGACTACAGGCGCACACCACCGTGCCCGGCTAATTTTTTCTATATATTTTTAGTTGGCCAACTAATTTCTTTCTATTTTTACTAGAGATAGGGTCTCACTCTTGCTAAGGCTGGCCTCAAACTCCTGACCTTGAGCCATCCTCTTGCCTCGGCCTCCCAGAGTGCTAGGATTACAGGTGTGAGCCACCGCACCCGGCCTTTTTACTCTTAAATTTTTTTAATTTAAAACGTGAATGACATTAGTCAAAAATAAATCCATCGGATGCCTGATTGAAGGAAAAACTAAATGTAGGTTATGAAGTTTGGGTACATCATTTCCTAATAAACACCAGAAGAAATATTTCCATCTTTGTGGACTTTTGTGAGTATACAGTTCAGAGGCAGCAGAAAGGGAGGAAGAGGCTTGAGGGGTGGGCTGCACTAGAGCCATCAGCTGTCACTAAAGACAGTTCAAGATGATGACTGGCAAAATAACAAGCCTACTTTAAATAGCAAGGAGTGACCATAAAAAGCTAAGGAGTCTTAAAACACCTTTCAAGTTGTCTTTGGAATGAATTTATGCTATGAAAGAATTTGAATCACTAAACTGTGGGCAACTTGAGGGCAGGTACTTTATTCCTTTATCCCTACCAGCATCATGTAGCACAGCACCTCTAGGGCTTAAAAAATACTTATTGTTGAATGAAAACACATCTCTCATTGGTTCTTATTGTATAAGAGTATGATTTTCCTCTACGTGGGATCTCCAATGAAGAACAATTTAGTTGGCATCCATCACAAAAACTTTATCCATCCTACCCTGCCTGATGGTTCCATAGAATGGGTTCTCAGCATTTATTACCTTCACTTTAGCAGAAGAGAAATGGAGAGCCTTCTCTCCCAGGGTCTTCAAAAAATTCACATTCATATAGCTATTCTTGGCCAGGAACTTCTGGAAGAGCTCATCACTATATTTCTCAAAGCCTGAGTCAAAGAGAAGCTGGCCATTTGAGCCAGGAACCAAGTAGCGGAACCTCGGGTTGATCTCTTCAGGAAAGCGACAGCTGATGTTAGGAAGCAAGGTCAACTGTTCTATCACCTCTGGCAGTAACCTTTGAAGCTTCTGCTGAACTCGGTTTGAAGGTGTTGAGATATCAATTCCTATAAACAAATCCACGTTGCATCCTTTGAAGGTGGAAAAGAAAATAAAATTAGCCACTTACAAATGCATAACTGAGCCCAGAAGATATAAGCCAAGCCAGTCCTGAAATATGAACCTCAACTCCCAGACAACCCACAGAAGTATAAGCTAAATAATGGTATTTGTCTATGTTTTGGGATTGTTTGTTACAGAGGAAAAGTTAACTGATACAACACATACTGTTTCATATCTCTGTGCCTTGGCAGATCCTATTCCCTCTGCCTAAAGTGTCTTTTCTCATCCTCCCACTCCAGTCTGGGTGACTTATACTTGTCCTTCTAGTAGTAGCTCAAATGCCCACCTCGACCCAACCCATGCCCCAAGCACTTTCTGATTCTTGTCCTGACCTCCTCTGGTTAAGTTACTAAATGCCTCTGTATGTCCACTGTTATTTACTCAACCTTCTCCCCCACTAAACAGGAATTCCTGGACAGTAGGGACTATATCATCTAATTTTCCCATTGCCTAACACAGATGCTCATTAAACGTTTGACAAATCAATGAAGAAGGGAATATAAGTGAGCGTTGAGTCTCTTTCAGCAATCCTGTAATGTTCCCTTCTCCCCTCAAAAGCCTTCTTCCTCATTCACCACCCATGCATATACCTTGTTTCAGGGGCATGAGAACATGTTAGAAACAGGAGAAAATCACTCCCGGTTTTCTATTTCTTCTGCCTAAAATATTTTAAGCTTTCCTGGGAAGGCATTATCTAGAATTTGAAGGCCCGTTAATATTTCAGGCTATACCTACACACTCACAGGTGTATAATAAGACCATCCACAAAATTCCACTGAGGATGCAAATGTTGATGGTCAGAGACACATAGGAGTTAGAATTTGGTTGAATGAATTAAAATGTAACTTAATCATAAAAGGGCCACTATTATTAGCTGTTCTGGACAACAAGCATGACTTAGGACTGTCTAAGGCAAGCCAAGACATGCAGACATTTTCTCCTTAGACCATCACATGTTGGAAAATTTGGCTCAGAATCTGTATCTGTAACAGAATCTGTAAACTTGTATCAGAATCTATAAAAACAGAACCACAGATCTGGGAAGACAATTTGGGGAAAAATAAATATGTAGCAGACCCTTCAGCAAAAAAGTTCATAGACAGTAGCTTAAAATTTCCCAAGGACCTGAGATCCAGGGCCAAGCCATGAGATTTCAATCCCCTAAATATTATACTCCTTGCTAGCTTGTAAGGTATATTTCTGGAATTGCCAAGACAGAAAATGACTTCCTTTCCTCCTTTCACATAAAATAGCTTGGGTTTTTCTGTTTGTTTGTTTTTTAAATCTATAATTCGAATTCATGAAAATGAGCTTTCACAAATATAAATCCCATTCCTATATCAGACCTAATTTCAGAAAAGAGGAATTTCCTTTCTGCAGTATGGTATATTATTCTAACATTTCTAATTTACATTTTCCCCAGGAACATTTCCAGCTGGCTTTAGTCTGTAATTGACTAATGCAAGGAGCAATTTCTTTTCTTATTAATGGACAGAATTGAACCTCGCCAGGTAATCTCTAAGGTCTTTGTCAGCTTTATGATTCTAGAATTCTATAATTAATTAGGTTCCAGCTATTATTAAATTGTCTAGCTAATTTCATCTAAAAAGTTAAAGACAAAGTGAAGATAAACATAAATCCTAACTTACTACTAGTGCAGAATGAACTGAAAAGAGAAGCTGGAATCCCATATCCCTTCTCCTTCCCAAGATAATGCCCACCTGCCTATAAAAAAAAAAAGAACTTTGATGCCTGCAGAACCTGAACTGCTTAATGTAGAACATCTCATAACACATGCTTATTTTAAAAATAACTGTATACATGCATTCTTTTTAAATGTTTTCCAAATTAAGTTAGGCTACTGAAAAGTAGTTATATTCTTTAGATAGTATAAGCAAAGGCATCAGCTTCACATACGGTTGATATGAATATAAGATGAATGTGTACCATCTAACACATTATAAATAGGGCAATGGTCATAATGTAAAAACAAAGTAGGAATCTTAAGTGGGCCCCACGTGGAGACTGCCCTGCCTTTGGAGTTCCAGTTAGATGGAATAATATGTGTCCTTCTTGCTCCAGTTGAGTTTTCTGTTACTTGTAGGCAAAAACACCCTAACTGATAAGAGGATTTTTTAAAGTACTGCTTGTTACTCCAGACTTGTTGTGAGAAATCAAGTAAGATAAAAGATGGGAGAGTGCTTTGTAAATGTCAAACACTCATGTTCTGCCTCCGAGTAGAAGGTTGAAGGCTGCAGGACCTTGTCAAGAGGCACATAGTTAAGAAAGAGCAGAAAGGCACATTCCTCTACCTTCTTTACAGCATAAAACTACAAAAAAACTTCTAGATTCCATTTACTGTGTATATATTTAGGGACATAATAACAAAATGATCTCCTGTATACACAGGATCTCCCGAAGGAATTTTGAGCTTTATAGGTGCCATTACACAAGGGCTGTCTGGAAAGTATCCAGCCATTGTTAATAAAACAAGAACATATTACATGACTAGATACTCTCTGGACAGCCCTTATATATTCTTCAATATAATTCTATACTATACTGTATTATACAGTGTTATACCATATTGTACCATTCTATGACATTCTATGCTATTCTGTACTATACCATACCATAACACACTATACTACACTGTACTATCCTTTATTACGCTTTACTACACTATATTATAATACCCTCCTACTAAAGTGTGGTCTGAAGACCTGCAAAATCTATATCACCTGAGAGCTTGTTAGAAATGCAGAATCCCACCCCTGATCTACTGAATTAGAATCTATATTTTAACAAGATTCCTAGATGATTCAAGCACATGTTTAAGTTTGAGAGTCCTTGTTATATTCTACTGTACTATACCAAAAGGCAATATGGTACAGTATTTAGTACACAGGCTCTAAAATCAGATACCCTCAAGTTCAGATCTTAACTCCACAATTAAGTTGGGCCACAAAGCACAATTTTGCTGCGCCTTGGTTTCCTCATCTGTAAAATAGTATCTGTGTCATAGGGTTCTATGAAGATTGAATGTTTTAATATATGAAAGCCCTTGGAACACTTGCCCCCTCCCCCTACACACACACAAAAGCACCATTTCAATGTTAACAGCTGTGCTATAGAATCTCACTCCAGTGGGCAGGAGGTGGAGTCTTCCATAAAAACCTTCTTTAGGTCAATCACCCCCTGAAAGGCAAGTCTTGGGGCAAGAAGAGCAGAAAAGTAGACCCAGACTGTAAGGAGGAAGAACTATTTTCTCTGGGCCTTTCCATTTTGGGTAAAAACTTGAGGAGACAAAACGGGATTGAGGATGGCCTTGGCCATATGGAAGCAGATTGGCAACAGAGTAGAGACCCATGCACGGAGCCTCATAGAAAAGACAGTGTATTCTATCTCATCAGTGAGACTGTCTAACTGATATTATTCCCTGCTTCTACTAATATTTCACTTTTGACATGCCCAAACCTTCAGTGAGTTGTGTTTACACATTCCAGTCTGGTTTTGTCTGTTTTATAAGGAATAAAAGGAGGAGTTGTGAGGATTTTACAGAGACAGAGTTCTAGAAGGTTCAGGCCTCCAGAAGCCAAAGTGGTGACAACCATGGGAAAGATTAAAAGAATCCCCAGGAGCTCAGGAGTTCAGGCCCTACAGGGTGATGTCTCCCTCCCCTCCTTGTCCAGCTGGAAAGATCAGAGTTTTTTTTGTATAAAGAGAGCCAATAGCATCCCTGACACCTACAATGGCCTTATGGACCAAGTAACGAATTCTCTGTCACTCACCTTCAGGATTGCAGGCCTTATAAAGAATGTCCTTCTCCAGGTTCTCCAGGGACTCAAAATTTTCTTCATGATACACTTTGTCCTTGTCATTAGTGATCTCCAAAAGCTGAGATATTTGGGCATATCCCACCCCAATAGCAAAAATAGTTATGTTTTTGTCCCTGAGGGCCTTGGCTGGTATGGCTACATTATCCTGGGCAAGCCCATCGGTGATCACAATCAAATATTGATGAACACTGGGTCTTCCTCCTCTTGAACTGTAAAAAAAAGGCAGAGTGAAATTCAGGGCTCTCCCAGTACGGGTGCCTTCGTTCATCTGCTGAACCTTCGAGATGGCTATGCAAATGTCCTTCCTTGAAGAGTATTGGTTGAGTCTGAATTCTTCCCGGGGGATTGAGCTGAACTGCAAAAGGCCAATCTGAATTTTATCAGCACCAATATTAGATCGATTCACTATTTTCTCCATGAATCCCTTCATCTTATCAAATTCTTGTGAGGAGATGGATTCTGAACCATCTATCAAGAAGATAATGTCAGCATCCTTACAGTCTGGGGGAAAAGGGAGCAGAACAGAATATTCATTAAGAGTCTGAAACTAATTAACTACAAGTCCCCAGGGACAGTCTGGGGTAGCATATACACAACCCACTTTAAGTATTTTAAAAGGGAGCAGAAGAGGAATTCAATGAAGCAAATAACAAATATTCTGCAACTCAGCACAGACCAGTCTCAAAATAAGACACAGCTGTATGATAAATACATAAAATTTGACCATCTTTGTTTGCTAGGTCATGATCACTTTGTCAACCAGTTAATTGTCAGTTGTCAACCAGTTAATCCAGGCTTAAAGAATAAAGTTTATTCAAATAGATTAGACATATATATTTGGGGGCAGGGAAAGGAGAGATTGAAGACAAAAAAAAAAGTCTTACTCTCTGAGCAGATCTGCTTTACCAATAAATTTTGGATATCCTTCAATAAATCAAACTCATGCACGAAAAAATACTTGTCTTCAGCTATTTCCTTAAGCTCCTTGGTGTTAGCATTTCTTACTCCAACAGCGTAAATGATGATTCCATTTCCCCTCAATCCTTCTGCAGCCTCGGCCACAGAGTCTGAAGATTTACCATCAGTGATGACAATGAGATATCGATTAATATTGATTCGGGCAGTGTCTGCAAAGACCTGAGTCATGTTTTTCAAGGCCTGACCCGTTGTGGTCCCCCCTCCTCCTTGCTGGATGTCATCAATGGCTCTCTTCAGCTCTGCCACATTGAGATACTGGCTGAGGATAAATTTACTTTTAATTTTGTCTGAGTACTGAATGACTCCAAACCGTACTTTGTCAGGCCCAATCTGGAACATCTTTATCACCTCATTCATGAACATCTTCATTTCAAGAAAATCTTCTGGGCTGATACTGCCAGATCCATCAATAAGAAAGTAAATATCTGCAACAAGCACACAACCTAGACAAGAAGTAGCAGCAACAACCCATTAGAACAGAGTCTGAGATGGTGTATAGCCAAAGCTATTGATCCCTACCTCCACCCATATTCCCTCCCCCTCGTTATTCCTTTGAAAGCACCTGTAACTCTGCCTAAGGGTATTCTTTGACCAGGAGCGTGATCAGCCTACACTGCGAGCAGACCAGAATGCCTGAGAGTGGGTTTGGAAGCAGCCACCAACCAGTAACTGGCAGGGGTTGATAGAGAAGTACCCCAGCTCCCTTGCACTTTATGTAGGACAACTGTGAGGTAACTTGTACACAGTTTCCCGGAAGCCCCAGTTGCCTACAGCAATACCTGTAGGTTACCCCTCACACTGTATTGGCTGTCTTCCCTTCCCACTCTTGAATCGCCACACCCCTACCAACATCCCCTGGGATCACCACCCAGATAAATCATGTGCATCCAAACCCTTGTCTCAGAGTCTATGTCTGTTCAACTCACTTAAGACATGAAATAAATAGAACTTGACATTCCTTCCTTGAGTGGGAAGTTGAGAAGAAGCTAAAAGTAAAATCAGAGTATATCTGAAGCTATGAATTGTCTTGGCATCCATCATTCCTACCTCCTATCCAAGTCATACTTTTTAAGTACATGGGCAAAAGTGGATACTTTCTGAAATTTAATTTAATTAATTTAAATAATTTGATTGAAATTAATTCAAAACATTCTGTTTTAAATGAGTCTTATGTAAATAAATCACTTTGTATTAAGACCTAGACTTCAGAGGGCAAAGTGGCTCTGCAGTTAGATCCTGTCTCCACCACTTACTTGCCGACTTGGCCCCTTTCATCTCACTTTCCTAATCTGTCAAGCAAGGATCTTAACACCTACTCAATAGGCTTAGCATGAGGATTACACAAGATCACGTAAACACAGCAGAGCCGAGTATTAAAAATCTAGGGTTAAGATGACCCGGTGCTTTATTTTTGTCATCTAGCAGATTCCTCAAAAGGAATGAAACATACTTTTCTCCTCACCCATTTCAAAAAGGGAAGCCCAGCCTTGTGTTATTAATCTCCAGATTCCCTTCACCCAAGGGATAATAAAGAGCCTTTTCATGTTCCTGGCTGAAACGGAGGTGGTCTGAGGTAGGAATTGAGCTCCCTTGCCCAGGCCTTCACTTGGGAGGACCTGGGTCCATGCAATATTTGGGGCATACGTACACCAAAAAAAAAAAAATTGTTCATTTGAATGAAATTCAAATTTAATTGGCTGTCCTATATTTCATCTGGCAACCCTACCCTAGAGGGGCATGCATTGGAAAGGAGTGCAGCTTAGAGTGATAGAGAGAGGAGTGATCTATCCCTGTGGTAAGTGTTCTTTGAATCCTGGAGAGCGGAGGGAAAATTATAAAACAAAGGGCAGAAATTCAAACTTTGCTGGAACCTATTATCCACTGGTGACAGGTAGATGGCTGCCTGGGGTCAGAGAAAAGGACCACAGTGTAAGGAGGCACCTCGGCAGCCAGCCCCTACAGTAGGGACCCAAAAAGACTACAACCCAGGGCTTTTGCATTGTCCAGAGGAGCTGAGCACCCTGAACATTGCCTGGCACTGTACATTCCTGCCAATCTTAGCAGATGGAGATATTGGGGTGAGGAAAGAGAGAAAGAGAATATTTCTTCCAGCCTGGATGCTACTGAGCATCCATATCTATTATACATAAAGTGCTTCACAGAGTGTCTGACACATATGTCCAATAAATGGTAGATATTATGCTCATTAATGCTCATCCAGGACAGAATTCAGGTAAAATCATCACAGTTTCTATTTACCTCTAAGCTGCCCCTATCCCCTAGACTTTGGGCTAATTTTCCTGGTTCCAGGTTTCTTCTTAGCTTCTATGCAATCTGAGAAAGAAATCACCTCTCAGCTCTTCATACCGTTTGTGAGTTAGCTGGGCTCCTTTTCTCTCCTTCTCTGCAGAATATACTCAGGGGGTGTACAAGGAAATGAAATTTATATTTAATTATTTTGTTTCTCATTCCCAGAACAGAGAAAGGGACTAAAAATATGGGTTAAAGAGAAAGATGGGAATTTATTTAAATGTTTCAAATTTCTAGAACTCAGAACAAGTAATCAAGAAATCACAAGATCATTTAGTGTTTGTTTAAAAAAAAAAAAAGTTCTGTGATTTTCCCCTGAAGATATAATCACAGCTTTGAATTTTAAGTCAATTATGTACCTTTCAGTGATTCTAATTTAAATCTATGATACTCATTTGCATCTAAGAAATATTAGCATGGACATACAAAAATAGACAAGTAGACAGACAGACAAAAATTTTCATAATAGCCAGTAAGTAGCAAATCTGAGATTTAAAATTCAGGCACTTTTTACACCAAAGTGCATATACTTAACCACTATGTTTATTCTAATTTTTTTAACTGCATGTACAGTAGGAACTCCTCTGCCCAGCCTCCACTTATCTGACTCACCAGAAAAATTGATGTTCTCTCTTCCCCCTGTAAAACATGACTGATGCTCCCACAAAACATTGAGTGCCTGAAGTATTGTTTACCTCAGTGGAAGAATAAATTTATCAGTTGGAGGTGGGTTTGTCCACAGCCTGTTTATGGCAGTTTTGTTATCATAATTACACAATTAATCAAATCGTGCAAATCAATAGGATGTGAATGTGAATAAAAGAGGTTTATTGCATCTATGAAAACCAGGTTAACTGCTCAGACTTAATAAAAGTAAGTTGTTAAAAAAATATTGCTGGTGAATTAGATAGCACTACAAAAGATTGCATTTTTTGGATCATAAAAATCAATAAGGATATCTGTACTTGAATTGTATCAAGAGTGGCTAAGTTCTCTTTCCACTTTAAAGAAATTGAAACTAGAAATTATAGATAATATAATATTGAATGGTTTAGAAAGAAAATACACAGAAAACCAATCAGCAGGGCTCACACTCAAAGAAGCCTTGGCCCTACACCAAAAGATTGGCAAATTAATGTTCACGTATATGTATTAAGTTAAATTTTTCAAATTTCAACTACCTGTGTATCTTTTTTAAAAGTGGCTTCCTGCTTTAAATGACTTAAGAGTTGATCAATCCACACTCAGTTCCCTACGGCTTCTACTGTCAGTATACCCATGTCTTCATCGGACTGCTAGAAGGAATAAGGGGAAGACAGAGGGAGGTAGGGGTGTTCACTTCAGATTCTTGTGCATTGCTTATAATCAAGAAAAAACAAAGATTTTACAAGTTTTAGATTTCTGTTTTTTAATGAATTAACTACAAAAATCTTTTCTTTGTTGAGGGGTAGGGAAGATGGGTATAGGGAGAAAGTGAAGACTTTTTACATTTTTTTTTTTTTTTCAAAATAGATCAAATCTGGAAAAAGCCCTCCTACCTTCTCGCGGAGCAGAAGGAACAAAAAGTGTTTTGCCCACAGTCTCGGGGCAGAGCTGGTTTGTAAGCATGCTTCCCACTACGGAGAGTTGCAAAAAGGATTCCAGGGTGATGGCATGCTTCCCAGGAGGATATGACGCTATCTTCTCCAGGTCCTGACTGTCTGAGGCACGCCGGGTGCCCACCGTGTAGATGGTGACTCCTGCCCTCCGAAGGCGAGAAGCGGGTCTGGACACGTCATCCTGGGAGAAGCCTTCCGTGATGACCACAGCTATCTGCTGTACACCGTGGCTGGACCGGCTGCCCTTCTCCTGAACGAAAACCTCCTCCCTTAGAAAATCTAAAGCAGCACCAGTATTTGTCTTTCCTCTTCTTCCCCGGTAGGTTAATTTGTCTAAATGTGCCAAGACTGTGGCTGGATTCTGAAATGTATCCAGTGAAAACTCAAGGCGTGGTTCCTCATCGTAAAAGACCAAGCCAATTCTCACAACATCAGGACTAGTGCTTAGGGAGCTGACAGTGGTCTTTAGGAAATTGACAACTTGTTGGAAATTGGCTTGCCTAATCCTGCTAAATTCCTCAATGAGGAACACTAAGTCAGCTGGGATAGCAGTTGGACATGCTGTAAACACACAAACAAAATCAAAAAGAAGAACTTTAGCATGAGAACAGGGTAAAAAGAAAACATTCATATATAAAAGTTGTATTTTAATATATTTTGTATACTACCAGAATATATTTATTGTTATAAATTATAATTATATATCATGCTAACTTATATTTACACATTTTAGAATTTAGTAGAAGCCTCAATTTGACATCATGATCAAACAACATCACAGGGTTCATACCCACTTCAAAATTTCTCACATGGAAGTGTATTTTTTTATCACTTGCAAAATATGTAAATATATGATTATCCACAACATAGTGCTTTAAGACAGCTTTTCACTTTATCTAAGTCCATTAAAAGCATCTGAGTCTGGACTAGTATTTTTCTTCATTTTCTAGTTTCAAGAGATCCTGAAAATAAATATACCCTTTTATAGACCTGAAACTTACTTGATTTAATATTTTTTCCTCTATCTTGGTAAAAGATGAAAATAACAAATCATGGCTATTAATTTCTGCACCTTTCTCTGATAAATCATGTCATTTTAACAGAGGCAACATGAAATGTTGCAAGTTCATATGAAAAATATTTGTCCAAATATTGGCATAGTTGGCTCTTTCATTTTGCTATAAAAGAACCTTCCCTCCAACCTGCCTCAAATGAAGGAATGACATACAAACTCCCTGCCAAGAGGAATTCAGACACCTCCCTCTCTATTTGAGCAGTGTCTAATGTAGGGAAACCCTCTATGTCCACATACCAACAAGGTCCAGATCTGCTTTGACATATGAAATAAGAAATATCCCTAGTAGAGGGCCAAAACCACATATGCAGAAGGCTGAAACCAGTGTGTAGACAACTGAATATTGTAAAACAACATTTAGGGGCAATAGAATAATTTTTTGACTTTTCTTTGGTCTCTTGGTGTCCTGAAATTTCCTGTGATCTTTTTTAATAAAGAATCAAAATTCAAT